>CM077648.1:95186118-95743618 GCA_039707465.1 Rhabdophis nuchalis | reverse complement strand
TGTAGGAAATAGTAGTATTAATAGTACGTAGTATTTAGATTATGAGCATATCCAGGCAAATTCAAACTGAATTTCAAAAGATTCCCACAAAAGCTATACTATGAGAAGGGATATAATATTACCATCACAGTTTGTGAGCCAGGTAACACCTGTTTAATTTGTTTAAAAAATGAATATTTTTGAAAGTTTATTTTTATGATAAAGGTCAAAGAAAACATTTCAGTCTAAAAGTGGATAATATTAACACCTACATGTTACAAGAACAAGTAAAGAGAAAGTAAATTGAAATTAATTCTGTTTCTTCAATCAGCAACTAAAACATAGATTTGTATCAGTACCATTACATTCAGCAGATCAGATGTATAAGAAGTTACTTTATATAGCCAACCCATTTCATCAATTCACTATTTCAGGACCAACAACACTAATTTGTCTTAAAATGCCACTGTAGCAATGGCATTTTTACTGATTTACTGTATACTAAATTGCACACTTGGTCCATCCAGTTCAGCATTTGTGCTCTGATTGGCAACACCTTTCCATGCAGCAAATCAAGTTAATCTGCCTCTTTCTGTAATAAAAGGCAAAGTAGTCCCTATGGATTTTACTCTGCTAGTCGTTGCCGACTCTAGGGGGTGCTGCTCATTTTAGTTTCAAGGCCATTGAACCAGTGCTGTCGGAAGACATTTCCGGGGTCATGGCTAGCATGACATCACAGAGTGCTCTTACCTTCCATCATAGTGCTACTTATTTATCACATTTGCATGATTTCAAGCTGCTAGGATGGCAGCAGCTTAGACAAGTTCAGGCACTCACCCTTTTGCATAGCGCTCAGGTCTCAAGCCTGGGCTGCTGGCTTTCCAACTGACAAGCCCAGACTTTTAATCATTGAGCTATCACGGCACCACAGCTTTTTCTGTAAGGGCCCTCCTGAAAACCTAGGAATTTTAATCTTCTGACTTCAGCAAGGAGAAAACTTTGTACATCGATTATTCTATTCAGTAGCTATCCAGACAGTACAGAAGACTGGTTTGTCTTAGGATCTGAGATACCATTCTTTGAAGAGAACTCATTTTTGGCACAACATTTCTTATTTTAGGTGGTGGGCAGTGGTGGGTTTCTGCAGGCTCGCACCTACTCGCGAGAGCCGGTTGGTGAAATTTAGAGAACCGGTGAGAGGGGGTTCCACCAGCGTACCTGGAAGTAAATGTGGCCCGCCGCTGCCAGTGAGAAAGAAAGACAGAAAGAAAGAAAGAAAGAAAGAAAGAAAGAAAGAAAGAAAGAAAGAAAGAAAGAAAGAAAGAAAGAAAGAAAGAAAGAATTTATCATTACAATTGAGTCCAAAATTTTGGTTGCTAAGCAAGAGCGTTGTTAAATGAGTTTCACCACATTTTAAAAGGTGGCCACTCCCACCCTGTCACATGACTGCCAAGCCACACCCACAAAATACAATACAATACAATAGCAGAGTTGGAAGGGACCTTGTAGGTCTTCTAGTCCAACCCCCTGCATGGGCAGGAACGTTATACCATTTCAGACAAATGGCTGTCTAACATCTTTTTAAAGACTTCCAGGGTTGGGGCATTCACAATTGCTGGAGGCAAGCTGTTCCAGAGGTTAATTGTTCTTACTGTTAGGAAATTTCTCCTTAGTTCTAAGTTGCTTCTCTCCTTGGTTAGTTTCCACCCATTGCTCCTTGTCCTGCCCCCAGGTGCCTTGGAGAAAAGTTTGACTCCCTCTTCTTTGTGGCACCCTCTGAGATATCGGAACACTGCTATCATGTCTCCCCTGGTCCTTCTCTTCATCAAACTAGACATACCCAGCTCCTGCAGCCGTTCTTCATATGTCTTAGTCTCCAGTCCTCTAATCATCTTGGTTGCTCTTCTTTGCACTCTTTCCAGAGTCTCCACGTCTTTTCTACATCGTGGCGACCAAAACTGTATGCAGTATTCCAAGTGTGGCCTTACCAAGGCACTATACAGTGGCATTAACACTTCACGCGATCTAGATTCTATCCCTCTGTTGATGCAGCCTAGAACTGTGTTGGCTTTTTTGGCAGCTGCTGCACACTGCTGGCTCATATTTAAATGGTTGTCCACTAGGATTCCGAGATCCCTCTCACAGTTGCTACTATTGAGCAAGGTACCACCTATACTGTACTTGTGCATTTGGTTTTTCTTGCCTATATGTAGGACCTTACTTTTTTCACAATTGAATTTCATTTTATTAGACAGTGCCCAGTGTTCAAGTTTGTCTAGATCCTTCTGTATCTTAAGCCTATCTTCTGGAGTGTTGGCTATTCCTGCCAGCTTGGTGTCGTCTGCGAATTTGATGAGTTCCCCATTTATCCCCTCATCCAAATCGTTGATGAAGATGTTAAAGAGTACTGGGCCTAAAACAGAGCCTTGGGGGACTCCACTGCATACTTCCTTCCATGTAGATGCAGTTCCATTGAGGACTACACGTTGAGTGCGGTTGGTCAGCCAGTTGCGAATCCATTTGGTGGTGCTGCTGTCTAACCCACAATTTTCTACTTTATCTAATAGTAGGTTATGGTCTACTTTATCAAATGCCTTACTGAAGTCCAGGTAAATTATATCAACAGCATTCCTCTGGTCCACTGATTTTGTTACTTTGTCAAAGAATGCAATTAGATTCGTCTGGCATGATCTGTTTTTGACAAACCCATGTTGGCTTTTGGCTATTACTTTGTTTGCTTCTAGGTGTTCACTTATTTGTTGTTTAATTATCTTTTCCAGAATCTTTCCTGGTATTGAGGTCAGGCTGATGGGTCTATAGTTTCCTGGATCTGTTTTTTTTCCTTTTTTGAAGATGGGAACCACATCTGCTCTTTTCCAGTCTTCTGGCAGTTCCCCGGTGCTCCAGGATCTCTGAAAGATATAGTTCAATAGGCCACATCTACAGAGTAGGTTCTAAAAAATTTGAAACCCACCACTGGTGGTGGGTGTCTACTGTGGAATAGCTACTCATGTGCTGACCCAGAAGGAGACAGCCACTCTGGCTATTAGGCATGGCAGACTAGAGCAGGTTGTATAATGTGTACTTGACTATGGTCACCTCTGTAATGGCAAAGCTGGGCTGCATTGGAATATGCTAAATTTATGTGAAGTTATCCCTCCACCCAGAAAACATGTAGACAATAATGGTGGCATAGTTCCGAGTAATGAACTCCTGGAAGTCAGGACCCTGACACTTTGTTCAGGTTCAAGAAACCCTTTATTGGGTACATCATATCGACACTTAGAAAGGTGAAGCTAGTTCTAAATTATTCCTGTGCATAGTGATAGTTAAAAAAATAAGTTTTCCCCACCCACCTAGGTCTCCTAGGTCACATGGGCCAATCAGTCCAGTTGCATCTTCCTGCCCAGCTTTGACAGATGTCAGTTGACATGACCTTGGTTCAGACACCAGCTGATAGATGTTTTGGCTGGCCAGCGATGCACCACATTCTTAAATAACCTTCCCTCCCCCCCGCCTTGAATGACAACTAAGAAACAAAGCAGAATTAAGCCGGGTTTCAGCTGAAGTTGTTTTGCAGGTTGACAAATGATAGGTCATGTGATGACATGGTGACAATACAACTTCATCATTTCTTCAAGATCTGTACATATCAAGTGGACCAGCAGGCACAATATTTGTCATGATCTCTATTGACTGCTAAAAATAATACATTTCTTAAAAGTGTACTGCAAAGTTTGGAGAAGCAAGAAAAGAAAAGGTCATTACATTCTGATCTATACCTGAAGGTGTAAAGAAAATTAGGTTTGCATTGGAATCCCCAAAGATTAACTTACCCAGTTCTCTATTTCATCTCTGCCTGAATGACTAAGTACTCAAGAAATATAGTTTGATACAGAGATACAGATATAATAAAGAATTCTCTAAAAGTATAGGGATATAGATGTGGAAAAATATGCGTGTTAATGGATTCTGATTGAGATAAATACTAGCCTAAACAAACTCAACTTAACCTTATTTTTTCTGCTCTGAGAAATGATTTTTTATATTTTAAATGAAAAAAGGGGTGGGGTGAATGTATTGCTTGGTTTTTTTCCTCCTTTTTAATCTTTTAAAGTAGCTTGCATACCTATAGCAACATAAGATTGCTCTCCCCACACCCACCCAAAAATATATGAAAGTATGAGTTGCAGCAAATGCAGCTGCTCTCTATTTTTCAGATATCCATTCAACTCTTCCTTCCTTAAAAACACTTAACTCTTAAAACACTTAACAAGACCTAGATTTGGTGAACGTTCCTCTCAGTATTACAGTTAAAAAGAAAATTGAATTTGGGTTTATAATTTCTAGCTTCCAGTTCTGGTAAAGGTTGCCAATGCTATACTTGAGTTAAAGAATAAGGCTGTGAACAACTGCAGCATAATGAATTTCTCTCTGTTGCCTATCAGCATAGATCATATTCTGACAACCTGAATTCCCAGACCTGATACTCTCACATATTGGCTGCAGTTTATATGCCCAATATTTCTTTTCCATAATTCCTTGCCCTTTGGCATGGTTATGAAGGCCATCATACCATTAAAATAGTTTGTATATGCTTAAAACAGGGGCTTAACAGGAGACCATATAGAAACATGGTTAAATCCAAAACACTGATAAAGATTTTTTCCAAGCATTAATCTGTTTAATTATTAAGCTCACGAGTGAGGAAAGAAAGAAAACACTGTGCTTGAGGCGAGATCAGGGTATTTGATTCCCAATATTCCAATTTAGGGAAAAGGAACAGAGGACAATAGAAAGGTTAGAACTTGTATGAGAACTTTGAACTGTGAAGTAGGAAATTCTACCAGTTAAGTTTGGGTAAGAACAGGAATTTTATTGTTGTTGTTTTTTAAATACATTCTTTTTAGAGGAAGCAACAGAAGCTGGAAAGTCCATCTTGCCTCTGGTCATAAGTGGTGGAACTTGATGAGTTTATATATGTATCTTCACTTTGCGATGGAATGAAAACTTTGCCTAGTTACCTTGTTGTATTTCCCTTATTAGGTCTGTGGTTGAACTGGTTTTCCTTACCTGTTGTCAGTCTCATCTTGCTTTATTCAGGTGAATAATATTCCTTCTTTTTTGGTCAAAAAGGATTGGGATGCAGAAATAGAATTCTATTGTATATGAACAGAATAGAATATAAAACAATGTTCTGATCTATTAGGAAACTAAGCTTAATCCCTGTTTTGCTTGCAAGATCAGAAGAAATGCCTTGAAATATTTTTTTTTACTTTATTTCAGTCATAACAGTGTTCAAGGATTGAACGCTTTGTTGCTTCTTAGTCATATTAATATGGCTGCTAGAAGTGGGGAATGAATCTTTAACTGTCATAACTAGGGGACCCAGTGTATATGTAGTTATTCTTTTACCCTTCAGCTTCCATTTCTATGTATGCAAAGGACTATAATAGCCTCAGTCCGTGATGGTAAACATGTGACACGAGTGACCAAAGTGTTGGGCTGCAACACTCTGCCCCTTCATCTGATTCGGCAGCTGGAGGGCCTAGTTTGATAAGGTATATTAAGTCTAATCAAATTGTCTTAGAATTTTTTTCCACTTTCCATAACCAAAATTGGCAAAATTTGTCTGTACGTTTTTGGAGAAAGATCTCATCTGCTTCTATCCCGTTCCTTCAACTTGCTCAAAATAACTTTGTCTGCCTGTAATTTAGCACTAAATCCACATCGTTTGCCCAAAATGTATCTCATATATCTTTTGAAGACATTGGTGTATCTTTCTTATGCCAGTTTATTGATTCTGCCATATTCTTAACTGCCATGCGAAACAACTTCTTATTGACTCAAAGTATGATGATCCATTTCTTTCCACTTCCATAACAGTACACAAAAATGCAAAGCAAGAGTTAAAGTTCAGTTCTATTCGATAAATCTTTTAATAGAAAAACCTCTGTTGATCTCACTCTGGGTAATAGAACTGCATTATTTAATCACATGGAAACTAAGAAGAGAGAAACTCTAAAAGCAAAACTGTATGATCTTGACAGATGCTAAATAGAAGGAGGGGTATTTTAAATATATTTATCATTTTATTACACAGAAGATGCCTAGTGAAACTTTGATGGGTTCAGATGCTGATCCTCTTTTTTTTTAATAGAGTTTTTTTCATGGTTTGTATTTCCCAATCTTTCTAAAGCACATCTTCTCTCCCCTCACCTTCTCTCCCATTATTAAGTGAGGTCAGAAGTTGCAGAAATACTGCAAGTCTAATTATCCACAAAAGTAATTAACATTTCTAACAGAAACTGCTAGTGTTGGTTTTCATAGGGGGGCTGTAAGAAAGCAATAAAGTAAAGAGTGAGGTAATTAAAAACTCATTATGATGGGGTCCCCTTTACCACCTCCATTTAATAACATCCTTGCTCTGCAAATGGGTGGACTGAGGCTCACTCAAGATTAAGCTCATCTTCTCCATAGAGGGTAATATTAGTTTTGCTTTACCACCCGTAAGGAAGAAGAAGGGAAAGGGAATCTGCCTCATAACTTGTAGGCACAGAGGACAATAGAGTCTTGCCACAGAGTCCTTCACTCAATTAAGCCTCTAGGGCTACATCCCTAGGTGCAGGTTGTAGACTGTCCTTGTCTGAGCGCTCCAATTTATTCTTAGTAACAAGTTCTAAACCATTGATCCTGACATCCATACTGCTTTTTTTCCTCCTCTTTAAATTCTAGCTGCTCGGTCTACATTTTACAGTTTAATAAGAGCAGGTCAGGTAAATTAAAGGTTGAGAGATAATAAAAAGTCCTGGTTGCTTCTCTAGGGTAGAGTGCAGAACCTGTGACCTGCCAGACATAATTAGATTATGACTCCCTTAAACTTTTATCACTTCACCTGCTGGGTCCTGGAGAACATAGCATCCGAAGTTTACTATTACCTTATGGCTGTGTTGTAGAAAGGTATATTCTGGAGCTGATAGAATATTTTCAAATACATTTCGTATAGTGGATTTTTGTTGTTGTTAGTTAAGAAGTTGTGTCCGACCCATCACAACCCCATGGACAACATTCCTCCAGGTCTTCCTGTCCTCTATCATCCTCTGGAGTCCATTTAAGTTCACACCTACTGCTTCAGTGACTCCATCCAGCCACCTCATTCTCTGTCATTCCCTTCTTCTTTTGCTCTCAGTCTTTCCCAGCATTAGGCTCTTCTCCAGTGAGTCCTTCCTTCTCCTTAGGTGGCAAAAGTATTTGAGTTTCATCTTCAGGATCTGACCTTCTAAAGAGCAGTCAGGGTTCATCTCTTCTAGGATTGACCATTTTGATTGCCTTGCAGTCCAAGAGACTCACGGGAGCCTTCTTCAGCACCATAGTTCAAAGGCCTCAATTCTTAGGCATTCAGCCTTTATTATGGTCCAACTTTCATAGCCATATATTGCAACTGGAAAAACCATAGCCCTGCCTTTATGCACTTTTGTTGGCAGGGTGTTTTTTGTTAATATAATGAAAAATTGAAGAAAAATCATATCTCTATAGTGGATTATTGCAAGAAAGGAGAATAGCAAAGATTTTGTATGCTGATGATAAGTGTATTTTCAAAGTCTTCATCTTTTTTTTTAGTCTTTCTTTCCTGATAAATAGAAAGTGCTAATATGATTCACGGCAAGATAGGCAACAAACAAATTTAATTAATAAATAAACAGATTTAATGAATGAATACATTTGGTTTCATCACCATTTACAGTGGTGACTTATTTTAGAAAGGTATCGTCTAATCATAAACTTAGTTTAAACATTATTAGCTCTTTTTTGTATGTGCTGACTTCAGAACCATCATTATCAACAACAGGTACCAAAAGTGTGAAAAAGTGTCAGTTCCCTCAACCAGGATTTGACAGTAGATTAAGATCTCCTCAAGACAAGCTGAAGACAAGCGACCCTTGTCTTCAGCCTAGGTGCCGAAAGGCTGGCTGCGGGGGGGAGACGCCTGTCTCCACCTTCGCCAATGGAGAACGGAAAAGCTGCTTAATTTTGGAGTGAGCCAGACGTCCGGGTCGGAAGGCTCTCCCGAGGCTCGGCTGCAAGGTGAAGAGTGAGTGTGCTTTTATCTGCTATTTTATCTCCGATGGCAGCGCTGGACTAAAAAGCTTGGAGGGGGGTGTTTTTTTCGTTAAACCCCCCCTCGGATTTAAAGCGGCGCTTTGAAATGGTTCCTCATTGCGAGGGACGGATTTTTCTCTATGCAGTTTGCCTGGAACTTAGTGAAAGCGAGTGAAAGTGATCTGCGGCTTGCAACAATGTTTCTAAGTTCGATTGGCTTGTTACAACTTATTTCTTTGTTACTTTTTCCGGCTGGCTCCCAGCTTGGGCGCTGGAAGATGGCTTCTCTCCGCTCCTGAATGACTATTTTATTTATGGAAAACTACCAGCATCTTCTTGTAATTTGGACTTCCTCTTGCTATTAATGAAGAATTTTTTTGGATTAATTGATTCCCTGTCTGGAGTGCCTTTTTTTTATTATAACTATTGATTTGGGAAAGTGTTTCTCTACTGGTTCCTGAACTTTTTTACAACCTTGATTTGAAACTTTTACCTCCTGATTTGTCTCAACGGCTCCACCCAAAAAACGCCATTTTAGTGGCATTGACTCTAACAGTTAACCATGGCACAAAAATCTGAATTGGCAGGATTGGAACAAAGATTGTCTTCTCTGGAATCTGTTATACAAACTTTGGTACAGGAAATCAAGGCGCAGAGAGAAGAAAATAACAACTTTAAGAAGGAACTCCTGGAAACTCGTAATCAAGTGAAGAAGAACATACAGAAGACTGAAGATCTGGAAGGGGGGCTAACTGAGGCAAAGGGAGAGCTTAAAAATGTCAACAGTGAGGTGGGGGAATTAACTGGGCATATGTCTAGGATGGACTTCGAAAGGATGTCATATTTTTTAAGATTTCAGAACATTTCTGAAGAATCTGGTGAATGCTTGCCTGAACTCATGAGCACAATTTTAGCAGACTATTTACATAAACCTAAAGATGAGATCAGGGGGGACATTGACCTAGTCTACAGAATAAACTCTGCATATGCCAGGATAAATGAAGTACCCAGAGAGATTCACATTAAATTTGTCAGAAGGTCAACCAGAGAGGGAATTTTGAGGGCGCAGAGAGGGGCTCCCCTAATTTACCAACAAAAGGTTGTCGCTATCTTGAAGCAGGTCCCCAAAAAAATCAGAGAAATGAGAAGGAAATTTTCCTTCTTATCTAAAACATTGTTTGACCACGGGATCTGGTTCAAGTGGGCGATGCCCGAAGGGATGCTGGTGTTCTGGGAAGGAGGAAGAGTGAGAATTAAAACAGTTGCTGAGGCGGAAGCCTTTATTAAAAAACATTCCTCTGTCCTGGGTGAAGATCCAGGGGGGGGCGGAGGGGGCCACGGCCTCGCCCACGGGGGACTAAGCAGGAGAAAAAGAAGATACAATTGCCAAAAGACTTAGATCAAAAAAATGATTTTGCTTGCTTTTCTTTTTTCTTATTAACTTTTCTTTCTATTCTTTTTTATACCAGGATGTTTGTACATGTCTGCCATCTCAGAATTGGAAATGTAATATGTAATACGTATACACTGGTCTGTATCTTGTAGTATTTTTTTTTTGATAAATTTGTTTACTATTGTTTTATTATGTAGCCCGGGATGGGCCAAGGACTCTGACGCAAAGGTTCTCAAAATGTTTCTGTAACCCTTACCCCACCCTTCAGAAAATTGTTAAAACTCAATAAAACTTTTTCAAAATAAAAAAAGATCTCCTCACTTTACATGCCTAAACTTCCTAGACACTCTACTTCTATTAGATAAGGATGTTTATTGAAATAAGAATGAATCCAAAAGAAAGTTAAATTATCCACTGAGTATTTCAGTGCCACCTAGGCAAGGTTTCATTTACTATCCTTCTCATAAATTAACATATTCTTTGTATTATGCTTAGTGTCCTTGAGTAGATATTAAATGTTAATATATATACTAGCTGTAGTCTGAAAAACTCTCACTTTATTTCTCTCTTGCAATCCTTTTATCCTTGCTTTCTATGTATTGGGATATACTGGTGTTTCTCCCTTTCCATTTCTTGATATCAGGCTTTTCTCCTTCTCCCATCTTCATGTTTTCCTCTTTGGTTGGACCATCCATCATTTTTGTTTTGTTTCCCCTTGTTGACATAAACCAGTAGGAAGAAGGCTATGTCTCTTTCTCCATTTCTTCTTTGGTGGAAAATCTGTCAGGACGTGCAAGAAATCTGGAGCCAGGATAGAATTCAAAAGCACAGCAAATCTATTCCATGCAATCTGTCATTGTGAATTGGCTCCAGATAAGAATCAACAGATTTCAAGGAGGACCAAAAGTAGATCTCTTTCGGGGCATAGGGACGCCAGATTGATCATGTGTTTGATCCCATACTCAGACTCTGCTTGGTCATCTCCTACCAATCTCATGTCTTCAGAAGATTCTCTCACATACGAACTTAGAAGCAGTCACTGTATCTGCTTCCTTCTCAAACTTACTTCCCATTTAGAATCAAAACTGCTGGCAAAAGCAGAAATTTTATTGCATGGCCATCTCAGCAACCTTAGGTTTGCAAGGATATTCAAAGAGAGAGGGTGGGCTATGATTCAGATGCTGCTGCTTAAGACTGTTCAGTGTCTGAACACCCTTTCCAATAAAACATTCAAGCCTGCACTTTCTACGTTACAAGTACAGATTGTGCCCTATATTTTAAAGTCACTGAGATGTGAAGGAGTGGCAAGACAAAACTGTGCAAGGAGCCAGGAAGACATTCTAAGACCAGAAAGGTATGCGGACAACCAGACATAACTTTAGAGCAATGGGAATCTGGAAACAAAACTTGAGGGTTGGTTTATACTAAACTCATTTCCTACATTAGAATTTAACAAAAGTCCTAATTTAGGACAGGTTGTATAGATTCTTTCTTCATTCAAAGAAGAATAAAATGAAATGAAACAGTTGATTATTACTTTCATTCTGAATGGCATTAAATTTAAATGGCATTTATACCCTACAGGTTCTATAGCTTTTTCTTCATGCCTTTCCTATATATCATCAGACTATTTTGTCATATTATGTTTGGTGGCCTTGAAAGTGAGTGGTTATTGAGTGGTTAGATAGCTAACACTAACCCAAATATTGCCTTGGCTTACCTCTTACAACAATATTCTTCTTTTTTATGTTTTGTTCTCCATCCAAAACCTACTTTGTTGAACTGCCATTGATTCAGAAAGATAGGAGAAATATAGGAGAAGTATATTCAATACAACTTGGAAATTGCACATCTGATGTGTCATTTGTTTTTATTACTGCCATTCTCATAGTGCTCAGAGATATTTTTTCAATAAATCCTTTCCTAGTGTTTTCCTTGTTCCTGCTCTGTTTCTACTATTTTGATCTGATAGTGAAGGTTCAGTATATATGCATTTTAATTGAAGTTGTCCTTTTCTGTCTTAATCCTATTTTATCTCCAGAGGGTGGTTCTACTGGAAATTGTTGGGCTATATCTTCTTGGGTAAATTTAGACACAGTCTGCACAACAGCATTGAAACAATTTTTCCATGCATTATTTTCTAAATGTATTTGTATTTTATATTTTGAGGCAGTTTTGTTTTCCATTGGTCAATTGGCTAATCCAAACAAACAACATTTCAACCAACCAATGTGTTAGTTATGAGTTTCACCCAGAAATAAAATTACATTGTAGTGCCGAATATTTAGTTAAAATATTAGGAAACTTCTCCATTTAGACATGATGATTTGGTAAGCTTGAAAACCCCTGCAATTTGGAATATTACATTTTAACAAATCAATGAATGTTATCTATCATCTCTCTCTCTCTCTCTCCTACTAATTGCCAGAAGTCTGCAGTTTTCTTGGAAAGACTTCCACTGCCTCTTTCCTAGGTCTTAGAGAAAATGACTGGCCCAAAATTACTCAATGGATTGTCAGCTAAGGCAGGACTAAAACTCAAACTCTCCCAATTTCTAGCCTTCTGCCTTAACCAGTAGACCAAATTGGCTCTTTTATAGTTAAATTATTCAGGCTTATTTGGGTAGTAGTTCCAGGGATCAAATTACTTAGACACAAAAGGTAAAACTGCACCAAGTAGTAGTTCCATAATCCATAAAGTAGGAGCCCAAACAATTGTGCCATTATTTTTTCCCAGTTAACAATTTCCAATTAAAAAGGTATAGTTATTTTTAAATTCCCATAGGAAGCAATGAAAACAATGGCAAACAGCCAAAGTAGGTCCCAACAGGAGCAAATCCCAACAAGATTCATTTTCCAACAGCTCAAACACAACATTAAATGACATTCTTAGCTAAAGTATTGATTTAAAGCAGGAGTGTCAAACTCAATATCATTGAGGGCTGCATCAGGATTGTGTTTGACCTCAGGGGGCCGGGTTGAGTGTGGCTAGGTTGGGCATGGCCAGCTCAACATCACTTGTGTCAATAGCGCCAAAATTGGGCTCAAGTGCTTTGCCAGCAAAAACGGACTCCCTAGCACCATTTTCAGCTGCCACAGCCTCCTGCCACCATCTGCCAGTGAAAACAGAGCTCAGGAGAGCCGCATGCACTATGTTTTCACTGGCAGAGGGTTACAGGAGGTTGTGGCAGCTGAAAATGGAGTTTTGGAGCCTGTTTTTGCTAAGAAAAGTACCGTGGGCCAGTACTGTTTCCAGGGCAGCCCCACAGGCCAGATCGAAGTATCCCTCAAGCCTAATCTGGTCCTGAGGCCTTGAGTTTGACACCTCGGTTTAAAGCTTTGCTCAGTTCCTTGTATCCAAGCACACTACAGGTTCGGTATTTGGCAATTAGGAGGTGGTGCTTAATAAACAAATTAAAAAGCCTTGCTTTAGAAACAAGTATTCTGGACTTCCTTCCAGTTTCCCGGAGGCGACGGTCGAGTCCTGGGACTCGTCCACCGTTTTGCTTCTTTTACGGCCCCTAACGGGGCAGGGAATTCCTTTCAAAGAATTGCTGCCATACGGTTGGCTCGCTGGGATTTCCCTATCCCGATGGCGGTCAGGGGGGTCCTTGGCCTCGACCCAGGAGTAAAGGAACATGCTGCGGGGGGCTTGGTTCCTTTCGCTGAAGGAGGACCGGAACATTTAATGCTTCGTGAGAGTGCTGAATCGCTGGAGTCAGAGGCAAAGCTGAGACTCTTCGCTGCAGAGTGGATTGTGAGTGACTTTCTCTTTCTGCTTGCAACTTTTGCTTAACAAAGCGATGGAGGGGGGAGTTTGCGAGAAAAAAACCTTGGAACGGAAGAAAAGCGCGTTTTGAAACTGCTCCTCAGGTTTGAGGAAGCGTAGAAACCTGCATTCAAACCTTTCTGATTGTGAGTGAAAGTCTTTCCGAAATGATCGTGGATACTTAGAATCGAAGTCTAGCAATACAGAAGCAATTTTCCACTTTGTTGATTCCCGGTGGCTTCCAGATAGGCGGGGAAGATGGCGTTCCTTTGTTCTCCTGAGACACACTATTCATGGATGATTGCTGACATTCCCTTGTGAACGGGACTACCTCTCTTTTCTTTTACTTATGATTGTTTGTAATTGATTAATTGGTCCTTTCCCTGAAGTGCCTTTTTTCTTCTATTTGATTTAAAAAATTTGGTTTCTTTCTGGACTTTAATTAGGTAACAACTAAGACTTAGTTTATTGGAACTTGCTCGTTTCCTGCTTCACTAGCACTTCTCCAGCAGACGCCATCTTACTGACACAGACTTAAATTCTTCACCATGGCTTCAAAAAAGCAGACACATCAGCCTAAAATTACTTCGATGTTATCTGAAAAACCTGATACGGATGCTAGATTAACAGCAGTCGAAGAAACTCTTCAAACCTTGGTGAAAGAAATTAAAGAAATGAGAAAGGACCAAGTCAGCTCTAAGTTAGAACTTTTGGAGGTTCAGAAGAAATTAATGGAAAATACACAAAAGACTGATGAGCTGGAGGTGGGGTTAGTTGGGGCAAAAGGAGAGCTTAAAAGGATTAATAATGAAATAGGGGATTTAACTGGTCATATGTCTAGGATGGATTTTGAAAGGATGTCATATTTTTTAAGGTTTCAGAATGTTCCTGAGGAAACTGGTGAAGATTTAACTGATTTAATGTGCACAATTTTAGCAGATTATTTACACAAACCTAAGGACGAGATTAGGGGGGACATTGATTTGATATATAGAATAAATTCAGTATATGCCAGGATAAATGAAGTACCCAGAGAGATACATATTAAATTTGTCAGAAGGTCGACAAGGGAAAGGATCTTGAGGGCGCAGAGAGACGGTCCCTTAGTTTATCAACAGAAAGAGGTAGCTATCTTGAAACAGGTCCCAAAGAAGATTAGAGAGATAAGAAGGAAGTATTCCTTCTTGTCTAAAAGATTATTTAAAAAGGGGGTCTGGTTCAAGTGGGTGATGCCAGAGGGAATGTTGGTATTCTGGGAGGGAGGAGGAGTAAGAATTAAAACAATTGCAGAGGCGGAAGCCTTTCTTGAAAAACATTCCTCAATCCTGGAGGATGAAAATGGGGGAGCAAGGGTGCCGCGGCCCCGCCCACTGGGGGCCAGGGAAAAGAAGATACAGTTGCCAAAAGACTTAGATCTCAAAAGTGACTTTATTTTAATATACTATAATATTGTTTGGATGTTTATACATGTTTGCTAGCATAGTTTTTTACAATGATATATTTGCATTTCTCTCCACTTTGTAGTACAAATGTAAGTTAAATGTATTATCTATATTTTGTTATGAAGTCTCGGAAGGAGTCACCGACTTCGACGTGAAAGTTCTCAAAATGTCTTGTTACACCTTACCCTTTATCCTATTTGTTAAAAATTTATAAAACCCAATAAAACTTTTTTCAAAAAAAAAGAAAAGAAACAAGTATTCTGCAACAAGAGCATGCACATAGCAATGCTCTAGCAAACACAAGCCGGCATGTACAAATACACAAATACACATACACAATGACAAAGCCTCAACAGCATAATTTCTAAGCTGCATATAATATACAAAGAGAATATTCTTTTTCCCCCCCAAAAAAATTATTACATTTCAAAAAAAGTCTAAAATAAAATAAAAATAGCCAAGAAAAAAAGGGCAGGAGAAAAGCAAATTTGGGAGTGCAAACAAAAAGTGGAAAACTGTAGAAAAAAGTAACTTCTGACTTTCTTTGATACAGATAGAAACCTAAAAATCAATGACCCTTTGAACTAAACTAAATCATAACAAACAGTACTTCTATCATCATAAAAGAGCATATTCTTTTGGCTAATAGCTAGCTATTGGCAAAACAAGAACAGTCAAAGAATACAAATATAATACAGACCATGATTTCTTAAAGCAAAGATACTTTTAAAGATACTGACAGCTGTGAGACTTTATCTATACTTAAGCAGCTACAGCATCAGGGGGGAGATCCAGCAGGTTCTGACAGGTTCTGGACAACCAGTACCAGAAATTTTGAGTTGTTCGGAGAACCGGTAAATGCTACCTCTGGCTGGCCCCAGAGTGGGGTGGGAATGGAGATTTTGTAGTTTCCTTCCCCTGCCACGCCCACCAAGCCATACCATGCCCACCAAGCCACACCCACCGAACCAGTAGTAAAAAAAAATTGAACTTCACCACTGTACAGTATAGGCTGAGCTAGATATATCAGCATTTGGAGCATAGCAAAGAGCAGTAGTACATGCTTAAATAGTTGATTTTTCATCTTCACTTGCTTTAATTGGCACCAAAAGCAAATTGGATGGAACAGATCCTACAACTTACTGGCAATATTGAAGACAGGGTATCAAAAACCAGGCTAATCAGACCTGATTAAACAGCAAACAAATCACAGAATTAGAAATGTTCAGAGCTTTGGGAGAGTTTTGATTGGCTTGATCTATTCCATAGTCAGAATAACTGGTGATTTCCACCATATTTTAAACACTCAAAATAAGGTTTGTTAACGGAGCATTATGTGTAAAGAATCCCTGAGGATTTTACTCCACTAGTTGTCACCAACTTTAGAGGTGGTGCTTATTTCTGTTTCTTTAACCCGTTGAGCTAGCACATTTCCCCAGTCATGTGGCTAGCATGACATCATGCTGCAGCACAAAGCAAACAGCAAAGCCCTGTTACCTTCTCACCAAAGTGGTACCTATTTCTCTACTTGCATGTATGGTGCTTTGGAACCGCTGAGTTGTCAGGAGCTAAGGCAAAGATGGGAGTCACGTGGTGGTATAGACCCTTTCTGGCATCATTTTAAGACCCTGTACCACCACACGTCTAGCATCATGTGTATCTCTGTTAGATTTATTTTGCTAACAATTTGTCATCTGATTCTATGGCTCAGTGAATGGAAACCACACTTTTTTTTTTCCATTTCACTAACAACAAACCTGAGTTCAAACCAAAAATAGTGTTGTTCTTTTAAAAATATTTCTGTGTATGTAATGTTTTAATGCTGGAAATCACCAAAAGTCATTCTATGAGTTGAACGGTAAATCTATATAAATAAAAAGTTAACTATGAGTTTGTTCAAAACCGCTAATCTCATAAACTACTGCACCAATCGCCACCAAATTTTCACACAAAGTTGCTTACGAGTGCAGCACCAATGATACGTACAGATTGTGTGGATGGCACACCAGTGCCAGGTACTCGCCACACAAATATAAAACTGCAGCTCTTCTCTGTGTTTCCCTCACTCGCTCACTCGCCCCCCTCCCCTTCACAGTCCCTCCCACCCGGCCACTTTTCAGCTCACGTCACTTGCACGAGCGGTGGAGCAGTCTGTGTCATATGGTCATATGGTCGCCTTCTCAGCAGCCTCTCCTCTGCCACCGCCTGTGCCGCCAACTCCCCCCCCCCGCCAAGGCCGCTGCCGAGTCAGCGACCTCTCTCTCCTCTCTCTCTAGGAAGGTAGGTAGGTAGGTAGGTAGAGGGATAGAGAGAGAGGGAGAGGGAGAAATACAGTAGGTAGGTAGATAGGTCGGTAGGTAGGTCGGTAGGTAGGTAGAAGAAGAGAGGGAGAGAGAAAGAAATATGGTTGGTAGGTAGGTAGGTAGGTAGGTAGGTAGGTAGGTAGGTAGGTAGGTAGGTAGGTAGGTAATAAGAAATACAGTAGATAGATAGTTATACCTATCTACTGTATTTCTTGGGGTAGGTTGGGGTTATACGGTGGTTGTGGGTACACAGGTCAGATACAGCTAGTAAATTCAATAAAAAATAAATAAGGTATATATAAAAGGTATGCATGTGTATAATACCACTTAGCAATAGCACTTGGACTTATATACTGCTTCACAGTGATTTACAGCCCTCTCTATGCTGTTTACAGAGTCAGCATATTGCCCCCAACAATCTGGGGGCAATTTTACCAACTTTAGAAGGATGGAAGGTTAAGAAACCTTGAGCCGTTGAGAATCGAACTGTTGAACAGCTGGCAGCAGGCGGTCAGCAGTAGTCTGAAATATTGCATTCTAACCACTGCACCACTATGGCTCTTATAACCAGGTTTTATTTGGTTAAATTTATATTTAACCATTACATTTTGGTCATGTTAAAATATATAACTCTGGAGAGCTTAACAATACTTAAAAATAGAATAAAAACAGTATAAGATAGGTTACATAATTAAATACTATTTCCAAATGAAGGAAAGAAGGAAAAGCCTTACCATATCTGGTAAGAAAACTACGCATGTAGAAAACCATCATTATCACAACAGGTATTTGTTGGTATTAGAATTATGCAATTTCTCAATATGGATGAAATATTTACAGATATTTCATTTCATATTTTACCATACAGAGGTATGGATAGCTAAATTCAAAGGACTGTAAATAATGGGCCTATAAAGTTCAATATGTTTCATGAGATCGTGCAAAATTTGTTCCAGGTAAATGTCAAGCCCCACAAACTTGCACGCTAATAATAAAAGGGGAAATTAACAACAGATGCATTTCAGAGATGTTGCAAAACCAATTTTTCATCCATACAGGTTTAATAGCTGATAATAAAACTATTATCACAAGTCTCTTATGTAAATATGGAAATACAATATCACTAGCAAGCATTTTGGAAATTGATACCTGCTGGTTAATCAGTGAATTCTTGTATTTTGTCTATATGACAGATAATAGAAATATTTCCCTTTTTTTGTAACTACTATAATTGCAAGATATACTGTAGTTTATAGGAGAATTGAAATCTCTACTTAAAGTGGAACCATGTGATATAAAAAGTTAGAACCTTCTACATTTTACGTACTTTTACCTACCTAATTAATTTGCCCTAGGAAGCTGCATGTAAGTTTTCACCATTTGGAATTCTTCCAAATATATCAACTAAAGTCAAAAGAATTTAGAATATCTTTATTAATATCCAAGTTGGCAGAGCCAACTTAGGCCTAATTGTTGCTCTTTTATACTCTGGGCAGATGCCATTCAGCTGTTCCTCTTGCTTAGATGATTCCAGAATTTTGACTGAGATTCCCTTGTTCAACTTAACTATAAATTTGAGAAGCAGAAATCAGGCTCTGCCTTTCAGCAATACTCATCAGCTGGATTCCCTTCACCCCAGCTACATTATAGCTTCGAGGTTTGCAAGAATCCGATGTGATTGTACCACACACTGAAGAATTCAGAGTTCAAGTTAATTGAAATTTATTATGCAGTCATTTTTTTTTCATTGCTAGTAGAATTGTGGCAAATGACTAGACCTGCATTCTGTTTTGCCGAGGGACTCAAGTCCCATCAGCTAAGGAATGGGGGTTGTCAGACCTTAGAAAATATGCCTTTTTTGCTACAATGCCTAAAACATTCTTGTCAGAGTGTTTGCAGCATAACTACTATTTGGCCAGGAGCAAAACACAGCACACAGAGACATAGACATTTAACAGTGGTTTATATACAATACATACAGAAATATATGTGGTGGCAAATATCTGACAAGTAATCAATTTTCTTCTTAACTCTACACGGAGAAGTTAGCAATGGATACTGGACAGTGATGGGTTCCAGGTCCCGTTCCAACTATACTGGTTGGAACGGGCCTGGCACCACCCACATGGGCGCACGTGGCACGTGCATGTGTCATTCTTACCTCTGATGCTTCCCCAAGCCTCCACAATGCTCCAGCTGCTTGGCAGAGCATCACACAGGCACTGTATGTGCCATGTGCATGTGCAGAAGTGCCAAAAGCATAAAGCACAGGTAAGGAGCGATCCTCCAGAGCACCGTACCAAAACAGTATCCAGTGCTCTGGGCAGGCTCCGGTACGCCCATACCAGGGCATACCGCCTGCAATCCACCACTGATACCAGACCCAAGGAGAGAGAAAAACATCCTCTCCTAGCTGCCTTATAGAAACACCTCTTAAAGTGGTAAAGATTGTTGTGGACTCCTTCATAGTTTGGCTATACCAATGCTGATTCATCGTCACTGCATCAGCCTTACATTTCATCAGCTTTACAGCTGGTCAGCTCTTAAATCTCAATACCTTAACAATTCTCCTTCTGGAGATCTGGCTCTTCTGGTCCTGAGCATGCTGGTCTTTCACAAGGTCCTAAAGACCTGGGTGAGTGCCTAAGCCTGGGTTCCCAAATGCGTGCAGGGATCCTTTTCTGAGTTGGATTGGTGATGGAATATGATATTTTCTCAATGATGTATTTTAGTATCATTACAATTGCCTTCACTGTAAATGTGTTGACCTTCCAGAGTTGTTTGTTCAAATGGACAGCATACAAAATAAATAAATAATCCTCTGTTCCAGAAATGGACTACTTTTTAAAAAAAATCTTGGTAGCCTCAATACTTAGTCAACCGAGGTGAGTTTCCAGAATAGAAGTGATATAATTGAAAAGGAAAGGTCATATGTTTGAAAGGTGAACGTAAGGCTGCAGAGATTGGGTTTTGCCTTGCAGATGTTTAGCACCTCTTTTCTAGGCTTGTTTTGATGCTGACCTGTTAAAAATCATACCACCAAAATCCTTCCTTTCTTTGTTTGCAAATTTCAGCAGCATGATGTGGCGATATTCTAGGCTTTAGAATGATGCTTAATGGCAAAGTGCTATGGACAACCTGTCATTTTGCTGCCAAATTTCAGCAGAGTGATCTTTGGGCTGCTTTGCAAAATTGCATGATTGTTTATCTCAATTTTATCTGAAGGGTCTCTGATCCAAATCTAATAATATTATAATGCCTAAGAAAAGAGGGAGGCCTGACTGGCATCAAAGCTGCATAAATTTGTGTCTTTTCCTTCCACAACTCACTGTGTTTCATTTGGCACCTTGAAAAGCTCCTGCAAAGCTGACTGAAGCTTATGGACAACTATATGTTGCAATACTTAGAAAGATATATAAAAATAGAGGGCAAATTGTCCCTGAGTAAAGATTGCCTGAATAGGAGACAGATTCTCAATATGTTCATAGTATTATTTTATATCATAAGACTTAAGATATATTTATTATTTAAGACATAAAACATGTCTTATTTCTATTTTTGTAACCTTACCTGTGTATTATACATACATACATACATACATACATACATACATACATACATACATACATACATACATACATACATACATAGATTGTTCACAGCATTTCCCAATCAAACAATAAGTGCTTAACATCCTCAATTTCTATGAATGAAAAACTGAGCATTCCTCTAGGCCTATATACATAAAAATATACATGCATGCATACATGCATACATACAGTAACACCATATTTGTTTTAAAATCTTTCTAGACTATTGTTTGTTTTAAATCTTTCAAGGCATTTTAAGCCAGCAGAACTTAGATATGCTTCTTTAAAGCTAATTGAGATCTGACCATCTTATACAATTCCTGATTAATTATTAGGGTTAATTTATTTCATTTATGATTATGAACAATGAGCCCATTGTTTTGTAAGTAGTGATTAAGGGATCTTCTGGGCATTTATTAAGTAATTCAAAAAAGAAGAGTCAATGTTTCCTCTTTTGGTAAAAAGTTTCTTCTAAATCACTATTGTAAATTTTTACAGTAGGCACAAAGAATCCTAGAGAATAAATAGATTTTTCAGATTTAATCATCAAAGACACCAGTTGTCAAGGGCTATGGTTTGTTACTCACAGATAGCCTTCAGATCAATAAAAACTGGTGTGTTTGTTTATTGATCATATTTGTTTATCTTTCATAGTTAGTTTTTACATTTAGAAACATACAACATGCAATAGCAGAGTTGGAATGGACCTTGGAAGTCTTCTAATTCAACCCTCTGACTAGGCAGGAAGCCCTATACCATTTCAGACAAATGGCTATCCAACGTCTTCTTAAAGCCATCCAGTGTTGGGGCATTCACAACTTCTGGAGGAAAGCTGTTCCACTAATTCATTGTTCTAACTGTCAGGAAATTTCTCCTCAGTTCTAAGTTGCTTTTCTCCTTGATTAGTTTCCACCCATTGCTTCTTGTTCTGCCCTCAGGTGCTTTGGAGCAGGGGTCCCCAACCTTTTTTGCACCAGGGACCGGTTTCATTTTAAAGAAAATTCTGCGGACCGGCTGGCCTAGAGGAGGAGGGGGGAGGGGGAACAGGCGGCACAAGCGCACGCGGGGGGGGGGGTCGGCTCACTTGGCCCTCTAGGGCAGTGGTGGGCAAACTTATTAGTCAATAGAGCCAAATATCAACAGTACCACTACTGAAATTTCTTTTGAGAGCCAAAAGGTGTGGCCTGTTTTATGGGAGTGGCTCAGTTGTCATGTGACCCGGTGGGCGTGGGCAACTTGGAAAATGTGGTGAAACTCACTTAATGCTTAGCAACCAAAATTTTGGGCTCAATTGTGGTCATAAGTTCTTTCTTTCTTTCTTTCTTTCTTTCTTTCTTTCTTTCTTTCTTTCTTTCTTCCATTTCTGGCTGGTCTTTGGTCTTCTGAAGATGGTAAAAATGGATTTATGGGCACTCGTTATATATAAAGGCAGCCCATGACTCTTTGGGATGCTGGTTTGAATCAAGGAAATGACTCAGAGGATGTGATTCCTTTGAAATGACCACTGGGAGAAAAATAGATCTTTAACCTGGTTAACTAAAAAGGTAGCTTGAGGTGGAAGGAAATAGGAAAATAGATTATTTCCTTTCCTTCCTTCCTTCCATTGCCTCCCTCCCCCTTCCTTCCTTCCTTCCTTCCCTCCATCCTACCCTCCATCCCTTTCCTTCCTTCCTTCCTTCCCTCCCTCCTACCCGCCATCCCTTTCCTTCCTTCCTTCCTTCCTTCCTTCCTTCCTTCCCTCCATCCCTTTCCTTCCTTCCTTCCTTCCTTCCCTCCCTCCTACCCTCCATCCCTTTCCTTCCTTCCTTTCCTCCTTCCCTCCCTCCTACCCTCCATCCCTTTCCTTCCTTCCTTCCTTCCTTCCCTCCCTCCCTTTCCTTCCTTCCTCCTTCCCTCCTTCCCTTTCCTTCCTTCCTTCCTTCCTTCCCTCCCTCCTACCCTCCATCCCTTTCCTTCCTTCCTTCCCTCCTACCCTCCATCCCTTTCCTTCCTTCCTTCCTTCCCTCCCTCCTACCCTCCATCCCTTTCCTTCCTTCCTTCCTTCCCTCCCTCCCTTTCCTTCCTTCTTCCTTCCCTCCTTCCCTTCCCTTCCTTCCTTCCTTCCCTCCCTCCTACCCTCCATCCCTTTCCTTCCTTCCTTCCCTCCTACCCTCCATCCCTTTCCTTCCTTCCTTCCTTCCCTCCCTCCTACCCTCCATCCCTTTCCTTCCTTCCTTCCTTCCCTCCCTCCCTTTCCTTCCTTCTTCCTTCCCTCCTTCCCTTCCCTTCCTTCCTTCCTTCCCTCCCTCCTACCCTCCATCCCTTTCCTTCCTTCCTTCCCTCCTACCCTCCATCCCTTTCCTTCCTTCCTTCCTTCCCTCCCTCCTACCCTCCATCCCTTTCCTTCCTTCCCTCCTACCCTCCATCCCTTTCCTTCCTTCCTTCCTTCCCTCCCTCCTACCCTCCATCCCTTTCCTTCCTTCCTTTCCTCCTTCCCTCCCTCCTACCCTCCATCCCTTTCCTTCCCTCCTTCCTTCCTTCCTTCCTTCCCTCCTTCCCTTCCTCCCTTTCCTTCCTTCCTCCTTCCCTTTCCTTCCTTCCTTCCCTCCCTCCTACCCTCCATCCCTTTCCTTCCTTCCTTCCCTCCTACCCTCCCTCCTACCCTCCATCCCTTTCCTTCCTTCCTTCCCTCCCTCTCCTTCCTTCCCTCCCTCTCCTTCCTTCCTTCCTTCCTTCTTTCTTTCTTCCTTCTTTCACCCCTCCCTTCCTCCTCCCTCCCCCTTCTTTCCTTCACTCCCTCCCTCCCACCATTCCTCTTTTTCTATTTTTCTTTCTTTCTCTTTCTGTTTCTCTCTCTCTCTCTCTCTCTGTATCTGTCGCTCTCCTCCCTCCACCCACCTCTGTCACTCTGTGTGTGTGCGTGTGTGTGTGATTACCTCTCTCCCTCTCTCTCTCTATTTCTGCCTCTCTAAGTCTGTCGCTCTGTGTGTCTGTCATTCTCTTCCTCCCCCCCCCCCCAAGCAGCAGAGGGGAGGTTATCCCGCAACGAGCGAGCGAGCGAGCGGGCGGACGGAGGACCCGAGCTGCTGCTATCTTAAGTGCCGCCGAGGCCATCCGGGCATCACACACGGCTGGAAGAGAGGTGGGCGTGCACGCCCGGATGGTGCTTAAGGTAGCCGCAGCTCGGGTCCTCCACCCGCCCGCCCGCCTGCCCGGGATGAGGCAGCCGTAACCTCCTCACTGACATGCTGGCCCCTCCGGGAACCCCCGGAAAGTGCGCCACGGTGGCCGTCGGAAGAAGCTGTTGGAGGCGGGGGGGCTGCTCCCTCCTCCTCCTCTCCGGCCCTGCGGCCCGGTTCTTATGAAGCCGCGGACCGGCACCGGTCCGCGGACCGGGGGTTGGGGACCCCTGCTTTGGAGAATAGCTTGACTCCCTCTTCTTTGTGGCAGCCTCTGAGATATCGGAAGACTGCTATCATGTCTCCCCTAGTCCTTCTTTTCATTAAACTAGACATACCCAGTTTCTGCAACCATTCCTCATATGTTTTAGCCTCCAGTCCCCTAATCATCTTTGTTGCTCTTCTCTGCACTCTTTCTAGAGTCTCCACATCTTTTTTACATTGTGGCAACCAAAACTGAATGCAATATTCCAAGTGTGGCCTTACCAAGGCATTATAAAGTGGTATTAACACTTCTCGTGATCTTGATTCTATCCCTCTGTTTATGCAGCCTAGAACTGTGTTGGCTTTTTTGGCAGCTGCTGCACACTGCTGGCTGATATTTAAATGGTTGTCCACTAGGATTCCAAGATCCTTTTCACAGTTGCTACTATTGAGCAAGGTACCATCTATACTGTACCTGTGCATTTTGTTTTTCTTGCCGAAATGTAGAACCTTGCTTTTTTCACAATTGAATTTCATTTTGTTAGATAGTGCCCAATGTTCAAGTTTGTCAAGATCCTTCTGTATCTTAAGCCTATCTTCTGGAGTGTTGACTATTCCTGCCAGCTTGGTGTCATCTGCAAATTTGATGAGTTCCCCATTTATCCCCTCATCCAAATCATTGATGAAGATGTTGAAGAGTACTGGGCCTAAAACAGAGCCTTGCGGTACTCCACTGCATACTTCCCTCCATGTAGATGCAGTTCCATTGAGGACTACACGTTGAGTGCAGTTGGTCAACCAGTTACGAATCCATCTGGTGGTGATAATAATAATAATAATAATAATAATAATAATAATAATAATAATAATAATAATAATAATAATAATAATAATAATAATAATAATAATAATAATAATAATAATAATAATAATAATAATAATAATTTTATTTATATCCCGCTCTCTCTCCCCGAGGGGACTCGAGGCGGGGGCTGTCTAACCCACATTTTCCCACTTTATCTAATAGTAGGTTATGGTCTACTTTATCAAATGCCTTGCTGAAGTCCAAGTAAATTATATTGACAGCATTACTTTGATACTTGTTTTAATTCCATTCAATTCAATAGTATACTGACATTCTTATGCTGAATTATCATGTGACTTGTATCTGCATATAAGCAGAGAGAAGACCAGAATCTTGTTTCAGGTTATAAACAGATATTTAGATACCTTGAATAGGACATGTTATTAGTAATAGCTTGTACTTCTTCCAGGGTAGCTTTATAATTTCTTCAATCACATTTATCTTATCTGTTTCCTTTGCTTTCTGTTGTGGCCTGCCAGTGGCCAGCAGAGGTGGCAGCAGATTCAGACAGTGAGGAGGTTGGGGAGGAACATAGGCAAGTCCTGGAGTCTGGGGAAGGCTCGGGCAAGGGCTCTGTATCAGAGGCAGAGTGGGGGTCAAGACTATCTGGTAGTTATTTACTCCCTCCGGAGTCTGACATCAGGGAAGTAGAAGAACATCGGGAGCCTGTTCCCAGTGTGTGCATGTACAGAACTGCCAGGCAAGAACAATTAAGAAGACAGGGTCAACTTGGGAATAAGGCTTGGAAAAGATTGGCCATTCCCATAAGACATTAAAGAGGAGCGAACGGGATGTGAACTTTTGCAGGAAGCAATTAGTTCATCTAGTCAGTTCAAGGTTTGAAAAGTTATGTTTGACTCTGTGCTAAGTTTGGCCTTGCTCTGCATTTGGCAATTAGGTCTCTGGCAGCATTCCAAGGGAGATAAGATGGGTGTTTATCAACATTGCCCTGAAAGACTGTGGCAGCTCAAAAAGACATCTGTTGGAATCTTCATAGACTGTTTGTGAAGCCTTGCAGACTGTTAATGACCATAATTTATAGCCATATAAATAAAAGACGGTTTGGGGGACTAAGATTGTGATTTATACTTTCTCAGAACACTTTTTTCTGCTTCCTTGCTAGGCTTATGTTTTTTTCCACATCTATCATACACTTCTCCCTCTTCCCTTACATCATAAAACCTATGGGTTTCTGTAAAGTGTAGTTGGAAAGCAGGAACATGCTGAACTAGCCACAGCATTGCCAGATTTCATTTCCATAGGAGTCACGGGTCTTGGCAATCCATCTGAGTTCCCTTAATTCAACCATTGTTGCTGTGTACACTTTCCAATTTCACCCCATTGAAGGTTACAAACAAACAGACATGAAAGTTTTAGTAGTATGCATGCTGTAGATAGATAGAGGAGGGGGAAATCAAGTTGCTACAGAATTGTTTTTCACCAAGAAAATTATTCAGCAGGATCTCCTCACCTTCTCAGCTTAAAGCATTTGCACAATAAGGTACAAATATGGTATCTTATGTCAATATTTTAATCATTCCACAATAAAACATCTGCATTTGTTTACATTAAGCTCTAGGAATCGAGATTACATATATTCTTGCAACAGGTTAATATTTTAAAACCAAACATATCCTTTGATTGAATGCACAAAGAAATGGAAGAAAGACCAAACATGCTTTTATCTTACATTCATTGGTGGTTTGCAGGTTATGATATACTGTGCTCTGAGACAGTTTACATCTAATTATCAATCCCCTATAAATATCCCCTATAAATATAAACGTCATAAAAGTGAATTATGTATGGTAAGACAATACTTGGAATATTGAATTCAGTTTTAGTAGCCATAATGTAAAAAAGATATTGAGACTCTAGAAAGAGTGCAGAGACAACAAACAACAAATAATAAAGATAATTGGTAGACTGGAGGCTAAAACACACAAAGAACGGTTGCAGGAACTGGGTATCTCTAGTTTAATGAAAAGAAGGACTAGGGGTGATATGATAGGGGCTGCCACAAAGAAGATGGGAATTTTCCAAAGGACCTGAAGGCAGGGTGAGAAGCAATGGATTAAAACTAATCCAGGAGAGAAGCAACCTCGAACTAAGGAGGAATTTCCTGACAGAACGTTTAATCAGTGAAACAACTTGCCTCCAGAAATTGTGGATGCTTCAACACTGGACGTTTTTAAGAAGAGTTTGAGCAACCATTTGTCTGAAATGGTATAGGGTTTCCTGCCTAAGCAGGAGATTGGACTAAAACACTTCCAAAGTCCCTTCCAACTCTGTTATTCTGTTATCATAATGCTCATTATATCATTGGCTTCTGTTGGATGCCTAACAGAAGATATGGTTATTTTGTGTGTGTGTGCTCTCTAATCTGTTGATAATTTCCCAAAGGAAGTAAAAAGTGGTTGGCAGAAATCTGACCTTCAAAATAGAAAATGATATTTACAGCTAAAGGAGATTAGATTCATCTTTTTCATTTCCTAGTTGGACTGGCCCAGCCTTGGTGAAGAAGAATGTTGCACAATATCCTTAAAAATTAAAATTGATTTTAATTTTTATTGCTATAATACTTTGGACCGCTATTCAATTTACAGTTATAATTATGTGGGTGTTAAGCATCTAATACCTTTTAATCCACCTTTCGCTCCCTTGGCCCAAGTGTCATCTCTGTAAACACTCTCATTAATAGTGGTGTCATGTATGAGTAAAAGTACCACCCCTTCCCACCCTCAGCTATCTGAAGTTCCTAACAGAATTCCTAATTGAAGTCATTTCTATAATTACCAAGGTTTTTTCTCTTTAAAAAAAATCTATTAATAGGAGAAAAAGATACCGGTAGCTAGTATATGCCAACTAAAATTTAATTGGGAAGTCCTCATTCAAAGTTTAGTAGCCATCATCCAAAACATGGCTTTATGAATGGGCCAACAACAGAGAGATAAAGGTTTACAAAAAGATGTTTACAGAAATATAAGAAGTTTAGAAATAAGTATTACAAAAATGCAATGCATTGTTTCATAAAAAGGTTAAGTGTAACCTTGAGATTCTGTATATATGCTTGTTTTTCTTACTGCATACTAAACCAGTTTCATAAGCAATATCACAACTTCTGTTCTTTCTTCTTCGTTAGTTTTCTTCAAATCAAATTTGCATTGAACCAATGATATCAAATAGAGTACGATCTTCCATAAAGCAACATCATATGCCATTCTGTGTGGCAGATGCAGAAAAAGTGCTACTCTATGTATTACTAAGCTATAACTCCCAGCAGTTAAAATCTATGTATTTGGTGATAGAAGATGTGCAGAGTGATACTTCAATATTACCTAGAGGAGCACAAATTTCCCACTTTGGATTCATAGATGTAGAGATTACTCATCCTCTATATTGCCTCTCATATTTCATCCAGTTATAGTTTTCAGGATTTTAAACTTAATAATAAAACCTTTTGGGGGGGAGACAAAGCAAAGCAACTACCGTATTTTTCGGAGTACAAGACACACCTTTTTTCCTCTAAAAAGAGGCTGAAAATCTGGGTGCATCTTATACATCGAATACAGCGTTATTTTTGCCTCCTGAAACCCTGCCCCTTCACCAAAATGGCCACGCGCATACCCTTATGGAGGCTTCCAGAGAGCTCCTGGGGTCTGGGGAGGGCAGAAATGAGCAAAAAACAGGGCAGTTTTGCCCCCCCCCCAGCCCCCAGCAGCACTCTATAAGCTCCATAAGGCTATGCATGCAATTTCTTTGACCTAAAAACGGCCAGTTTTCACGAAAAAACGGGCCATTTTTTCTTTTTGCCCCACCCCCCAATGCTAGTCATGCTTTTTATTTGAAAATTAATGGCCCCCGTTTCCGTGAAAAACGGGCCATTTGGGGGAAGTTTGCAGACTGCAAAAAGGGGATTTCCCCCCCTTTTGGAAAGCTGTTTAGTTAGAGGGATTGATGAGAATTACATTGGTCAAGTACTGTGCCTGCAGAAACAAAGATTTGTTCCAAAGGTGGTCAGTGATTTACTTCTCCAGCACATGGGTAAATACACCTGGAAACATCTACCTACCTACCTACTCTCTCTCTCTACCTACCTACCTACTGTATTTCTCTCTCTCTCTCTCTCTATTTCTCTCTTTCTCCCCTCTATCTACCTATATACCTATATACCTACTCTCTCTCTCCCCTATCTATCTACTGTATTTCTCTCTCTATTTCTCTCTATCCCTCTACCTACCTACCTACCTATCTACACACTCTCTCTCCCTACTTACCTCCCTACTATATTTCTCTCTCTCTCTCTTTCTCTCTCGCTCGCTATCCCTTTATCTACCTACCTAACTACCCACTCTCTCCCTACCTATCTACTGTATTTTTCTCTCTCTCTCTCCCTCTACCTACCTAACTACTTTCTGTCTCTCCTACCTACCTACTGTATTTCTCTCTCTTTCTCTCCCTCTCTATCCCTCTATCTACCTACCTATTTTTTTAAAAAAATTGCCTCTTCAAAACCTGGGTGCGTCTTATACTCCGGTGCGTCTTATATGGTAATTTTACTTTTTTCTTTGCCATTCTGTGCTTTATTTTATATGCTGCATCTGCTGCATCTTTTTGGCTTACTTCTTCAAATATTTATCTGATGAACTAGTGCTTAGAGTTAGATTTTTTTTGAGGGGGGGAGGGCGCAAGAGAAAGACAACTTGCTAAGTCTTATTCTTCACCATTACTCTCATCCCTGATACCTTCACTTGCTTTTTCTCTGTTGATCCAATCCATTTGAATGTTCAGAGGGAATAAACATATGGTCCTTCTCTTTTTTCTGTTATTGCTTGGTAGCTCTGACTGATCATATTAATAGCTTTTTAAAATGTACTTTCCCTTGTCCAGTTCTCAGCTTCTCAAACTTGCCAAGTGTTATCTGTGTCACAATATATAATTCTGCTAATTGTGCTATGTAAATGATTAGTAAAACTTGTAACTAGATGATTTTTTTTTAGAATAGTAAGACACTTCAGGGCCAGAGAAGGTAAAGTAAACAAGGTTAAAGATTCAACTTCACATATGATAGTTGTGATAAATTTAATGCTGTCAGAATGCCATCTCCATTAAAAATTGATTATTATTTTTTTACATTAATTGATTCCCATTGGATCCTTTGGGGGTGTTTAACGTGATGATTCAGAAGCTATTTCACAGTTTATTTGTAAAGAAGAAGAAAATTTAACCCTGTATTTAAATTAATGTAACCAAAATCCTATTTGCAAATATAGAAACAAATATAAAAACTCTGTACAGATGCCTGAACAATTTGTTTTTTGTAAACTCTGTTCTGAATTGGTTTGATCAGCACCATTTGGGGCAATAGAGTTTTAATTTTATTAAATAATGTAAATATAAAAAGTATTATTTTAATAACATTTATAGTAAAAAATCTCAAAATATAATTCTATAATAGCATTTTATAGATGTTAGAGATGGCAGTCTATTCCTACTTCTATTTCTGTGAAATTCTTCATTCCTTGTGAAAAAATGTTGCCTCCTCCCCTTTTTTTTTCATGGAATGGGGAAAGATTTTGATTATATTTTATAATCAATATAAATATATGATTGACACCAGAAAGATTAGCAAAAATGTTTAAAGATAAATCAGAATGTTGGAAATGTCACCAATTACCAAGAACATATTATCATATGTGGTGGACATGAAGGGATGCAAAAAGCTATTGGGTTAAAATACAATCATGGTTAGAGAAAATGATACATTAGTCCATGGAATTTAAGCCAGAGATATTCTTATTGGGTATTCTACCAGAGAAATATACTAAAGAAGACTCATATTTGATTGTACAAATAATAACAGCAGCTAGAATTGTATTTGCAGAAAACCGGAAAGCAGACAAAATCCCATCAGAAGGAGAGATAATAAAGAAGATATTAGATTGTGCAGAAATGAATAGGTTGACATTGAGAATAAAAGACAAAGAGGAGTCAGTGTACTATAGGACATGGGGAGATTTTATGATTGGCTTGAAAAAAGATACAAATAGAAAAATAAAGGGACAAGGCACAAAACAAATACTCAGATGACACATTGTTAAATCAGGGGGAGGGAAAATAAGAAAGTATGAAAATGTAAATATACAGGCAGAAAAATGATATGAATTGATAAATGTTAAATAGCAATTATAGCAATTATAAGAATGTATATCTTTTCTTGAAAAGAAACATAAAAAACTTTATAAAAATATAAATATATGATTATATAAATATTATTATATATTTTAGTAGAAGAGAGACATTCTCTCTCTCCTCCCTCCCTCTGTCTTCCTCTCCCTTTCTCTCCCACTCTCTCTCTTGTGTGTGTCTGTATGTGTTCAAGTCAGTCTTCACTCTGGTTACTGCATGGATAAGGCCCTGCAATTTTCTTTACAAATTTGGAAATGGTTGGCCATTGCCTGCTTCCTAGGGTTGAGGGAGAATGACTGACCCAAGATCATCCAGTTGGCTCTGCATCTAAAGAAAGACTAGAATTCACAGTCTTCTAGTCTAGTGTCTTAACCACCAACCAACTGTAGGGATTTATAATTTCTTTATTAGCTCTACAAGGAAGAAAAATAAATAGCTTTCTTACTTTAGAAAAAAATGCCACATACTCATCACTGCAGAGAATTGTTTTAAAGAAAACTAATATTCTAGCAGTGCTTCCTGAGATATCTACACAAACATGCAATGTCACTCCTCTAAAGTCGACCAGGCCAAGAAACAGGCATGGCAGAGATTATAAAAATTCCCTCTGTAGTTATCAATGTAGAATAACAGAATAAGTTACAGAGCAGGGTTATTGTGCATTTCTTTCTCATGCTTTCTTCTCTGTCAAGGCTGTTTAATTTCTTTCCCAAATCCCTTTAATGGGATTCTATCTCTGCCTACTTTTCTCCTTCACTCAGAATCAATTTAAGAATGAATTTATGTGAAAGTAATGCATGTCATAAACTTAGCCCTATCAAGATAAATGTTATCTGGCACCAGAAAAATGGGGCTACCCTACATTGATTTAGTTGTAGCCATTGAATTATTTTCTGAGAAACAAAGTCCACCTAGTATATTTCCTAATCTTGGCAAACTATGTAAACTAAATCATTCTTCGGTAACTCAAGTTCTTTAAAGAGAGAGAGAGAGAGACAGAGAGAGACCAGAATGATTAATATTAATGGAAGTGGTGGAATGCAACAAGATTAGAGGTGTAGAAAAGCATTGGATTTCATCTCACAAAACCCTGCTTGAAAAATTAATTCAAATAGTGTTTGGTTAGGAGCTCGGCCACATGGGCTATAAATGGGCTGGAGGATCATTAATGAATGGTAATGATAAATGGCAGCCTGCCGAGTTTGGAAAGAAGTAGCTACTTGGGGTGCCAAAGCAATTGGTGTTAGGTTTCATTTAATTTATTGCCTTCACTAATTGATCTGGAAAAGAAAATAAACAGCAGGTTAATGAAATCTGCTGAGGTTACTAAACTGGGAGAGTTTTCAAATACCTGCACTAACAGAACCAATCCACACTCACGCAGTGTCAGGATTTGCAAAGCAAAAAGGTTTGCAAATAAGTGGCATGATTGGAAAAATTAACCATTTTGCCAACAAAAGAAAACATATTTAAAATTGTAGGTGGCGGCTATATAGCAAACATTAAATTAATATTTCTCAAGATTTTAATTTGAATTCTATTTTTGCTCCTATTGGCGGGGGGTGGGGGATTAAGGTACAGAGCCAAGGGTTGTAAGCAATTAGGCATAATTAATGATCAGTAATAAGCATGTACAAAACCTTTCTTGTTAAAATATTATTAATTAATTAATTAATTAATTAATCTTATAGTTTTCCTTTCCTCCAAAATACCAAAAACAGCATGCCTCGTCTTTCACATTTTTATCTTTACAATAACCCCGTAAGGCAGGCTAAGATATGAGTAATTGGCCTAAGGTCACCCAGAGACTTCTATAGCCAAACCTGAATTTGAAACTTGTTATTCCTAGTCCTAATCCACTTTAAAAAAAACCAACTCTGTTGTCCCTTAATTCAAAGTACAGTCAAGGGTGACTGGATGGAGCAGAGCATTTACTGGCCAGATGTCCTTTCTGACGCCTAAGTGGAGTTAGCAGTAGTTTTTTTTTTCTTTGCACCCTAAAATACAAGCATCTGCCACTATCTAGGATTGAACTGTTAACTTTCTGAATAGGAGGAGAGTAAAATTTATTTGTAAAATTGAACTATTTTACAAATAGTTAGATATGGGTTCCGGTCTAGACAGGAACAGGCATGGTTCTGTTTTGAACGTGAGCTCATGACTTCAATATTTCTTGCTCCAGTACATTTCCTGAAGTAAAAGTAATGTATTTTAAAGCTGTGAGACATAAATGACTGTGTTAGGTAAGTTTTCCAACCCTAGCTCTCTAAATGTTTTGGAGCTACAGGTTCCCAATTTCTCAATTAGCATGGCCTTTCAGAATTTATGTTCAACGTACTAGTTGGAAGGCACCTATTTAAGAAAGCAGAATTAAGTTGTAATTTAGCGCTTCTGTGCTTGCAAGGATCAGGACAGGTTTTATGTTAGGTTGAGGACATAACCATGCAATTGAAATTGGGAGAATCTGAAATTTTCCCTATTGCAACATACTACAGTATATAATTAAGCTCTTATTCAACTCTGCAGGTGTTTTCTAAGCCTTCCTGGACAGCAGGTACGATATCTGTTGTTTCCAACCCAATACATCTGTTTCTGGAGCGGCTTGTTGGCTGGCTGACATTGGACACATATAAAGATAAAAGTCCTGGTCTAAATGTTTCCCTTCAGAAAGCTTCCAAAGACTTGAAAGGCCAAGAATGCAGCCATTTCACATAAAACATCAACAGCATCGACGTGGAAATGTTAGACACAATGCTCCGAAGCAACCTTATGATCACCACAGGACTACTATTTTATTCCTCACATCACCATAGAGAGGGTTTTTAATTACCTGGTCACAGAGGAGGTGCGTACTTTCCATGTTAATGTACTCCTGAATCAAAGTAACTGTATTCACACTTCCTTGTTCACAATATCTAGCCAGGTGAGGGAAGGCATCGCTTCCATATGTTGCTTGGATCCAGGTTGTCAAAGGGGAGTTGGGGAGGAGAAATTCAGGTTTTTCTTGGACTGCAGATCAGACTGGAATTGTTATTGAAATGCATTCACCATCTGAGTTTGGAGTCTCTCAGAACAGAGGGCACATCTTAAAGTCAATCAGTTTTGCATCTTTGGCGTTTTCCCTCCCAAGCCTGTATCCTCTATTTGAGAAATAATGGGGGGAAAGGTATTTTTGAAAGAATAAATCCTTTCCAGAAAAAGCTCTGCAAAAACCATTTCTTTCTTTCTTTCTTTCTTTCTTTCTTTCTTTCTTTCTTTCTTTCTTTCTTCCTTCCTTCCTTCCTTCCTTCCTTCCTTCCTTTGCGGGTGCCTCATATGGATCTTCTACTTTTTCTTCTTCTTGTTCTATATTCTAGGTAAAGTTAAAGGTTGCCCCCGCACATGCAAGCTAGTCATTTCTGGCTCTAGGAGGCAATGTTCAGCTCTTTTTCTAAGCTGAAGAGCCAGCGCTGTCTGAAGACATCTCTGTGGCCATGTGGCTAAAGGCTGAAGGTGCATAGAGTACTGTTACCTTCCCACCTAAGTGGTCCCTATTTTTCTACTTGCACTTTTATGTGCGTTTGAACTGTTAGGTTGGCAGGAGCTGAGACAAGTAACGGAAGCTTATTCCATTACACAGCACTAGGGATTCAAACCTTTGAACTGCCAAACTTCTAATCGACAAGCTCAGTGTCTTAGTCACTGAGCCACCACGTCCCTTATTCTAGATTCTACTGACAGTTTATTCTCATTATTCCGACCAACTGCATTTTGATTCCCTGTAGGGATAATAAAGAGGTGGAAAGCATTTGAGAATGTGTTTGGACATAATATTGAACGCTTCTTACCACACGACCAGTATGGGAAACTGGTGTTATTGCAGACAGATGCAATTTGTTGCTGTATCTTGTAAAATTCTTGGACATGGTGCCAAGTGCCTTGATGACAATAGTATCACTGTTACATGCTTCATACATAGCTGTGTAATTTCGATGGCCAGGTCGCAATATTTCATTATTTTTTCTAGTTCTTTTTCTTCAACTCTGGCATCTCCAGGAACAGCGATATCAATAAACTGGACACTTCGGCTCTCTACAACTGTGATATCTGGTGTGTTGTGCTCCAGATGATGATCCGTTTGTATTCAAAAGTCCCACAAGATGATGATGATGATGATGATGATGATGAAGAATTATTATTATTATTATTATTATTATTATTATTATTATTATTATTATTATTATTATTATTATTATTATTATGTGGTTAATCTTTGGTGAGATTCACAGCCTTTGGGGCTGGTTGGTAGCTCAACAGCTCGAGTCCTAACCAAGTACCTAGGAACTGTTAAGGTAACGTCGGAGGATATAAGCTGTTCCAAGCAGGGTGGCTCATTGTAGAGTCAGAATGCTCAAGTCCGGCAAACCTAGAACCTCCACATAGCAAGGCAGCTTTCTAAGTATTGCTCCAAGGGCTCCAATCACAATCAGGACAACATACAACTTCCTCCTCCACAGTTGCTCAATTTCAATTTGCAAGTCCCGGTATTTTGTGATTTTTTCTTGCTGCTTATTTTCAATTCATGCATCACCAGGTATTGCAATGTCAATGAACCATACTTTTTTTCTTTTCAACAATTGTTATATCAGGTGTGTTGTAGGACAAGTGCCTGTCAGTCTGAATTCTGAAGTCCCACAAGATCTTGGGGCACCTCTGGCAAAACCCGAATCTGAAAGTTTCCAGGTTTTCCCCACCCAAATGAAAATTCAAATCTTTGCCCAGAACCTACATGTTCATCACATAGTCCATTCAGGCACCATCCCAACTGGAGGCGTCTCCCAGTCACACCACTCTAAGTGCAGGGCGAGACATCCTTGACTCTCTGGGAAAGGAATGGTATTTTGACTATATATCTCCCATACTCCATATAATCCTCCCTCCCATTTTCCCACAGCATTAAATGCGGCAGGTCTGAAGGCCCAACGTAAAAGATGTTTTCCAGGCCTGACAGTGGCTTCAGACCTCAACAAAGAATCCAGAGCATCATAATTGACAATACTCAAAACTGCCAAGATGTCCAGGAAAACAGCATTCTATCCATTTATTTAAATGTCTGAACCAGTATTTCTCAACATCATCAACATAATCCCAGTTGGGGAATTCTGGCAGTTGAAGTCCACATTTTTAAGTTGCTGAGATTTAGAAACACTGGAGATTCTATGTCTGGAGGCAGAATTTTACTGCCTCCAGATGTGTCAATAGTATCTTCTAAATTCTATTGACGAAGAAGAGTGATTATTTACTTTAAATACCAAATATCATTACAAATGGTATTTAATATAATTTAATATGACATGATTTGTTCTAATTTTCATTTTCCATTTAGCAAGGGCAACAGCAGAGAAAATCATGCTTTGAAAATAATAACACTTAGTGCTCTTGTTATCTATCCTCTCTCTCAAGCTCAAAAGCTATACCCTCACATAAAAAATGAACTTTTCTCCACTCATATATCAGCAATATATTTTCCTGAAGTCTTCATTCTTATTCAAAGCACTGTTGTGGAGTTCATCTCACAATGTCTATCACTCATTGCAAATAAATCAGATCTGTTTCCTCAAGGAGAAATATGTGAGCAATTGCAGTGGTAAAGTTTATGCACAAACTTCAGAATCTTACCGGGAGGTGAGAATCCCAACTGTGGAAAAGGCAGAAATGAAAAATGTTTCATCCTAAATAACAACAACAAGAAGAATATAAAAGAGTAATGGATTTTAAGAGGAAAAACTATGTATCCTTTTTTTTTTTTACTCAAGCAAATAGAAGAGGACTTGTATGAAAGTTCATTTCAGCCCTTCTTTTTTTCTCTTTCATTTGCAATCCATATATGCTTTTTGCACTGATTCCTCCGTGACTAATATATAACACTTCCAATTTAGGAAGGAATGGTTATTTACTTCCCATAATCTCATTTCAGCAGTGTCTGGCTAGTAAATAGGAAACTGACAATACAGAAGAATCTTTATTTGGCAAAGCTCTTATCCACAGAGCATCATATAAAACATTTTCTGCTATTCCTAAAATGGTGAATTGTATTCTGATAGTTCCCTTGGAAAATGGAATAGCTCTGAAACACCGGTAGGAACATTCTTTCCTTTTTTCAGATGCTGGAGGATAAAAGATCACATACACACACCCCTCCAAGAATCCAGTATACCTATAGCTCTTGGATCCTGTGTTTTGTCTTCCGTTTTTGTCTTCCTTATTTTCAATTTCCTGGAATATCTTTCTGAAAAAGATTCAGAGCAGGCCGAAAAAACCTGGCTTACCTCCCTAGGAATTTCACTGTACAAAGTCTAAATTTCACTGTATGTAAAACTATCAAGGATATGAAATGAAGTAGTTGTATAAACAATAGCCATGTTCTGGTGAAAGTTTTCTCTGGGGAAAGCTTTTGAAATACATGTGTAGTAAGGACAAATAGATGGGTTCTCAGCATGTGTTTGAAACACTGAAAAAAATGGCTTTCAAACAGAGCTTGAAGCAGAGGTGGGCTGCTGCCGGTTTTACTACCAGTTTGTTTCACGCATGTGTGTATAGTTCAATGTGTGTATAGTTCAATGTGTGTATAGTTAAATTGTTCCACGCATGCACATAACAATTTACAGTGAACTATGCATGTGCGCGCAACTACTAAACCACATACCAGCAACGGGAGCAGCATCTGCATTTCAAGGTGTTGATCACCATCTTTAAAGTGCTCCATGTCACAAGACCTAGTTATTTGCGGGATCGTATCCTGCCCCATACATCCCTTCGGCCGATTCGCTCCCACAGAGAGGGACTTCTCCGAGTGCCGTCTGCTAGGCAATGCCAGCGGGCAACGCCCAGGGGAAGGGCCTTCTCTGTGATGTGCCCGACCCTTTGGAATGACCTACCCCCCGATATTAGAACTACTATGGACCTCCGCTCCTTCCACCAAAAAGTAAAGACATATCTGTTCCATCAGGCCAGCCTGGCCTAATTTATGTTCCTCGTCCCAGTCTGTAGCTTAAATTGTTTAATCAGGTTTTAATTGGGATACAGTTTTAATGTTTTATAAATTTTAGTACAGGGTTAATAATTTAATTTGGTTTTAATTATGTATTTATTGTAATGTTTTTAGATGCTCTTAATTTTCCTGTACACCACCCCAAGTCCCTTCGGGGAGAGGGGGCGTTTAGAAATTTAATAAATTATTAATTATTATTATTATTAACCAGGGAGCTAGTTCGGGGGTGTGGCCAGCATGGGTCACTGCTGATTCTGCGACCCAGGCCTAAATGCCACTACCAGTTTGTGCGAGCAGGGCTCGCACCTCTGACTTGAAGATGTAAGCATGTGATGTAAGTGTATCTGATGGAGAACTTATCTGAAAAGCATGTAACAGACCAGGATCATCATCATCATCATCATCATATATATATATATATATATATATATATATATATATATATATATATATATATATATATATATATATATATATATATATATATATATATATATATATATATATATATTGTTTATGACAGGACTGTCAAACTCCAGGCCCATGGGTTAGATGCATCACATGCTAGCCATGCCCAATTTAGCAAAGCAGGGGAAGTCTCGATACATCATGTGATGCCACCATGACAATGTGGGTTTGACGCCCCTGGCTCATTGCATAGAGCAAACTAGAAGTAGGAAGAAAGAATTGTGTAAGTTCTGTGAAAAAGCTACATACTCTGTTTTAACAGTTTTAAAACGAGGCTAGATGAATTTGTGGAGGGTAAGACTACCAATGGTAAGACTACCAATGGCTATTTTAAACATTTAAAAGATTCATTACCATGCTCACCTCCAAACAGTGTTACACAGATTACAACAAAACCACTCATTATCAATCATAAACATGCTGGCTACTAATCATTATGTCTGTATTAACCCCAGGATGAATGGTAGTGTGGCTTTCAATATCAGTTCCTGTTGAAAATTAAGGGAAGAAATCATTGGGCTCATATTCTACTTGAGAGTTTTGTTGTCATTTGAGTGGACTAGATCCTGGGGGGGGAAGGGTGGTTAATATGTGTCAATAGAATAGAAATACTGAAGAAATGTATGCAGTTCCAGAGATGAAAATATCATCAACTCTTTTGAGAAATATTCTGTCCAAAGGATGGTTATTTTCTGATTAGTTCCCAAAATGCAAATTAGTTCAGTTCACTTAAAAATCTAAACAAGATTCTCCCCATAATTTACTCTCGACTCTTATTCATGACAGCATCAAAATGTTTCCATCATGATAACTGTATTAAGCAATTAACAAACTCCCAGAGCAGATGAGCAATTCCTCCACCAACTCCCCCCCCCAAAACACATGCTAATTTAGTCTTTGCTGTATCACAAAAGGTGTTTCATTCCATATGGCTCTGTCCTTCTTGCTGGCAAGGTATCACGTAGAAATCAGTAAAACTAAGGAATTGAGTGATTACATTAATTTGGCATTGGGTCAACATATATTGTATAATGTTTGGGGCATTTTGAAGGCTATCATATTAGCATATTGGTATCAATTGTTTCTTCAGAGTTATTGTATTAATGTCTTATCCATCCAGAAATCCAATAAGTAGTATAGTACATAATTAGAACAGGGTAACTCAAATACTTTGGCCACCTAATGAGAAGGAAGGACTTACTGGAGAAGAGCCTAATGCTGGGAAAAATTGAGGGCAAAAGAAGAAAGGAGCGACAGAGAATGAGGTGGCTGGATGGAGTCACCAAAGCAGTAGGCATGAGCTTAAATGGACTCCAGAGGATGGTAGAGGAGAGGAAGGCCTGGAGGAATGTTGTCCATGGTGTTGCGATGGGTCGGACACAACTTTGCAACTAACAACAATAAAGGTAGCTCTTCCAAAGCTCTTATGGCTATTCAGTTCAAGTGGGAATGGTTGAAAAGAGCCTTTTGCCTATAGCCTTTTATTTTATTGTATTTAACATTGAATGCCTTTCCAGCCTTTCGCTTTATACCAGCATGGTAATTTGGCAAGGCAACCTATACACATTAACAAATCCCAAATATAATTGAGAACAATAGGTGCAGTTAAAATCACAATGTTACAGTAAATCATTACCATTAAAAATTAACAATTAAAAGCTTGGCAAAAAAAGACACATTTTTATTATTTTCCTAAATATTTGGGAAGAGGATGGAAATGTTCTACTTTCTATGGAATCCATTCCATAGTTTAAGCACCATACTGGAACATATCTTCTCTGACATACTGCACAGTAAAGCTTCTGGTAGCAGTGGCAATCTTCAGAAAGGCGTTTCTTGCTAATCTAAATAATCAAGCAGTTTTCAATTTGGTCTTTATGCTAATCTCTCACTGAGAAAATTCAACCCGACTCCATTTATCCTCCCAAAAGAAATGCCAAGGTGACTGCAATGTTTTTGTTTCTTTCTTTATTTTCTTTTTATGTTTTTTAATGGAATCTCTATAATGTTTTGGTAAATATACAAAATACTACAATGCTAAGATCAGACAACTGGGATGGGATGAAATGAACCATTATCTAGATAGGGCCAGACTGATGAGCATTAGCATACTTGGATCACTTACATTGTACCTGATAATTACCTAATTTCTAATGACTAATAATGTTAATTTGATTTCCCTCTTTAAAATGAGAGCCAACATCCAGTGATGCATGGACATCACTGCTTTCTAAGTTAACCACTGAGAGCTGGAAAGTAACTGTCTTTTGCAAATTATGAAGAGTGTGCCTCATTAACTCACAGTCTTCCCATCATGTACTTCCTCCATCTGTACGGTTTGCCCTTCTGCTCCAATCTCCATTAGATGCTACATCAGTTGGAGACACGTTATTATGTACACGTTCTGTTTCCTTTAGTAGAACTGCCATGGTACTCCTCAATAAGCATGAGGAATGACTGTCCCTGAGTATTGTGGTCATCAACCACAAAGGACACAACACGGAGTTAAATGCAATCTATCCTGATTTGTCCAAATGAGCTTCTTGCATAACTGCTTCCTTAGAAGTGAGTATAATAGAGAGCACTGCCCTTATGTAACTCATAAATAATCATTTTCATCATAATCTCCATTCCTGGCTATCTTATAGGCAAGCTTTGCAACTTCAGAGAAAGGAGGTTTTACTATTCCCTGAAATGAAGATTATATTTAAAAAAATATTCTTTGTTTGATATTCTTTTTAATGCAGAAAAGCAGTACAAGAATAACATAATTTATTGCTGATCCAAACATCTGAACTGAAAAGGCATCATATCCTGTTACCGTTGTAGAAGATATGCTTTTTCAAAATCTCATATATAGCATGTCTTGGATCAAGGTTATTAAATTAGTAAATCAGCAACCAATTCAGAAACACAGTCACTCAGAGGACAATCAGAAAGCAGAGCAAGGATCAACTAAAGCTGGGGTCTCCAACCTTTGCAACTTTAAGTCTGAAGGACTTCAGCTCCCAGCTTCAGCTCTCTGGGAGCTGAAGTCCTTCAGACTTAAAGTTGCAAAGGTTGGAGACCCCTGAACTAAAGGATGAAGACTCCAAAAGACTCCAACAGCAGACTTCAGGTTAAGTCTGAAAGTCAAGAGCTGGACATTCAACTAAGCTGGGATCAAAATAAGACAGAAACTTTTAGCAAGATATTGTTTCCAGTTCCGACTGCCCATATGTGAGAGCTTATAAAACCAGGCTCCTAAAATCCCGGCCATGCTTCACCCTTCAGACATTACATCTTCCAGAAGAATCTCTTCTTAGACCTCCAGCCTTATTCCTAAATTGGATGAGAAATCTTCTGCTTTGTAAAAATCTTGACCTTGGAACTGTTTTTTCCATTCTTTTCCATCTCCTTTGTTTCTAGGTTGAAGAGGGCATGAAGCATATTCATGGTCCTCTGATACAGATTCCTTCAGAGCAGGAGCAAGAATTATCTTCTCTCTCACAATCAGGTTACACTGTTATATACTATAGATTCTGCTTAAGATCCTGTTATATGAACAGGATCTTAAGCAATGATTACATCATGTGCATTAATGTAACGATAAAGGTTTGCTGTGGCACAAAGGCACAAATTTCTAGTTTATGCTTGTTAAGGAGTTACCTGAAATAGTCAGATTGCATGTGTTTAACACCGTTTTATGAAATGACATATAGGCAAGGATATTCATATAGCCATAAATCTATCTTATTTTATATATAAACTGTGCTTTTTCATAATCTCATTCAAGGGCCTTTTAAAATATAACTACCTTGTATAAGCTTTAAAATATAATTTTTAAAATTCTTTTGAGAGAGGAGAGCTTTCTATGCTCACCAAAGCAATGAATGAGAGTGATTCTCAATAACTTTAGCTTCCTGATAGAAATTCATTGGATATCCAGACAAAGCAGGATGCCAATCAGACAACAGGGAAATAGAATCATAAAGAATGTGCTGGGACCAAGATACTGGACTTAAGTGAGGTGAATAAATGTTGTTTTCACGAGGAGATAAAATTCACCATGCAAGCATAACAGATTAACTTCTGCATTGGTTGCATTGATTCAGAAGCCTTGCAAAATGAGTCAAAAAAGCAGTTTTGCTTCTTAGAAGAGGGAGACCTGCATTGTTTCACAAGCCAACTTCCCAGAAATGGTTCACTTGAAACATTGTTGAAGTATACCAACTGTGTTAAACTTCACACTGCTTTGCAAAAGATAGAATTAAGCATATATTGTTTCACATCCTTTTAATGGGGTATCTTCTAAATCCCATGGCAGATTCTACAGTCACAGTGATTGTGAAGCATCCAAGCATGAGCCTGGAGAAATAACTTCTTGCAAGTTGTGGTGCTGTTGCTATATATAATACTGTGGTGGTTGAAGAATGTGAATAACACAATGAGACCGAATGCTGAAGTGATGCTGCCTAATCATTAAATGTAATCTTATGCATGCAATGAGAAAATAGGGATCTGGGGATTATACTGTTTTTCACTAACTGCATCTAGCTAAAGGCCTAATTCCCAGCATCACTGAACCCTTAATCTATCTAAAACTATCCAAAACTTTAGACTGTTGTTTTTTAAAATCTCCCTCTATTCTAGGTATAAAAGTATCACTTGTGTTATTAGATGTCTCTGTGTTTTCTTCAGTTAGATGAGAGGGCATACTGATCTAGCTTTTCACTGACATTCATTATTTTTATGCCCTTCATTCTGTCTCCTCACTAATCTAAGTAGCCCTAATCTCCTCAATCGGATCTTCTCCAGAACGCCTTCAATGCTCCCAATCATTTCCTTTGCCTGTCTCTGACATTCCATTTCTGAATTCATTTTCTTCTTTCTTTTTTACTAGGGAAAGGGAAAGCAAGCCAGTGCTCCAGAACTGAAAAATCATGTTCCAGTAAGGATCATTATATATTCTGTTCTATTGGGAGGATAACTTTTTCATCTCTTATCTAACACTTTTTTTATTCTCTTAGGCTACTGTATTAAACATTTTCATTGTACATTAGGAGTCCAGAGTATTTAGGTAATGGACAATAGAGTGTTCTTTCAGTAAGGCCAGCCTAGGAGCATTGGGTGGAATTCCAAAGGGCCTAAGAAAGTTAGATAATTGGGCAGAACAATGGCACATTTAACTCCACTGTTGGCTTATAAAATATAGTGTTCATTCAAAGGAAATTGAATTATTCATCTATATTACAACCAAGTATTATTCCCACACCAAGCCATGTCATTATCTTCCTTTCTGAGATTCTCAGGTCTTGGTAGATAAAAACCTAACTCATTGCTATTGCTAAGCAACAACTCAATGTTAAGTCTCAAACTGCTGTCTTCTTTTATTTATAACTGGCCAGAAAGACAATGGCAGAACATTGTTCATCTGCAGAAGCCATTTTGGCTTTATAGCAAATAAGTGGGATATGAAACACAGTCTGACTAAGACATAAAGTTAACTGCCACCAGATAAATATTGTGAGTTAGGGAAATTGGGATAGAGGATAAAGACATTTTTCCAGTGAAATAACTCTTTTGAAGGCTAGAGTGTAGGAGAAGAACAGATAGAGCTTCAGAGTGGAGTCAAGAAAGGACTAAGTCTAAAAATTTTACACGTCCATAAATGCTCCAAGTCCAACACCCCAACCCTTGAATCCCAATGGTTAGTGCTGACCATTATTTGATTAGATTCTTTCCCATTACCAAAATGTATTAGATTATCAACTGAATATACTCCAACTTGGTGATAGTTTGGCACCTGCCATTATATTTTGATATAGGTGATGGGTTGGCATCTACTACTACATTTGAAGGATGCCAGAAAACTACATTTCCCACACAGATTAGTCATCCAACAGAGATGAATTCTTGAAGGGAGACACAGGAAAAAATAGTTGAAGCATACTATAGCATCTGTCACTTGAGGTTGTCAACTCACTTCATCTAATGACATTGCCAGCCATGGTATTTAGTTTGGTGAGTCACAGGTTGTGGAGACTCTGTACAGACTATGAAAAATTGCTTTTAGGGTCCAAATACAGAGACAGACAAAGGATTAGAAACTATCTGCCAAAGTTCATGAAAAAAACATTGCTACAAAAGTTTTCTCACTTTCTGAAATGAGACCAATTTTTGCAGTAGTTGGAATGATATGGTGGTATATTGTACAATTTTAAGCAAGTTCATGAAATAGCCATAAAGAAAAGCAACACTTGAAACATTTTGGGGCAAATTTTATCATATTTTTTGCTAGACTAATAAATGATTTTTTTCCCTTTAAAAAGGAAGCGGGCTGTTTTCCCCTTCTTTCTTTTCTTTTTAGACTTCAGCAGACCTGAACACAAGGTCAAGAAGCCAACAAAAGCTAGTCCAATTAAAAACAGCAGCACAATGGAAAGTTGAATTCAGAATTAAGGAACGAGATGCACTATGAAGTGGTATGCCTAGCAGACTCTCTCTCGAGTGCATCGCTGAATAAAAGGCAGAGTATGTAAAAGAATAGAAATTGAGATATGTAAACCTGGTAGCAATTCTGAATGATAAGAGAAAGGAATGGGGCAAGGTACAATAAGTAAAGCACAGCAGAAGCGCATCAGTGCAGCCATATCTGCCATGGATCTCACAGCGTGGCTAGGTTGTAGTTCATTTAATCATATAATCACGGTCTCTATACTGGGATCAGTGGAAGTACTGCTATTTGTGGAGGATAAGGATAACTAAGAATAAAGTGATCAGGTTTATCTTGAATACCCCCTTAAATCTATTTTGTTTTCCTCTAGGCATCTAGAAAATTGTTCCTTCTATTTGGGAACCTTCTGGATCATTCACAGAGGTGAACAGTTGAGATATTGCAGCTGACACATTGTAAGGCCTCCAAGAGTGCTAGGATTTATAGCCATATTTAATTTTGTCTTCAGTCTCATGTCATAGAACACAGTGAGATTATTTATGATGTGCCAAATTAAACATTAAAGAAAAGAAAAAAACAGGAAACACTTGTCTAAGCCATTTTCAAAGCTCAAACAAGTAAATTAATGAACAAACAAATATTGTGAAAACAGCTTCCTCCAGAATCATGAAACATCACAGCTCATTTCTTCCTCAATCTTGTGTACCTGAGAGTAGGCTCTACTATTGAGTAAGGAGGCAGATATTTATTTAAAAAGCAACAAAATAAAATTGATTCTGAAGTAAGTGTGCTTTGAAATACATGGGGGGTTTTTTTCTCCTTCAGGGCAAAGCACATCTTTAAGATGCTAGATATCTATCTGGACAAAAAAAAATACTACTGCATACATTTTAGAAGAGAACTGCTGACTTTTCAAAGCATAAGAAAATAAGAATAGCCTTCCTGAAACAGGCTGAATGCCCATTTTGGGCCAGTAAATAGCCAGCTAGATGCCACTGCAATTCTTAAAAGCTGAAGGCAAAGGGAGCCTCTATCTTGCAAACCATACAGGGGATATAACTAAATTTTAAAGCAATCATTAATTCCACAGATTATGCACAATAAAAATGGCTTTCTCTTGTTGGCTCTAAATCTGGTTTTTAATGGACTTCATCAAAAGACCCCACAGCCAAGTATTTTGAGAAATTCATCCTATACCTGATGACGAATCTATGGCATGCGTGCCACAAGTGGCATGCAGAGCCTTCTCTGCGGGCAGGCGAGCTGTCACTCCAGCTCAGTTCCACCATGCATACATATGCGCCCCCTGACAGCCAGCTGATTTTCAGATCTTTGCCGTGCATGCGGGAGGCATACACATGGTGGGGGGGGGTTGTGTGTGGTGTAGGGTTGCGCATACATGCATGGGAGGCAGAGGAGCATAGGGAGTGCGGTGCCCCATTTTTGGTCCCCGGAAGCTTCAGGGAGACCTGCTAGGCCCAAAAAGGGCATGGGGGGGGGGTGCAGGGGGAGTGCAGGGAGGGTGAGGGGGCATCATGCACGCATGAGCAGGGGGGCAGGAGGCATGGGGACTGTTGCACATGCATTGCATTATGCGAGTGTGGGGACACATGCATGCGTTGTCACAGGCACACAAACACTTTTGGCACGCAAGAAGAAAAAGGTTAGCCATCACTGTCCTATACAGTTTTTCCATGTTATACATTTTATTTGTTTCAGTCATGTCTCCGCTTGATCATTCTTTTCCTGAATTAAGAATCCTAAAATATTTCAAACTTCCTGTTCATTTTGGTTGCCCTACTTGTGCACTTATATCATAGATTTTGTGAGGGACTTGTTTTGCTGGCACTCTTATTTTACTCCATTTCCTAATGATCCTTATTATACAACCTCCCTTTTTCATAACTTCCACAAATTCTGTTGTTTTCTTCTATTAAGCTAACCATTGTGCCCTCAAATTCTTTTTCCTAGTTATTTTACAAAGAGTGCAGACAGTTAAGTATTTAGGGGTTTTCCTCCCAATGTGTGTTACATTATACTTACATGAACTGAACCATTTAACTAACTATCCACTATTCATCCAATTTAAAAATATATTTTTCGGGAGTTCATAACAAGGGAAAATTTACTTTATTTATTACATTTACTATATATGCTGCCCATCTCACTCTGAGAAGCAATTCAGAGATAGCAAACTTTTCCTAATTTTTCTTAGGAAAATGGGCTGCTGATCAAATCAGCAGCAATTTCATTCGAATAGAAAAGATGCATGTATCAGTCCTAATATCATTCCAACGAATGTTATTATTTTGCATACAGATGAATTTAACTCAAGTCTTAGATTTCCAGTGAAAGTTTAGCATTTGAGAATCAAGAAAATGGATGGTTCTGTGAGCTTTTGTTTTTTATTTCTTATTTCTCTGATCTTAAGTTTGATTTGTCTTGTTTCTGACTGAATTTGCCAACTTAAAAAGTTTGCACAAACATCTTAATGGCACATTTTTGTCTTCATAAATCTGTCAAGTTACACATTTCTGAGAACAGTTTTCATAATATGAAACATGTAGTATTAAAACATTTTAATTCATACACACAACTTCGTTTGCAGTTTTACCTTCACATATACATTTTGTACATTATTTTGTGCTTCTTATAACAGGTAATAATCTGTTGGGTGCTTGGTGATCTCTGCACTTGGTTGAAGCTACCTAGTTTGGTAAAGAAATGTCTGCAAGAAAACAGCCAAGGAAAGACAAAGGACCCAACAATTCAACCTTGAAACATAAATATTCTCTTCTATTGGTACAGATAGCAACACTGCTAGCAGATATCAGCATTGTTATCTGTATTTTGGGTCAAAAATTGGAAGATAGATGAAGTTGTACTAAAATGAAAAGCAAACAATTTTTCCTCTATTTCCATTGTCCACTTCACACGGTAGCAATTACATCAGTATTTTAATATACAGCTCATTATTCAGACCAGATATATGAGGGTGGGGGATATAAATGTCTGAAAGTAGATTATAAACATCAAGGCAATAACGGGGCCCACATCCTTCTGTGCATTACGGCTTCCTGCGGGTGAACAACTCAGCAAACAGGCACACCGATTCATTTGCAGCAGTGCTAAGAATAGTTTCAAATAAACATTCAGGACAATACATAATTCCAAACCTGCTCATGGGAAGTGTTGATTAAGGTAATTTGCATTTTAATTCAGGGGAGAAAACATCAGCTCTTTTTGGGGGGATAAATATACTCAGCTGAAGTACCAAGGAACTGATTGATTTTATTGGCTAGAATTTTCTTTCTTTCTTTTTTCTCCTCCTTACCTCCCTCTCCCTCTTAGGAAGAAGCATTTTTCATCCTGAAAGCAAAACTAGGCAAACCCAGGGCAACTGAGTCCATTTCCAGGGTGCTACAATTAATAATAGAGGCTCATAGGAAACTGTCCAACACTCTTGTGAGCCTCTTGGAAGCGCTTGGTGGACCACTATGGGTCACAAAATTCTGGGCTAGATAGATCCTTGGTCTGGTCTGATCTGGCAGAGAGTCGTGAATGAAACTGTGTGAATGTGTAAAGTGTGTCTTTGCGGAGGGAGAGAAAGAGAGAGATCACAGACATGTGGAAAGGTATGGAGAACCTGCTTCAAATAGTTACGTACAGGGAGATGGGAGGACCATTCAACATGTCACTAATAGGAAGAACATTAAAGAAAGTAGATAAATCAGAATTGTATTACATTTCATATTCTCTATACCAGTATTTTTCACAATCTGGCTGGCAGGGGAATTCTGGGAGTTGAAATCCACACATTTTAAAATTGCCAAGTTTGAAAAGCATGGCTCTATATCAGGGATGTCCAAACTTGGGAACTTTAAGACTTGTGGACTTCAACTCCCAGAATTCTCCAGCCAGCATAGTCCACAAGTCTTAAAGTTCCCAAGTTTGGACATCCCTGCTCTATATGTTTTCACTTTCAGGAAGACATTTTTTAAAAATTTGCCACTTTGGGTTTTTAAACCAACATATTTACATCCTTAATAGTGTGAAACAAGCAAACAACAAAAGAACATTGTGAAAGAGACCCTGTTCTCTTGCAACAGTGAAAATTAAAAGGCATTCCAGGTACTTTGTGTGGCCTTTAACCTGTAACATGGAAAAAGCAGGAATGTTTTTATAAGGAAGACTGACATCCAGCACAGTCCAAAGTGCTCACTTGGAAACAAAATATAAACTCAGAGAAGCACCCAGGAGAAGGAGATAAAGGTGAATAGAACAATAAGGTAACATTTATGATTTATGGGAAAGTCTTCGTTTTAGAGCTCATCATAATGGCCTCTTGCAGTTTATAACCTTATAGTAATCAAAAGAGGTCTATTCATTTCTCACAAGTTATGTGCACATAACTCTTATTAGCTGTAGTGCAAGCTATGCGTTTCCTGCAAGGGGCAGCGAGGTCCCATACAATTAAATCATTTGCTATAGCTGCACTGTAAATGATTAGAGGGGCTTCTAGCATTATAATTATAGATAACAATAGACAGTTTTTAATTTAAAGTTAGATTCGCAGCAGTGATCCAGTGCTAAAAGGCAAAAAGGAAAGCACATTGTCAAACATAGATTGGAATGCCATCTGGTCTATGATGTGTTATTTCTTCACCTTTCAGAGTTTGCTTCATCTCTGATATGGATTGTACACATTAACTTAGGCTAGAGTTTGGTTTCTCCATACAACTTTGAATGCACCTTTGTGGTTTTGACTTAAGTGATACTTTCCACAACCTTTAATTCTAGGTCTTCTTTTTCCCCAACGTATGTACTCTTCAAATGTTTTTTTTTTCTAAATTGAAAACCTGATTATTCCTGATCTTAGTTTTGATTCTTCTGATGGCTTGTAATTTTGGTTGGACTACTTATCTGGCTTTCTCTTCAAATTACTTTTTTGCTTTTATGACTTACCAGAACCTTCTGAGCAGCCAACCTTTTTTTTGCTGTTTTGATTTTTCTGAACCAACCTTACTCTTAATCCAATTATTTGTTTGTATTTTGACTAGTATGCATATATCCTAGCAAAATTTGGTTCCATATCGCAAGTTATGAAGCTGCTGGATGATGGATTGACCCACCCATCAACTGACATGCAGGATATTAGCAAAGATGTAGAGTTAACACTTTGGGGGTACTGTGGCTCAGTGGTTAAAGATGCTGAGCTTGTTAGCTGGAAAGCCCAGGTTTGAAACTCAAGCACCATGTGATGGGGTGAACTCCCATTGCTTGTCCCAGCTTCTTCCTGCCTAACAGTTTGAAAGCATCAAATGTGAGTAGATAAACAGATACCACTTCAGTGGGTAGATAACAGTGTTCCATGCACATCAGCATATTGTTATCCTGGCCAAATGACCATGGAAGTTCTTCAGCTGACTCCCTTGACTAAGAAACAGAAAGGTCCCCTAGAGTCAGACACAACTGGACAGAGGAAACCTAAAACTTTTACCTTAGAATTAGCACCATGCATTCTTCCAAGCGCTGTTACCTTTGTAAATGAACAACTATTGAGATAGTTTTCCTCTGTTCTATCAGTCTATGATGCAGATATTAGTCACCAAGTGACTTTGAAATTATTAGCTGTATTGCTATGATATTCTATTTCAAGGACCTTCTTCAAATACCAAAGCAAATGATGGCAAGAAAAACTCTGTTTTTTCTTCAAGATCTCTATTTGACTTCTTTTGTATTTATTATTTGGTCTTATTTCTGTAATGGCGGCTGACAGTTTCAGTCAGAGGTACGTTCCTACTAGTTCGGACCGGTTCTCCTGAACTGGTAGTGCTGCCTTCAAACAGAGAGAAAACCGGTTGTCTGTTGTTGTTTTTTAAACTGTTGCTCACCCCTGGGTTATACTTACCTTTATTCCAGCTTCTGAAGCCCAGTTGATCTGGGGCGGCAGCTTGAATTGCCACTCCTCAGCTGTTTTGCTGTTTCTCTTGGTAATTTTAATTCAATTGCGCAAAGCACACATTCAGCAAACTGGTAGTAAACCGGTTAGGAACCCACCACTGGTTTCAGCGATACAAGGATGTAAAACTCTTTAGAATCAGACAAGGAAATGAGAAAATATGCAAAGACTCTTCAAACACTTGAAAGGACATCATGAGCAGGTCTGGATGTGATGCCTAAATATCCTCTTCTACCCTTACCTTTGAGAATTGTGAATCCGCAAAACACTTGGCCAGGAAAATCAGACAATGTGTTCAGAAATAACATGTTCTGAACATGTTATATTTTCTCATTTTATGTATCTATTAAGTATTAGCAAAGATTATTCAAGCTTTCAATATACAATGGATTTTTCACTTGCTGAAGTTAACAGAAGGAATAAAGAAATATATTATTATTCAGAAATTATTTCCCAGCTGATGTTCCCATCTAACCTTTACTTTTCTTAACATGAGAGCGGTCCAGCAAATTATTAGATGTGAATATAAATGAAACAAGTGTAATATAACTGAGTTTGATTTAGAACTGAGTGATATGTGAGACATATTTACAATAAAGAAGCATTGTATTAACAATCAGCGATTTTGTTTTGCAAGATGGAATTGCTGTCACTGAATCTCCATCATACCAAACAAAGCATCACATATTTTCTCACCAGTTGTGAACTTTGTAGAGAGTGATGTGATGATGGCTTAGTGAAAGTGGAAGCTGTGACATAGAGTTAAAAATAGAAGATCCTGAAACTTTTAGACTTTGTATGGTGGGCTCCTGTTAGTTGAAGCTTCCTAAACTTTACTTTAATGTCCTTCAGAGGTTTTGAACAACCACCAAAAATTTTAATTGCTGTCCTTATAATTGATGTTAATGAGAACTATATTGTAAGACAGCAGCTTTGTCAATCCTATTTGCATGTTATTATTACCATTAATGCTTTATAAATCTGACTTCCAGATTTTAAGACTTATGGATTTCTACCTCAAAGCAAGTATATGAACATCCATCTTCCGCTGGTCAAAAATCCAGACAAAATTTATTAATGAAAGATGAGTCTAACAAAGAGAAAAACAACCTTTATTTCTAAGATTTATGAGTGAAAAGAGGAAGTTCAAACAAAGATTGCATACAAAAATGGTATTTAACAGATCAGCAGCAGCAAAATGCTTGTAATGAAGAATAGCATAGGAGAAATTTGTAATTCAATTGCAAATGCTATACACTACTGTAGCGATTATGTAGGCCAGGAAAAAAATAATAGGCAAACATTCCAGATATTTGGGAAAGTTTTGAATATGCTTTTTCTAATATTTCATAAAGACCAAAACATTGTTCTTTTGTTTTAGAGAGTAAATCAGTCCAAATTTTATTCCAAATTTATAGATCTCCAAATCCCTATAACTTCTAGACTTGCAAAAGTTACCAAATTTTTTTAGGGACTGCCCCATGTGTAATTTGTAAAACAGCCCTAATCAGATATAAACATGGTGAGATATTTCAAGTTTGCATTTTTGTAACATAATTACCAAACGCACATCAAAAGGAGCTATCAAAGGCAGCCGATGAAGGATAATTTCCTCACAAGCTCTTTTTTGTGTATGAAAACATGCCTATCATTTTGCAGTTCCAGGCAGAAAAAAATCATCAAACAGGACTAACACTCAGTGATTATAGGATTAGTCCTTTCCTTTGGTTTCCAAAGTTATGAAGCATAGCAACGATCCCAGGAAAGGTTCTGCAAAATGGGGATTAAATATAAAGAAAACCAGAGTCTGCATAATTGTCAAAATCAGTACAACCACGACCCTCTAAGGTGTCAAACACACATCATCATGGCAGTGTCACATGATGTATCAGGACTTTTTTTTCCCCTTCCCTAAACCGGGCATGGGCATGGCCAGCACATGGGCCAGGAGTTTCATTGCCCTTTGACTGGAATTTTATGAGGATCTTCAAGCTGCTGAAATACAAAGGAAATTATCTGCTTGACACACATGGATATCAGCAGGCAATCTTTTAAATTGGGAGAAATATTAGTTTTTTTTTAAAATGGGGGAAGATAGTTTCACCAGCTGCTCATCAGCTGACTTCCTATTAATTCAGCACATTTTTTTCTGGTCTTTCAAACTCAAGTTGCTTCATAAAAAACATGACATTCTTGAAAATTCAACCATTTCTTTATTCACAATGCCACTGCATATGGCAAATGTATGACAATGCACTAAAGATTAAAGCAGACACTATGAAAGACAGACACTGTTGTCGCCTAGTATTCTACATGGCACTGTGATTAAAGCAGACTCATACTTAAAATTATCTGTGACATAAATCAATGCAAGAATGTGGTTGGATCTGTCCTAGGATAGATGCTATTGTGTTTTTCAAAGAAAGAGGGAGAAAGCTCTGGGAATCATGGCACACATGAACTTGCTTGGCTTTCAAAATCAATGAGCTTCTTTAATCATTAAGGGAGTAGATGGCGTGCAAATACTCCAAATAAATAAAATCATTAAAATAAAATAAACCTCTGAATCCCAGTTCTCAGTCTTCTCATTGATTGATATAAAACAGGTGGTGCTAGGAGACACAGGTGCTATGACACCTTGCTCTTGAAACTCTTTTCAAAGCATTATTTATATGCTACCTCATTATTTTCTCTTCGTGTTTTCCACGTGTAACCATGTGTTGCAATTAATTCCCCTGTCTTGCCCTATGTTAGGATAGTAGTTGGGATTTTTTTGCTTTCCAATTTTAGACCAGAGATGGAACAACACATGACTCTTCAGATGGTGTTGTGTATTTTGTGTATTTATAGGCATCATAATCTAAAATATGCCTATACATTTTCTATTCTTCTTCAACGGGCTGTATTTTTATACTTAAATTGTAAAGCTTATCTCAGTTTCAAGGAAGAAAAGAATCTAACAGAGTAGTGATATAAGTATGGAACACAATAGCATTAGGACAAAGGCACCTGAAATTTGTAATATGTTTTTCATTATTTCAGTCTGCAATCTTACACAACTCACAGATTTACATACATGGAGCAAATAACTATAGTACATGAGGATTTTTTTAGTTATATATATATATGGGTTACTGTGAGACATCACACAGAAACCAAGGGTAGATATGATATAATTGCACTGCACTATCTGTATTGCATATTAAATGCTTTTTTTAAGCATGTGTATATTTCAGTCAAACTATTGGGATGATGTTATTAATTCAGCATTAAGATATAAGCATTCATCATTGTTGGCAACTCTGTCAAATTATGGCATCTTTTGTATCAGTTGGTGAAGCATTATATCAGCCTAATTTGATGATGATGATGATGATGATGATGATGATGATGATGATGATGATGATGCTTCCATTCAGTTATGTCTGAGTCTTGGTGATTCCATGGGCCAGGTCTCTCCAAATCTTCAGATCTTGGACTACTGTTTTGAGTTGTTCTTTTCTGGCTGGTGTCAGCTTTGATTGTGTAGATCAACCTAATGTAGACCTTGATTAGATATAGACATCATAAATATGACTGCCATCTAAATTCTTTGTCTACAAATCCTTATAACCACAATCACTTGTCTAGAGATGATGTCCATTAGAATTCAAAGGCATCTAAAAGGACTCTGGTTGTGGAAGGAAATCATAGAAGGACAAATTTGTTTAATGTTCAGTATTTAACTCAAATAATGTCAGCACCTGTGAATCTTGAGACATACACATCTTTACAATTACAAATATATGCATGCATACACATAAACTGTGAAAAGAAATAGAAATGTTAATGCCCCATGTCTTCCACAAACAAACTGCAATTCCTGTATTTTTTCAGGGAAGATTTATCAGTTAAAGAAATATAAAACCTGATGTATTTTATTAAATGAAAGGGATATCCCAAGAGTGCAATGGGCCTAAAAATAAATATCGTTTTGATTCCATACGGTTGATGAACACACAATTAGATGCTAAACATAAGAAGTTTTCTAGTTGCTCCAGTTTTTGCCATTCCACATGTGAGGCTCATCATTAAATGAAAAGTTGAATAAGAAAATGATGTCGTCTCAATCAATACAGTTGGGTTTTCTTGTATGAAGACAACTTATTTAGGATTTGTTCTTTTAATACCTCTCAAGCTCAGGCACAATGCATTTTATAATAATGCACAAGTCAATGATTCTTGTGTCTTTTTCTGGCCATCTTACGAGGGGGCGCATAGAAAGCTAGTAGTTTTGGGTCATTTCAGACAGAATAAAACTATGTACATATAGGTAGCATTAGCTGCCCACGTGATCCCAATCCCCCTTAGATAATAATGCTTCATAGGACCTGGGTGATTCCCTGCCATCACTACCCCAGGGCCCCAAGATATCACACTGTAAGACAACACACTGTACAGTAATGCTACAGTCCAGTTATCACAGCAGCTGCCCAATAGCCTGCTTGCCAACGGTGAAGCCTGGAAGTCTTAGAGAAGAGAGCATAGTCAAAGCTCTAAGCTATGTTTCCAAACCACTAACCCCATCATCTTAATTATGTCTCATCCATGGGTGAGCATTCATTTGTTCATTTATTTTTCCATCAAAGAGCACAGAACAAGCCAGCAATATTTTAAATAACTATGAAACAGGAGACAGATAGATGGATACACACAATTTGTGATTCCTCCACTGTCTTTGCCTATTCCTGATTCTTGAAATGGAGCAAGTTTGCATTGGAGACTGCGTGCACAGCTCCCTCCAGTGGCTCCTACGGATGTTATTATGTGCTAGCACATCCAGCCATCCTCTCTCAGGGCCAACTCATGGGGGTAGACTAAATGAATTTGTATCAGCATATTCATTAAATTCTGTTTTAATTAATCACAGATTGAACACTAAATGAACCACCAAGGAGGAAGTGGATGGAGGAGGATGGGGTGCTGGAATGAGTGATGGCTCATAAATAATTAACTTTGTTGATCAGTAAGGTGTGTGTGGACTGCCAATCTTAGGGGCCAAATAATATGCGATGCTAAATGCATTTTTTGCCGTTATTGTGCCTTTATTTTTTAGACACAGAAATACTATCAATGAAAGAGACTGGCCTTTGTGAAGAACACAACTGGCATATGGAAAAGGGAGCTTAACAGAGGTGGTATTTAGCCAGTTCTAACAGGTTCTGGAAAAACCGTTAGCGGAAATTTTGAGTAGTTCAGAGAACCGGCAAATAGGTTGGCTCTGCCTCGCTACCTCCCAGTCTTCCAGCTGATCTTCTTTTGTTGCCCTGAACAGGAGAATGGAGCTAGAAAGCAGGTTAGTGGGATGGGGAGGGAATGGGGATTTTGCAGCAACCTTCCCCCAGAAGTGGGGAAGAAATGGGGATTTTGCAATATCCTTCCCCTGCCACACCTACAAAGCCACGCCCACAGAACCGGTAGTAAAAAAAAAATGAATCCCACCACTGGAGCTTAACCCCTTGTTCTTTGCTACAAGTTCTGAGGAAAATCCTTCTCCTTATGCTAGGGTTGCACTTTGGATATTAAAACCCCCAAAACACATACAGGGGAATTCTTTCCTCAATAGAGTACAAGAACAGCTTCAGAAGAACAATTTTCCTCATAATTGCAACCTAGCAGGAAATATTACATTCCCTCCACCACAGGCTTGCTTTGATCTCTCGGCTAATTATCAGTTTACCACATTTGATGTGGTTTTCATTTTGAGAAATCTGCATGTGTGTTAAGATTCATTTAACCTCACATGTATTTGGAGAGAGAGAGAGAGATGTTTTTCTCTGAGGAAAAGCTGCTTACCTGTTCCCCACTTTCAGTTTTCTGTTTCTGGCTTGCAAAATGATGCTAGTTCAACTTGCCATCTGCTGCATGAGGGAATGGTGCCTTGTTTTTTCTTCCCCTTGAAAAATTGATTTCAGCAACAGAGATGGAACAGGAGAGGGAGTGAGGCAGTTTTACTATGGATGCAGAGGGCATCTAAAATAAGCATATCTGCAATTCAAGAAATCTAAAAAGATTAAAGGAAAAAGTACTATCAGAACTCCCTGGCATAACGGAAAAAATGTCTGTTATCTCTCAATATCTCTTCAGTATGTCAAGCAAGCTAGAGATCCATCGCATAAGCATTCCCTCCTCTAGATGGAAAATATCCGTAAGTCTCTCTCAGAATATTGACTTAAGCTCCATAAGAAATTGTACAGTGAAGAATTTCTTCAAGAGAATGAAACAGTAAGGATATCATCCTTGAAGCAGCAAGTGGGAAATCAGATTTTGAAATATTCCTATTTACTGCAAGTTGAATGTCTAATATGAAATAAAGAAGAGTGAAACTTTTCTGTGCATGCTGTTTTTCATTATAGACAATATGGTTTTGAAACCAATGTCGAATCCTCTATTTTTCTTCCTAACTCTCCATGATAACATAAAAATATTCAGAACTGTGTTCTGAAATTTAGAATATGTTATGCTTCCAGAAGTATAATCTAGTGTCTATTATTATAAATTTTTAAGTGATACTGTTGGCTAGGATTATAATTTTAACACAGACATTCTTCTAATAATCATGCACAGATAAGATGCACTGTTTATCACAGGGGTCCCCAACCCCCGGTCCGTGGACCGGTGCCGGTCCGTGGCTTGATAGGAACCAGGCCGCAGGGCCGGAGAGGAAAAGGAGGGAGGACAGGGCAGCCCCCTGGGCAGAACGTGCACCGGGGGCAGGAGAGCGCAGGTGCGGCCGCTCACACCGTTGGGGGCCCTAGAGGGGCGAGTGAGTCGACTCACACACACACACACACACACGTGCGCATGCGACGCCTGTTTCCCCTCCCCCCCCCCCCGCTCCCCCTCTACGCCGGCCGGTCCGTGGAATTTTCTTTAAAATGAAACCGGTCCCTGGTGCAAAAAAGGTTTGGGGACCCCTGGTTTATCACATTCCCTTTATCATTCTGGGAGTTATATCTGCAAGTCTCAATGATCTCTAAGGTCTATAAATAGTAGGTTCTTTGTCATGCCCCATTCACATTACCAGCACAGCATTTCTTGGGGTTCAAAATTTTATGACTATAATTGAATTCAGACCACACACTAGGATAAAATGTGGTCAGTGTAGTTTGCTTTTGTCTTAGCAAATAAATGTGGTGAACCCAATACATTGGGACTTAGTCAGTAAACCATACTTAGCACACTTCGACTTCATGTATTCTTGGAACACAATTAAAACAACATTGGAGAGCAATAGAGAATTGCAAAATATAGCATTTATACAGTAATCTTGTGGGAAATAAAATATAGTTCTTTCTATCCCATCTCAGTCAAGAGAAACTTTAGGACTTTTAGTTCAGGTACATTTGTAAGGACATCACTGTCACATCCCTTCCTTCAATGCAACTCATTGTTTGTTTCTAACAATGAATGTGGTCTTCCTATACAACCAACTTATCTTTCACATTCTACATTTACCTTGACCAGCTGCAATGTCTAATGGACTGAGATGAGCTGATTAAAGACTCTATTGGAATTGTAACCAAGATACGGTACAATGTACTACCGGCCTCTTCTTTCTCAGCTGGAGTGGCTGTTTAAATTGGAATAGCAGGAGTTGAAAATCTGTCCCTGGAAAGCTGCAGGTAGAGGAAGGCTGCTGTCATACCGTTCATTTGAATAATTCTAAAATGCCATACTTTATCTCTCCTCCCAATACTTTAAAATGTAGTCTCATCTTTTAATGAGTATAATGAGTTTAATGCGCGCGTGTGTATATATATATATAAATATAAATATTGTGTGCAAAAATACACAAAGCGTCCTTGGGAGAAGCACAGCTGGGGACATAAACAAAACTTCATTGCATTGTTATTTTGTCAGACTGCAGGAAAAAATATTGTTTTAGCTTAAGGATCTCCAGAACTGTGGTGGGAAACTTCTCCAGCTGAGGCTGCTGCTGTGTACAGTAAGAACTAATTCTAGGCACTCCATCTCTTAAACAAAGTTGGCAGAGAGATGTGCATCCCTGCTTGGAATTTACTTAGCTGTCAAGAAAGGCAATTAACCAGATTCTAAGCCACATGCTCAGTTATGAAGGCACCAACTTTGAAGTACAGCAGCTGCAAACTTAATCAAGTTGTCTTCAACTGTTGTCCCATTCAGGACAGAGCCATTTGCTCCAGATGGGCAGACAAATCTGAGCAAAAGCCAGAACACAATATCCTTATAATATACAGTCAATTACTACTTAGCCTTGTGATTCTACATGTACTTCTGGGTGATTGTCAAGGAAAGTATGCATATTTCCCAATTGCTCCATTCCAATGCTAGGTATAAAAAACTGTGGATTTATCAAAAATTGATGTGCCAAGTGGAAATGAGAGAGGTGAGCTTAATTTGTGGATGAGGACATACTGTGGAATCACATACTTGCTTTGCCTGAAGAAAGTTTTGACTACCATCATCTCTGGCCAACATGACTTAGGATTTTGCAAGAAGAGAGAACTACAATCTAACACCTGTGGTACAGAGACTCAAACTACAATACCAGAGTTGGAAGGGACCTTGGAGGTCTTCTAGTCCAACCCCCAACCTAGGCAGGAACCTTATACCATTTCAGACAAATGGCTATCCAACATCCTCTTAAAGACTTCCAGTGTTGGGGCATTCACAACTTCTGGAGGCAAGCTGTTCCACTGATGGTGCTCCATGGCATGGGGCCTAGTTGTTAAGTCCTCAGGTCTACGACAGTGCCAGCAAGTCTGGTGAACTCTGAATCACCACATTCCAGAACGGAGCCGGTAGCCGCGTCTGATTGGCTAAGACGCAGCTGGCAGGAGACTGTCTAGAAAATAGATACAACGTTGCAGCTAGCTTGCTGCAAGGGTTCCTGTCTGAAAGCCTATATAAAGGGCTGTCAGACGGGGAAGCCTTGCCAGTAGTGATTCTAGTATATTGTAAATAGTTGCTGAATAAATGTTCCTGTTGATTGACCATGCCTGAGTCGGACTCCTTTGTCTAATCTAACACTGGCGACGAGGATGGGATTCAGGCCTTGTCATTAGACACAACGGGAAACGAAGCTTCGACTATACAAGTGCAGAGCGCCCACCATAGCCTCACCATGGCGACAATGCCACCGTTCGCGCCGTTCGATCTGATGAAGGAGCAATGGGCTTCCTTCTTAGCATGCTTCAAGTGTTTCATGATCACAAGTGATTACGGCGAACTCGCACCATCAAGGAAGTTGAGCCTCTTCCTCCAGTGTGGCGGTCCAGAATTATTTGCCACCGCTCAAACCATAGCAGCCCCCGCAGCGGTACACGAAGTGCCGTGGGACGATCTCCTGGGCCGCCTGAGAGCACACTACGCACCTGTGCCATCTCGCATAGCACATCGCTACGCATTCAGGCAATGTGTGCAACAACCACAGCAATCTGTAGCCGAGTTCCTCCAGAAACTGAGAGCCACCGCAATTCCTTGCGAGTTCCCCGCAGGCTTCCTGGAGGAATCTCTACTGGAGCAGTTCGTGTGCGGCGTCAAAGACATCCGCCTAAAGCGCCGCTTGCTCTCTAAAATTGTCCTGACTCTCGAGCAAGCGGTGGAAGAAGCCCGCGCGGTGGAATTGTCAGAGATTTCCACGTCTGACATGGGCCGCGCTCGCACTCCTCTTTTCCCCACTCCGCGAGCATGTCTAGTGGACGAGATAGCGCTGCTAGACGAGATGGAGGATGAAGACCAAGGGGACTGCATGAGGGTGACCGGGCGCTTGCCTAATCGCGCATTCACCCCTCAGCAAAACCCCGGGAGCTGCCTAGGTTGCGGAGGTGCCCACCAAAGGCCCGACTGCCCCTTCAAGGCATCGGTGTGCAGCAGATGCGGCAGGCAAGGACACCTGGCAGCCGTGTGCCGTGCCGCCGCACCAACGAATACTCCAGCAGCTGCCTCCAGAGCCGCTCCACCAGGACAACAAGCGGCTCAGAAATGAGCGAGACGCCGCCAGCCACAGCCGACTGACTGCTTCGTGCTGTCGGAGATGCCCCCAGCTCTGAACTTCGACCAGGCAGAGAGTATGAGACTGTCCACGGTGGTTTGTTTAGAGGGGGTGGGAGTCAAGATGGAAATAGACTCCGGGTCCTCTAGATCCCTCATTTCCTGGGCACAATTAACTAAATTGTGCCCCCATCTTCGGAAACGAGACCTCGGCCCTGCGGCGACGATCCTAAAAGACTATCAGGGTTCGCCAATTCCCATCCTAGGACTGCATAGAGTGAGGGTAGACTACGGCTCTTTCCATGGGACCCTTCCCGTCCTAGTAGTGGCCAATTCCCTAGCTGCCTTGATCGGATTGGACTGGTTTCCAGCCTTGGGACTGTCAGTCCAAGGAGTACACAGCGTGCCAGCCAGTTCTCCGGTAGACGTAGTGATCAAAGAGTTCAGCGACGTCTTTGATGGCAGCCTAGGAACGTACAAGGGCACTCCCGTTTCCCTAAACCTGGATCCCCAGGTTGCTCCTGTCCGCTTGAAGGCCCGCAGGCTGCCATTCGCACTGAAGCCCAAGGTTGAAGCGGAATTAGATCAATTAGTGGCGCAGGGCATGCTCGAACCCGTCGATCAGGCGAAATGGGAGACCCCAATTGTGGTCCCCATTAAGCCCGACGGGTCCGTGAGGATCTGCGCCGACTATAAGTCGACGATCAACCTCGAGCTTCAGGCGAACCCATACCCGGTTCCAGTAGTACAGGACCTGCTCCACTCTCTGGGGCGGGGTCGAGTATTCGCAAAACTGGATATGGTGCAGGCCTACCAACAGCTCCCGGTGGACGACGAGGCTGCGGAGGTGCAGACCATCGTCACCCACCGAGGGGCTTTTCGCTGTCACCGCCTCCAATTCGGCGTGTCCGTGGCCCCGGGGATCTTCCAGAGCCTCATGGAGCGACTGCTCCATGGGCTCCCTGGCATTGTACCATACTTTGACGATGTCCTGATTGCTGCTGCCAGCATATCAGAGCTCGCCAAGACGTTGCGGAAGGTCCTCAGAGTTTTCAGGGGCGCGGGTTTAAAATTGAAGCACAGCAAATGTACATTTGCTGCGCCGAGGGTGGAATTCCTGGGCTTCATGATTGATGCCCAAGGAATTCACCCCACCCCCTCCAAGGTCGAGGCCATCCAAAAGGCCCCCATTCCTGCCTCCAAAACGGAGCTGCAGGCATTCCTTGGCCTTTTGAATTTTTACGTGCCATTTATTCCCCACAAGGCATCGCTAGCCGAGCTGCTGCATCAGTTGCTCGACCGATCCGCGGTCTGGCACTGGGGCAACCGTGAAGCGCATGCATTCGCGGCTGTCAAAGCCATGCTCACGTCAGACGCGGTACTAGTCCAGTACCATGACAGGCTTCCTCTGACGCTTGCATGCAATGCCTCCCCTTTTGGCCTGGGGGCTGTCCTGAGCCACGTCTTTCCAGACGGCTCGGAAGCCCCCATTGCTTTTTACTCCCGGACAATGTTTCAAACGGAGAGAAACTACAGCCAAATCGACAAGGAGGCTTTGGCTGTAGTGTCCGGGATTAAGAAGTTCCACAACTACCTTTATGGCTGGACCTTTTCTATCATCACGGACCACAAGCCGCTCCTTGGGCTGTTGGCCGGTGACCGTCCGACCCCCCCCCCCATCCTGTCGCCCAGGATGACCCGTTGGACGGAATTCCTGGCAACGTATGACTATACGCTGCTCTACCGTCCTGGCAAGCAGATAGGGCATGCTGATGCCCTAAGCCGCTGCCCTATCCCGGGGCCAGATCCGGCCCCTGTGCCGGCCCTCTCCGTTCTGACAGTCGGACTTGCCCTTGTCCTCTTCCGCCGTCGCCGCTCACACCTGCGTAGACCCCGTCCTCGCCCAGGTCTGCCGTTGGGTGCTGAGGGGGTGGCCTTCGGGCAGCGTGGCCGAAGACTTTCGGCCATACAAGTCATGCCAGCTGGAGCTCTCGCTCCATTGCGGGTGCTTGTGTTGGGGAGATCGGGTCATCGTCCCTTCCCCTCTCAGACACATGGTTCTTCAGTCGCTCCATGCCAATCACCCAGGCATAGTCCATATGAAGGCTTTAGCCCGGAGCTATGTCTGGTGGCCTGGCATGGACGCTGAAGTGGTGGAGTGGGTGGCCGCCTGCTCCACCTGCCAATCGTCCCGGCTTGCCCCGCCGGTCTCCCCGCCGTGGGAGTGGGACCTTCCCAGGAGCCCGTGGTCCAGGCTCCACTTGGATTTCGCGGGTCCCTTCCATGGCCAGAATTTCCTTGTGGTGGTGGATGCCTTCTCCCGCTGGGTGGAGGTGATTGTCATGGCCTCCACCACAGCGGAGAGCACCGTGCGCGCGTTGCGCCGCCTGTTTGCCACCCACGGGTTGCCAGACGTCATTGTGTCCGACAACGGACCCCAATTTCAGTCCTCCACCTTCTTGGACTTTCTGGCCACTCAAGGGATCCGCCACGCGCCGGTTGCCCCTTATCACCCGGCGTCTAATGGACACGCGGAACGAGCAGTCCGCTCGGCCAAGGAAGCCTTGGCCCGTTTGGATAAAGGGGACTGGCAGGCAAGGGTGGCTGCGTACCTCTTGGGACAGCATGTCACACCTTGCCCGGCCACAGGGAAAAGCCCCGCGGAGCTCTTGATGGGCCGACGCTTGCGGACCACCCTGGACAGACTGAACCCCGATTACGACGGGGTGCAGAGGAGCAACCTGCAGGTTCCCTCCCCTCGCCTATTTCAAGTTGGGGACCTAGTCTGGGGAAGAAACTTCTCAGGGGAGCCGCGATGGGTTCCCGCAACCGTCTTGGACTTAACCGGCCCCTGCTCTTACAGGGTCGGCCTACGCGGTGGATCTGAGTGGCTGCGCCACCTGGATCAACTAAGACGCCGCCTGCCCGAGACGGCCTTCACCACACCAGGCCATTCCTGCCCGTTGGCCCCTGTTGGGCCACTGTTCCCTGTTCAAGCCGAGCCGCAGAAGGTAACTCCGGAGACTTTTGCCAGTTCCGGCCTCTCGTCATCGGACACACTCTGCAGACCCCCTCCGGACTACTCCACTCAAGCCGACACGGAATTGTGGGCCTCGCCGCTAGGAGGCCCACCCTACCAACCAGCTGCCAGCCGGCAACCTTCGACAACCTCAAGCCCGGCCGCCACGCCCCCTCGCATGGACTTACCATTATCGCCGGTTCCCGCGACACTGACTCCACCTCCGGGGGCAGGCCGCGGTGACGTGAGAGGGGCCTCCGCTCCCCAAAGGGAGGAGCTTCCCCAGGAACTACTTACCGCGCCGAGCTCTCCGCAGCAACTGAGGCGTTCGGGGCGGGCCCGACACCGCCCCGCCTACTTGGAGGAGTACGCATGCGCCTACACGTTGATGGACAGAAAGGCTGGACACATGCGCACTGATCTTGGGGGAAGGAGTGTTAAGTCCTCAGGTCTACGACAGTGCCAGCAAGTCTGGTGAACTCTGAATCACCACATTCCAGAACGGAGCCGGTAGCGGCATCTGATTGGCTAAGACGCAGCTGGCAGGAGACTGTCTAGAAAATAGATACAATGTTGCAGCTAGCTTGCTGCAAGAGTTCCTGTCTGAAAGCCTATATAAAGGGCTGTCAGACGGGGAAGCCTTGCCAGTAGTGATTCTAGTGTATTGTAAATAGTTGCTGAATAAATGTTCCTGTTGATTGACCATGCCTGAGTCGGACTCCTTTGTCTAATCTAACACTAGTTACCTGCGAGACCGTCTGCTGCCCCATACGTCCCTACGTCCGATTCGCTCCCACAGAGAGGGTCCTCTCCGGGTGCCGTCGGCCGGGCAATGCCGGTTGGTGACACCCAGGGGAAGGGCCTTCTCTGTGGCAGGCTCAGGCCTCTGGAACGATCTACCTCCCGAACTCTGTGTCATCTCTGACCTCCGCCTGTTCCGCCAGCGCCTAAAAATGCACTTTTTTCATCTAGTCGGCCTGACATGAACTACCCGACACCGTACTAACTTTTAGTTGATCAAAGTTTTAATTTGGGGGTTTTAATTATATTTTAGCTCAGGGTTGGGTTTAATATAGTTTTAATGAGTCTTTGCATTTTGAATATTTGTATTTTTGTATTTTCAATCTTCCTGTGCGCCACCCCAGGTCCCTTTGTGGGAGATGGGCACGAGATATAAATATGAAAAATAAAAAATAAAATAATAAAATATGATTAATTGTTCTAACTGTCAGGAAATTTCTCCTCAGTTCTAAGTTGCTTCTCTCCTTGATTAGTTTCCACCCATTGCTTCTTGTTCTACCCTCAGGTGCTTTGGAGAATAGTTTGACTCCCTCTTCTTTGTGGCAACCCTGAGATATTGCAACACTGTTACCATGTCTCCCCTAGTCCTTCGTTTCATTAAACTAGCCATGCCCAGTTCCTGCATCCGTTCTTCATATGTTTTAGTCTCCAGTCCCCTAATCATCTTGGTTGCTCTTCTCTGCACTCTTTCTAGAGTCTCCACGTCTTTTCTACATCGTGGCGACCAAAACTGAATGCAGTATTCCAAGTGTGGCCTTACCAAGGCATTATAAAGTGGTATTAACACTTCACGTGATCTTGATTCTATCCCTCTGTTTATGCAGCCTAGAACTGTGTTGGCTTTTTTGGCAGCTACTGCACACTGCTGGCTCATATTTAAATGGTTGTCCATTAGGACTCCATGATCCCTCTCACAGTTACTACTATTGGGCAAGGTACCACCTACACTGTACCTGTGCGTTTTGTTTTTCTTGCCTAAATGTAGAACCTTACTCTTTTCACCACTGAATTTCATTTTCAAGTTTGTCAAGATCCTTCTGTATCTTAAGCCTATCTTCTGGAGTGTTGGCTATTCCTGCCAGCTTGGTGTCATCTCCAAATTTGATGAGTTCCCCATTTATTCCCTCATCCAAATCATTGATGAAGATGTTGAAGAGTACTGGGCCTAAAACAGAGCCTTGGGGTACTCCACCGCATACTTCCCTCCCTGTAGATGCAGTTCAAAGAGATACTTTAACAATGTTATAACTGCTCCTGGTTCCTGTAGTCTGCATTTTTTCCCCTCTGGAAATCCATTCCTACTCCCACTCCATTCAAAGTGTGCTCATCCCTATTTGTTTTCCTTTTTTCAAAGAAAAAACAAGAAAAGTTCTGAAAAAGCCCCTTTGGGACAACCATGACCTGGTTGACTAAGAATCTCTACAGACCATTAGCTATAAAATTTGAGATGAACACCCTCTGAATGGTGTGGGAGTAGGAATAGATTACCAGAGGAAAAATTTCAGACTACAGGAGCACCACTCATAAACCTCCAAGTGCTTCAACCTCCAACCCTCTAAAAGGATGCAAATGGCCAGCTGTCTGCAAGGAATATAAATCCTTCTATTCCCCACTATCCTGTCAGAGCTGAAGAAGCTTCTTGGATGAGAAGTGGAACATCTTCAAAAAAAAAACAAGAAAGTCCAGTTGCCTCCTGAAAAAGCATCTTTGGGACAATACTTTGAAAACTATGCCAAATGTGATTGGCGAAAGCAAGAGTATGTGAAGAGGGTTAGATACCTATGGATTATTTTCTTCTGAACTGTGAGTCTATTTTTCATCCAGATTGAGGCTAGAGGAGGATTGACATTATTTATATATCTCTACACTGTTTTGACATCTCAAAAGGTTTATCCTAAAATAATGAAAACAATAAATATGTGATTTATTTAAAAGGTTGGAGTGGAAAGCCACTGATAAACCAGAAGTATTCATTCAGGGAAGATCTGAGCAAAGAGATAAACTTTCAATAGGCAGCTAAAAGGGTACTCACTGGATCAATCTGACTCCCATTGTTTCTCCTCAGCCCAGCAGATCAGAGCATGCTCAAGGTCCTTCCTATCACACAATGCCATCTAGTTGAAACCTAGAGTTATGCCTTCTCACCTGCCCTATGAAAACAGCATCCCCTGAAGCAGTGTTTCTCAACCTTATCCATTTAAGATGCTAGCTGGAGAATTCTATGTATTGAAGTTCACACATCTTAAAGTTGCTGGGGTTGAGAAATAATGCCCCAGGGATTCAGAAGGCCCCAGCCTCTTAGTGTTTTCTAAAGCATTAAAGAAGTGGCTGCTTCCTAAGGAATTTGGGCCAGGGTTAGATGAGCCCTGCTGGTGTTTCCCCCCCCCCCCTTGCTGTTAGTGAGATTATTGTTCATCCTTTGGCACAAGGGGTTATATGTTATGGGGCTATATTTTTAATCTATATAAGCTACCACATAGAAGGCCATCCTTAAGCATTCATTCTTTCAGTCTCTTTAAGTCTCTCTATATAGAGCAAAATCTCCTCTGAAGAATTCAGTGAGTCTCCAGGTCTGCAACCTATAGGGACTTTGTCAAGGTTTTTGGTCCCAAGTTATTAGAGGTTTATATATCAAAAGTAAACTATTCAAACTGGATATGCAGTTAGCTGACAGCCAATACATTTGCATCAGCAGAAGTTAGTGCTTCACTTGGCAACCTGATTACAACTCTTCTGCTCCAGCTACCATTTTCAGATTCAGATGGAGGGGTATCATCCTACAGAGCACATTTTCATGATAATCAATAGTTGAATAACTATAATTAGGCTAGTCTTGTCTGGAAAGGAGGGTAGTTACTATAGCAACTGAAGCTGACAATCAACCTCAAAGTTCACCTGGATCTCCAATGACAATGATGAGCCAGAAACATTTTCTATAACTGGGAATTAACTATTCATCCACTGGTTCTCTGTCTTTTCAAGATACAATTTCGGTTTATTAGAACAGATATATCATGTCAGTTCAGGGAAATATCATGTTTGATGATACCAAAATCTACTGAGAGATTATGCAGGATCAATAAAGTCATATTCCTGTCTCTCTATCCCCCACAAAAAAAATCATCTATCCAGTTGATTGGGTTGGACATTATCCTAAATCATGAATATTGCCAGACTGAAAAAGATCAAGGTCATTGGTGTCTTCCAAATATATTTCAAGTGGAAAAATTCCATCTTCTTAAGCACCAAGTTGCTATAAGTGTCTGGATCCATAAAAAGTTATTTCTAGAGAAGAATGCCTATTGCCTGCTTTAAGGTTGTTGGCGCCACTTTACTATTCAGAGATGTATCCATCATTCCCTAGATCCAATATGACTTCTTCAGTTACTTTAAATAAACCAAGTTTGATAGGAGTTAAAAAAAGCATGTGCTAAGTGATCAGGCTCCCCACACCAGGAGTTAGTTATAAATCACAGTGTCTACCTTCATATCATTTAATGAGGCTGCTAGGCTGGAATTTGGCAGATGTCTCTCAGATATTCCATATAATACAGCATGATAAGAATATCTGTTATCTGGAACAGTTGCTTAACCTCTGTCAATGTGAAGGCGCATTTCCTCTTATGTTCATAGCAGTTTAAACTTTCTATTTTTTCATCATAGCTTTCATGTTTAAGTGACTGCATTTCAGAACCTTGAAAATGAACAGCTGTTGACTGCTGACAAAACTGGCATCTCTACTTTGACAACTACTGGCTTTCAGCTGAGTTCTCATCCTTGTCTTGTCCTGCGCCTCTGGTCTCAAAATCTAAACAGTGCCTGTACCAATCAGCCTTATCTGACCTGGTCTTTTTTCAGATGTACAGACTGAGAATCCTGAGATTCCCATCTCTACATGTGAAATGGGAAACCAGTTGAGGAAATACAGCAAGCCAGCCTCACCTATCGTACTGTATCTCCTTTCTTTTAAAAAATGCAGTTCTGAAATACAGTTCAGGGGAGGAGGGGAAGGGGGGAGAGGAAAGGATTCTTTATTGGCCAAGAGTGATTGGACACACAAGGAATTTGTCTCTGGTGGCTAAACTCTCAGTGGACGTACAACCATGCAGTACAAACAACCATACACTGTGTATACAAACATAAGCTCTCAGTGTACATGCAAACAACAAAGTGATAAATCATAAACTGTAAATCAGAAGATACAGTCATAAATAAACAGATACAAACAACAAAGTGATAAATCATAAGATACCAATAGGAGAAGATCATAGGAGAGATGAGGAGGATAATAGCAATGCATCTATAAATCATGTTGGGAATTACTCAGATTTCTCTACATTACATTACACTACATTCCTCTGGTGATATACAGTATTTGTTTTCCTTTTTGTCCTTTGGAATCAAGTTCTCAGCATTTGGAAGACATCTGGAGTGGCAATAATCTTGGAACGTGCTCCCTCTTTCCTATTCCAGTAGTTTTCAGATTATCTCTGGAAAGCAAAGGCAAGAAAGCTGATTAATAGTCCCCCAAAGGATACCACAAGCATGAAAATATGACAAAGGATATAATTCATTTTGTGCTGCCAGCAGAAGGGGCTCAATAAAGCAGCCTTCCCCCTCAAGTGTATTAAATCGAGATCCAACTGGCACCATTAAAAAGTAAAGCAAAACAATTGGGTCCATAGAGTCAAGAACACTGCAGTCTTCATCTGATAATCACGCCATAAGGAGGAAGCATAGCATGTAGGAAGAAAGCCTCAACAGCAGACGAAAGTAAGACTGGATCTTACAATAGCTGATGCTGTGGATGACAATTTCTGTGATACTAATTGCTTTGATTTAGGCTTCAATACTTGCATTCCTCACACATATTTTGCCAGAGATCAATGAACTGGAGGTGTTTTTTTATTTGTTTTATGGGTAGCTCCACCAGCTTGGTGTACAAGACACCCCTTGGCACAAGGTAGAAATGCTGATATGTTTACTAAATTTGAAAATGAAATATTAAACCACCTGGCACTCCAAAAGAAACTATATGAAAGTTTATGAAACTATGTGAAACCTCAATCACAGTGTGAACAAGACCTTCCTTAAAAATCTCACTTAATGTAAGATGTCCTGTGGAACTGCTCAACCCCAATTATATCTATTTAGGCCTAAGTAGAAACAAAACTACCCTGTCCATTACAAGTGTTATTAATCTTCTTTAGGTTGTACCCTCCAATTATTCCAGTTGCAAGTGGAGGAGATTTGCACTTAAAATTTCATTATATCTCAATGAAATGATCACATATTCAAGTTGCATAAATCCATAATGATTCCACTCCACTTGCTACCTTTTCCACTGTACAGCTGAATGCATGTACAGGTAGACCTTAACTTATGACCACAATTGAGCCCAAAATGTATGTTGCTAAGTGAGAAATTTGTTAAGTGAGTTTCACCCCATTTTACAACTTTTCTTGCCACATTTGTTAAACGAATCACTGCAGTTGTTAAATTAGTAATCCAGTTGTTAAGTGCATGTGGTTTCTCCATTGACTTTTCTTGTCAGAAAGTTGCAAAATGTGATCACATGACCCAGGGACACTGCAACCGTATACATGTGAGTCAGTAGTCAAGCATCTGAATGTAAATCACATGGCCACAGGGATGCTGTAAGGGTCATAAGTGTGAAAAATGGTCATGTCACTTTTTTCAGTGCCGTTGCATCTTTTAATGGTCATTAAGTGAACTGTTGTAAATTGAGGACTACCTGTACCACAGTCAGCTTAGAATAACTTTCAAGCTTTCAAGCTGAAGCCTGAAAGCATATGGTATAAACATATAGCTACATCTTTTGAGTTCCTTAAGACCTTTTATTTGTATCGCTACTGCAGACTTACATGGTTATCCCAAAGCATAAGCCGCATTTGTCATCGCACAACTATGATGCATGTGAGGAGAATAATGTCAATACATAGTGCTTACCCATAGGTAACAGGCACACATTGCCTGAATTTAGAATCTCCATGCCCAAAGAGCGTCCTTGATCCATGGCACCTTATTGATTTTCAAAGGTATGAAGGAAAGATCCACATTCTATTGTAACTCTATAATATGTGCACCATCCCTTTTCTATTTGAAGGCTTTGAAGTGTTCTACAATCATTAGATTTGAACTAATGGACTATAGCATTCTCTACTGTACCTGAACTTAGCTTTAATAGCTACAATTTACATAATACTGCATATGTAAAACAATTGTTTAGGAGCCTTTCTGCTGAGGAAGCAAGCATTCTTGCTCCAGTTACTTTAATTCTATCTCTTAATAAATCGGTCAATGTTTACACTTTAGGGACAAAAACTAAGCAGTGGACTGACAATCTATGTTTTATAGTGTCTATGCTCTTTAAGAACATACTGTAATGTACTTGTTTTCACCTCGTAGTATTTATGAAAAATGTTTTTTTTTAACGATTTATTATGAAGCCCTGGAAGGGCCAATGACTCCGACGCGAAAGTTCTCAAAATTTCTTTTGTATCCCTTACCCTACCCGATGGAAAAATTGTAAAAACCAATAAAACTTCTTCAATATATTTTAAAAAAAAGAACATACTGTAAAAAGATCTCCTCCTTCCTCAAGTCAAGGACCACCATGACCACCATTCTCTGTCATGCAGGGGATAAACAAAATGCATTCAAGAATGTCACAAATATGAGCAGGGGGTAATAAAGTATGCTACCTGTATATTTTTATCAATTAGCAGCCTTTGACAGTCCAATTCACAAAACCTGGTCCAATTTTAAAACTGCCTAAACTGGTGATCATCTCTACATCTTGTGGTAGCAATTTCCATCTTTAATTATGCATGATATAATTTACTGTTCTTGAAAAACCAGTTGTGATTTCTAGAATAGCATTCCCTAACGATGTAATTGGAGATGCTTGATTATCATGCACCTAATCCATATTTTTTAAATACCATATTTTTCAGAATATAAGACGCACTGGAGTATAAGACGCAGCAAGATTTTGAAGAGGCAAATTAAAAAAAAAGTTTTTGCACTCTGCAGACCTCCCCAAAACGGCTCATTTTTCATGAAAACAGGGCCATTTTTGTCAAAAAAAAGGGGGGGCATACATGGCATTTAAGAGGCTTGTAGAGTACTCCGGGTGGCTGGGGGACACAAATGGCCCATTTTTCACTCGTTTTTGCCCTCACCAGCCTCCAGGAGCACTCTGGAAGCCTCCTAAAGGCTATGCCCAGCCATTTTTGCAAAGAGGCAGGGTTTCAGGAGGACAAAAATACGAGTAACTACTCAAAAGGGTTATATTAAAGTTGTTGAAGTACAAGCAGGTGCCTTCGTTCTTTTGGCCCATTGGTCTCAATATTGTCACCACTGCCAGCTTGCAGTTGTCTAGAATTTTCAGCATTTGTATTCACTGTTCCATCAGAAATGCTGGCAGACAAAGCATCTTCTTTCTTCCATGGAATGGGAAAGCTTTGGGTTCGGGTCCCTTCTTTAATCTAGTAGGACAAGCCCTGATGGCATTAGCATAACTTTCTCCCAACAGCACTTAAAAATAAAACAAGAATGAAGATTTACAGTAGTCTGAAGAAACGTTTTAAATGAATAGTTATTTAAATAAGAGCTTATACCAATTCTCAAGAAAATTTGCCAGAGCTCAAGTGTTTACAATGTTTCAAGCACTGGCACACTACCCAGTGCAATTGTCAAGCATATGCTCTTTCTACTTTAGATTGTTAGTGAAGGAGTAAAGAGCCTCTGCAGGGAATGAATCAATAGACCTTGAATTTATTATCTGAAGATGGGTGCACTGCATGCAGGGGAGAATGTACTCAAAAATATATCCAGCCACAGAGAGTTCAGAATCCTTTCCATTTCAACAAATATGTTCCGAAGTTGAACAAGATAACAATGTATGTTAACATACATTCCATCAGTAGAACAAGGAATGATTATGAAAGAAAGTCTCTTATAAGTACGTTACAGCAAGTGGTATTTTGTATATAGGATTAATAATAATAATCTTTATTGACATTGTAAAAATTACAATTTTAGATTGAGTGATATGTATAAAACAAGAGCCTAAAATGAAATAGATTCACTCTCTATTTACTCTTTGCACAAAGAACAAAGATAACAAAACAACCATTTTGTTTTGCCACCATTCCCAACTATAAATTAAACTCTGTCTGCCATCAACGGATGCTGTTACGAAAGTGATTGTCAATAGTGCACAATCAATGCAAGTTAGAGTTGAACTATTGCATTTTTTCTCCTCCCCCCCCCCCCATTTCCCATTCTTCTTTATCTTTTCAAAAAATTATTATTGTATCTCGAAGCAATAGGTTCATAGGCCATGTCACCTCAATGGATTACATGTCTGTCTTTAATGTCAATGGATAATAATTATTCAATAAAGAGCATGATAAATATTATAGGTTTAGACCCACTGTGGCATTCTATTAATATTTTTAAATCACAGGCTCATTAATGGAGACAATGAGAGTAATAAATTCCCAAGGAGGGCTGAATGTGCTTTTTCCTAACTTTTAAACTTGTGAAAGCTCAGAGAAATGGCCCTGGGTGCCACATTAAAACCAGAAGGATGAGACCGTGTGGTGATCAAAATGTCAAATTATATATGACATGGAAATTCCAAAACTGGAATTCTAACCTCTTATTTTATGAACAGGTTTTAATATATTCTACCATAGGAGTCTCCAATTCCTCATATAACTTTCTCTTCTTTTTCTCCAAGTTTATTTGTTTTATATGGTACTTCAAGGGTCAATCACATTAGTGTAACTATTTTGCATATCCCATAATGACTTGCCTATCTATGAGATCTAAGAGTAATAGGAACTTGGTATCTGCAACAAAGTAAATCATCTTCATACTTTAAAATACAGAATATTTGGAGGAATTTCTGCAATTCATTATTTTCAAGTAGAACAATGAGAAAGTAAAACTCAAGGAATCATTCAGAAAAGGTATTTCATCAAAGAAAACTTGCTCGTCTTTAGAAAATTTGATTAAATTTAGCATGCTTGTCATTCATCAAAGCCTGTGCTTACTGAAAAAAAGTATCTGTCTGTTTTCCTTTCTTCAAAGAATTGCCACCCATTAAATTCCTATAATTCACAAAGCATTTAAAAAAAAAACACCCTCTGGATACCACTCAAGTTGTATACAGCAGAAATATTTCACACCAAAGAGAAGAATTGCAGTGCTTTCTTTTGGTATTTATTTTAAGCTGAGAAAACAGTTAGCTTCTTGGATTCGATGAAAATGCAGGACTTGGCCATTTTTCCTATAAACTGATAAGCAACCAAGCCTAGCTTTCTTAACGATGGATGGTCATTTTTTAATAAATCTATGAATCATAAAGTGAATGGCTTTTCCCTTTTCAGTACCAATGAACAGCAACTGGGAAAGTTTTTATAGAGAAAGGGTTTCCTTCTTTTTATTAAATATAAACCATTGGGCATCCTCCAGATACATACTGTTCAACCTCAACACAAATATGCCATTTTCAAAAATTCTGGCAGTCTAACAAACATGAATAAATAAATACTACGGAGAGATGTGATTCTTTTCTTTCAAAAGGATGGTAATGTGGAAGGAAATATAGAATAAAGAATAACAGAGTTGGAAGGGACCTTGGACGTCTTCTAGTCCAACCCCCTGCTCAGACAGGAAACTCTACACCATTTCAGATACATGGTTGTTCAATCTCTTCTTTAAAACTTCCAGTGTTGAAGCATCCACAACTTCTGGAGGCAAGTTGTTCCACTGCTTAATTGTTCTAACTGTCAGGAAATTTCTCCTCAGTTCTAAGTTGCTTCTCTCCTTGATTAGTTTCCATGCATTGCTTCTTATGCTACCCTCAGGTGCTTTGGAGAATAGTTTGACTCCCTCTTCTTTGTGGCAGCCCCTGAGATATCGAAACATTGCTATAATGTCACCCATAGTCCTTCTTTTCATTGAACTAGACATACATACATACATACATACATACATACATACATACATACATACATACATACATACATACATAACGTTTTTGAGCTGATCAATAAATAAGTCAGGGAGACTAGGATAGATCTATTTCGAGCTGATTTATTGATCAGCTCAAAAACATCACACACATATGAAAAAAATTTACACAATGGAATTCATGGCTTTCTGTCTAGATGGTCTCTGGTGATGAGCAGAAAGGCAGAAAAGGAAACAGTATGGTTCCTCCCTTAATTGGGGCCCTAACAGGGTGTTGTGGATATATATATATATATATATGCTTAATGGCAATTACAACTGCCTAATATGTAATACTTCCCAGGTTATGGCAAGCTGATGAGAGCTAAATAGCTTGAAATAGATCTATACTGGTCTCCCTTTATTTATTTACCAGCACAAACATAACACAAATATAACAAAGGCTTTTGCCTGGATGGGTCCTAGGGTGTGCCAAAAGACAGAAAAGGGAAGCAGTTCTGCTCCCTCCCATATTTGGGGCATACCAGGTGTTGTGACACAATATATACTTATTCCCCTGCCTCAGCTAATCAAGGAGGAGAACAGGGGCAGGGTCACATTCCTGTGACCCTGCCCCGCGACTCGACTGAGGACCTAGTGGCCGCATGGTTAAGTGCGGCCACGGGGGCCTTGGACCGAGTTGCGCCCTTGCGGCCTCTCTTGCGGCGACGAATCACCCGGGCTCCTTGGTTCACTGAGGAGCTCCGGGGGATGAAACACCACAAGAGACGCCTAGAGAGCAGATGGAGATCCTCTCGCTCCGAAGCCGACCGAACACTAGTGAGAACCCATATTAGGGCTTATTTAGTGGCGATAAGAGTGGCCAAACGGGGTATTGTGCCACCCTTATTGCATCCGCAGATAACCGCCCTGCCGCCCTGTTTGGGGTGACCCGCTCCCTCCTTCACCAGAGGCCGCGGGAAGCCCCTCTGCAAGGGCGAGCAGAGGAATTTGGGATTTATCTGCAGGAGAAAATCACTCGGATTCGGAATGAGCTACCCTCCATCGACAGTGGTCCTGTGGGACTGTCCGAGGCTAGTCTTGAGGCTCCTTCTTGGGAGGAGTTTGACTTTGTTACCACCGAGGATATGGACAGGTTGTCAAGGAGGCTTAGGGCGACCACATGTTTATTGGACCCGTGTCCCTCCTGGCTTGTACTGGCATCCTGGGAGACGACACGAGGCTGGCTCCAGGGCATTGTCAACGCATCTTTGAGTGAGGGGTCCTTACCTGCCGTCTTGAAAGAGGCGGTAGTGAGGCCCCTCCTCAAGAAGCCGTCCCTGGACCCAGCTTTACTAGAGAACTATCGTCCGGTCTCCAACCTTCACTTTTTAGTGAAGGTTGTCGAGAGTGTGGTAGCCCAACAGTTTCCGCGACACCTGGAGGAAGTTGATTATCTAGACCCGCGCCAGTCCGGCTTCCGGCCCGGTCACAGTACCGAGACGGCATTGGTCGCGTTGGTTGATGATCTCTGGAGGGCGCGGGATAGAGGGTATTCCTCTATCCTAGTCCTATTAGATCTCTTGGCGGCTTTTGATACCATCTACCATGGTATCCTATTGCACCGACTGGGGGGGTTGGGGCTGGGAGGCACCGTTCTGCGGTGGTTCTCGTCCTACCTCTCTGGTCGGTCGCAATATGTGTTGACGGGAGGGCAGAGGTCGACCTCGAGGCCTCTCCTATGTGGGGTTCCTCAGGGGTCGGTCCTCTCGCCCCTACTTTTCAACACATATATGAAGCCGCTGGGTGAGATCATCCGTGGTTTTGGGGTGGAGTACCACCTGTACGCTGATGACACTCAGTTGTACATATCCACCCCAAACCACCCCAACGATGCCGCCGAAGTGCTGTCCCGGTGTCTGGAAGCCGTACGGATCTGGATGGGTGGTAACAAACTCAAACTCAACCCTGCCAAGACTGAGTGGCTGTGGTTTCCGGCACCCCGGTTCAGCCAGATCACTCCAACTCTGGCCATTGGGGGCGAAACACTGGCCCCTGTGGAGAGGGCGCGCAATTTGGGTGTCCTCCTGGATTCCCGGCTGTCCATGGAGGACCATGTGGCAGCCGTGGCCAGGGGGGCGTTCCATCAGGTTCGCCTGATGCGCCAATTGCGCCCCTTACTGGACCGGGCTGCCCTACGCACAGTCACTCAAGCACTCGTGACGTCCCGACTCGACTACTGTAATACTCTCTACATGGGGCTTCCCTTGAGGTGCACTCGAAAGCTACAGCTAGTCCAAAACGCAGCCGCGCGGGTGATTATGGGAGCCACTAGATGCTCCCACATAACACCGATCCTGCGCGAGCTGCATTGGCTTCCTGTGGCCTTTCGAGTGCGCTTCAAGGTTTTGACTACCATCTTTAAAGCGCTCCATGGCTCGGGGCCTAGTTATATGCGAGACCGCCTCCTGCCCCATACATCCCTCAGACCAATCCGCTCCCACAGAGAGGGCCTCCTCAGGGTACCGTCGGCCGGACAATGCCGACTGGCGACACCCAGGGGAAGAGCCTTCTCTGTGGCGGGGCCAGCCCTTTGGAATGACCTACCCCCTGAATTACGTACCATCACCGACCTCCGCCTCTTCCGCCAATGTCTTAAGACATATCTGTTTCAACAAGCCGGCCTAGCCTAACCTCCCTTGGGGACTTAAGATAGTTTTAAATTGGGTTTTAAAAATTTGGTTTTAGCGCAGGATGGGGTTATTTAATAGTTTTTTAAATTATATTTATTGTATTTTTGTATGTTTTTTTAAATTTCCTGTGCGCCGCCCTGGGTCCTCTGTGGAGAAGGGCGGGGTATAAATTTAAATAAATAAATAAATAAATAAATAAATAAATAAATAAATAAATAAATAAATAAATAAATAAAAAACCTGTGGCTTAATGGCAATTACAACTGCCTAATATGTAATACTTCCCAGGTTCAAATCCCAGTAATGGTATGGATAGCTGATGAGAGCTAAATCGCTTGAAATAGATCCATACTAGTCTCCCTATATATATTGTGGCAACCAAAACTTATCCAGGCATTATAAAATGGTATTAACATTTCACGTGATCTTGAGTCTATCCCTGTTATATATAGATGACTTCTTAGAATAAGAAACAGAAAGGATTGTAATGAAGGATTTTAACTGCAAGATGAGTTCAACTACATAAATAACAATAGGCCTCCCTTTATTACAGATGTTTAAGTAAAAACTGGATGGCCATTGGTCAGAGCTGCTATTAATTCATTCTGCAGTACAGATCCCATTTATGCAGGAAATGGTTTCTAAGGTTACTTCCGATTTTAATAGAATCAGAATATAACATCTGGAGGATCTTAAAGATCATCTAATCCAACCTCCTGACTATAATGCAGTGATTATATTGTCCCTAACACATGGTCATTGAGCCTTTATTTAAACATGCTCAGCACAAGAAAGTCCATCTCTGGAAGCAGATTGTTCCACGGCTGAATGACACTAACTATTAGGATTTTTTTTTTCTATGTCTAAATGAGATCTATTGCCTTGTAATTTCCTGTCCTGTCTTCTGGAGCAGTTCTACTCTGTCAGGTTGAACATTTCATTAGCAAATCTAACCCATGTTGCAATTTAGCACAGACATTGTCTTGTGAACTAAGATTGCAGTACAGTCACTTTAAGTTACCTATAATTAAGGATGAGTTACTTTTGCCTCCCAAAGGAATGTGATAAAAGCAGCATGGTACACATCAAAAGAAGCATTGATACAGAGAAACAAAGGACTCTCCACTGTATGCTTATTATCCCTGGCCTTTTGTTAAAGGTCAAGAATCATAAAAATAAGAGTAAATATGTACTACAAATGTGAGTAAATCTAGATTATGAATCTTATAGAGTAGGGGAAGGAAAATCTCAGCCATCTCGGCATCTTTTCTTATGAAAGGTCTGGCGGAAGAAAGATGACATTGCATATTGGCCATAGCAAGTTGGCCATGATGAGTTGACCATGGCAAATTATCATAGACCCTCAACCAGTTGTTCTCCAGATATTACCACCAAGTATTGGTTTCTGTTCTCCCGCACTGTGCTTTTCTGTTTAAACCAGACTCTCAAGAAGAGTTTTGATAAGGACTACATGGTAAAGACATACTTAGACTTAGGGAGTGTATAGGATTGCAGGCTTCAGGAGGGAACACATGGCAAAGCACATTTCTATTTCCAAAAAAACTCAGTGTTTGGCATTTCCACATAGAATTGTGCAAGTCTGACCGCTCCGAGTCCCCTTGGGGAGAGGACGCGGTATACAAAATAAAATTTGATTGATTGATTGATTGAAGTCCTTTGCTTCTAGTTTTTACACTCCCGAGATAGAAAGCCAAATATTGCTGAGCTATAATTCCCAGTATCTATGGGTAACATCTGGTGGATAATAGTCCATTCACCCAGTGGAAAAGCTAAGAAGTTAAACCAAGGTTCAAACTCAGCACAAGGCAGTTTCTTTTGATCCAGTGAACTGACAAGTATAAGATTACATTGTCTGGTTGCAATCTTGTGCATATCTATCTATAAATAAGGTTCACTGAATGCATTGGAAACAGTTTGGAGTAAACATACAACGCATTTTACAGCATTCTATTATACTTGGATAATGATATATTTATTTCTTTTCCTGCACAATAACTCCATAGTCCTTGGAAAAAGCCAACCGTCTTTCATCTTATTGGGTGTGTTTTATTGCCATCTGGTTACACAGTAATTTCAGCCTGAACTTTACAACGAATCATATGATGGAATATCAACTCACCAGCGGTCAGGTAATTGGGCAAACAAGAAATTGTCTGTTAGTACAATCATAGGATAAAGCAGTGAGTAGCAGCAAAGGAAGGGAGTTAGAAAGGTAACCTTTGAAGGTAAGGAAAAAATCCTGGAGAATTTCTACTTTAAAAAAAACTGTTTTATAAAAATACGTCTTTAACTAAATTTAAAGAAGAGGAGTCAAAAGGAATAGGAGGAAAGATGGACTTCTCAAGTTCTTTCTAATGGACCTCTTAACATAATTATCTGTTGGGATACTTCCTAACTAGATCTGTTCTTTTGGGGAAAAGCAAGGTTTCTTTTCCCCTTCAGTTGTCCTTGATTTTATTATGGTTGCTATCCATCACTCCTAATATTTTAGAAAGAATAGTTTAAAGAAAAACTAGAAGTCCCTCCAAAGATGAGAAAATGAATAGATGAAGATCCTTAAAACTTTTTAAACTGTAAAAAGGGGGTGCATTTTAGTGTAGCTAAGGATGAACACTTATTTCAATTCAGAATAAAATTATTGCTCACAAATTAAGATTTCTAAATTTTGTGGAGAATTTCCAAAAGGGAAATGGACGTTTTTCTTCTTATTTGGTCTTCTGAATGTAAGAACAGAACTCAGAAAGGAGAGAAAATCAACTTCTACTTGCCTTTTCCTTACATAAAATGAACAACCAAGAGAATATGACATACACCAAGAATATTTTGTTTACTGTTGTGGAATGAAGATGAGCAGCTCCAAGGAATGTGACAAGAAGGAGAAGCCTATTTTGTCTTTTTCTATAGAAGCAATCTTAAAAACCCCATCTACTGAGGCTCGCCTCCACAATACAGTGACCTGCAATAGCCAACCTGAAGTGGCTCAAAAGTTCAGTTCTAAGCCACTTTTGGACAGGTATAAAGGTAGGAAATTTGTTCTAGTTTATGAAACATATAACCATCCTTATCCCTTTGCATGATTTTCAAATTGTTTTAAAAGAAACTCTTGAAGTGTGTTGAATTCATATTTCAGCATAATTGTTAATGTTCTTATGGCATCTATGGAAATTTTGATCGTGTTTTATGGTACATTAAGAATATGACATATAACATTTTAAATTAAAGTTTATTTTCCAGGTTACAAAATGGTGCCATAAATTGCCAGATTTGCTTCCCTAGTTTTCTTTTTCTTTTACATTTTAATAGATAGCTATATTATACATTTAATAAGAACACTTACACATGTATTCATTAAGTGTTGTTTTTAATCCAGGTTGTGTGTGTGTGTGTGTGTGTGTGTGTGTGTGTGTGTGTGTGTGTGTGTGTGTGTGTGTGTGTGTGCTTTAAAGTAGGGCAAAAATTCAAAGCTTTTTGTGTATGTATCATTTTTTAAGGACAATTTTTCTAGACTAAATTTGAACAAATTTTTAAAGAATGTCTTTTCTTTATGTCCTAATGTCACACCCAGAACTTTAAACATATTATTTTATTTTTCTTTATTTATTTCATCAAGCATGTATCAGATAACATATATAGATATAAACATGACTTTGAATACATGAAATGGATATTAATAAAAGGGAACATTAGGATAGAGACGGTAGGCACGTTGGTGTGATCGTGCACGCCCCTTACAGACCTCTTAGGAATGGGCTGAGGTCAATAATAGACAGTCTAAGATTAAAGTTTTGGGGGTTTGGGGATGAAACCACAGAGTCAGAGAGTGCATTCCAGGCATTGACCACTCTGTTGCTGAATTCGTATTTACTGCAATCGAGTTTGAAGCGGTTTACCCAAAATTTATATCTATTGTGTGGTCATGTATTGTTGTGGTTGAAGCTGAAGTAATCATCGACAGTAGGGCATAGTAGCAGATAATTTTATGTGCTACGCTTAGGTCAGACCGAAGTTCTAAGTTGTCTAAGCCCAAAATTTCAAGTCTGGTGGCATAAGGTATTTTGTTGCTAGCAGAGGAGTAGAGGAGGACTTTTCTCGTGAAATATCTCTGCACTCACTCAATTGTATCAATTGTATTAATGTCCAATATGCAGTTGCCTTATACATGGGGTAGAAAATCCGTAGGTTTGTGGAAGAAATGTTATTGAATTAGTATTAATGGGAAAAAATTATTAATTATATAGATTCTGATAAAGGTAAAGAACATAGCCTGAAAAGGCCATGCTTTTCATTAGGTAATATGAGAACTAAAACGAAGCAACTACCTTGCAGATAATACAAAAGATAATACAAAAAATAGATATATTAGAATACTTAATACTTAATTACTAAATGCTTAATACTTAAAATACAGATATATTAAAATACATCTCCAACAGATGGCTGTCCAGCTTTTTTTTTATGTCTACCACCTTTCTAGACAATTGGTTCCCTGGGTATATTCTTCCTGAAGTTTAAGTCCAATCTTCCTACCTTCTGGGACAATTGAGAATAGATGTTGACATCTTTCTAGGAATTTCAAGGTTGCCATCATGAACTTCCCCTACACTATTCTAAGGAGAGCATGCTTAGTTTCCACATGATTAAATATGAAGGAGTAGAAAACAGGAGGAGATGAAGTCTGACAGTGTATCTTCTCATTATGGGCTGGTTTGAAATCTGAAACTTTAAACCACTTCATGTCATGTGGAAATTGCACAAGTGTTAGTCTATTGAAGAGCCCATAGCTAACAGGCACACGTAGAGAAGCAGTTGCAATGCAGATGCTTTAAGAGATGATGGATAAACATTGTAGCAGCTACTAAAATGGAAAGTCTGTACTAATCTCCAGAACTGAAGTTGTACTTGAATCTGCTGTGATAGTTCATGTGCACAAAGCATTCGTCTACACTGTGGGTTAAACAAGCTATGAAATGCCAATTTTATTATGAAAGTAAACCTGAGTCCTCAAACACCCAATTGCGATATAAAAGCAACATTGTGAATTACCTTCATGCAAAATGTGCTTTGTTTACAGATACAGATGGGAATGGGTAACAGGCAAACATTTCTTTCCCAACAGATGCATTATGTGATCATGATAATTCCACATTCCAATATTTTAGAAAGATGTCAATTGGAGTAGCCCATTTCAAGCCCATTTTAAAATCTCTTCAAACACTTTGAAAATGAAGTGTTTTAAATTTTAAAGTGTTTTTTTCCTGTTATTTAAATTGGGCTGCAATAACTCCTTCCTCCAATAACCCTTCCTCACATGCTTTGAAATTGTTAAATGCAATTAGCATCTAAAAGTGGAAGAAATGTGTGAAATATGCACCATCCTCCTGTCTTCCCTAAGGTGGAGTACTTGGATCCTTCTAGATGTGTAGATTTCAGTGCCCAGGATTTTCAGCAACGGCCAAGGTGGCTGGGGATTTCTGAGAGATTACATCGTTGAAGAATGTCCAAGGGAAGAAAAAATCCATAGTCATTAAGAAGTACTCATGGGCAATTTTATGCGATTATTCACTTAATTTTCTATACATAATACCCTTATCATCTTTTCTAAATACAAACCAAAGTAGCAGTAGTTAATTATTGATAATATCCATTGTCGTAGATATTTGAACAGTCCTAACTTAGTCCAGCATTTGGTTTCTCAAAGTAGCCTTCTGGGTGCTAAGAAGAAAACACTAGGAACATGTCCCCATGCCAGTTATTATTCCTTTGCAACTGGTGTATAGAAGCATGCTTTCTCAACCTTGGACAGGTCATTGAGAATCCAAAGTGGATATCTCTTGATAGGCCTATCCTGCATGAATTTATCCAACTTCCTTTTTTAAACTATCTGAGCTCATGATTGCCACCATTTCTCATGGGTAATGAATTCCAAAAGTTAATTACATAACGCATTAAGAATTACTTGTTTTTACCTTTTCTAAATCTCTTTCCTATCAGCTTCATTGGACAACAGAGAGAAAAGGTTATTCCTGTAAAATCTCCATGTCATAGATACACACACACACTCAAATGTGTTGACTAGAATGATATACTGCATTCTAGATCCATATATAGCCTTGATTTGTTGTTCTTTTTATTTCTCATCTCATTCCCCATGATCCATAGGATGGCATTTGCTGCTGTGCTCTATGTTGATATCTTTATTGAGTACTCATAATTCATTATGATCCAGAGCAGTGGTGAGATTCAAAATAATTTACTACCGTTTCCGTGGGCGTGGCTTGCTGGCTTGGTGGACATGTCTTGGTGGGAGTGGCTTGGTGGGCATGGCAGGGGAAGGATACTGTCAAATCTCCATTCCCATCCCACTTCAGGGGGAGGATACTATAATATGTCCATTCCCTCCCCACTCCAGGGGAAGGATACTGTAAAATCCCCATTTCCTCCTGATCAGCTGGGACCTGGAAGGCAGAGAATAGATGGAGTTGGTATTTACTGGTTTTCTGTCAGAGTTGGTATTTACTGGTTTTCTGAACTACTCAAAATTCCTGCTACCAGTTCTCTAGAACTGGTCAGAACCTGCTCTGATCCAAAGCCTTTTTCTAGTTGGTTACAGACTGCTCCAACTTCATTAGAGGTTTTAGAACACAAAATATTAGTGGGGTTCACCAATAAAAGCATTAGTTTACACTTTCTTAATTGTACTCCTATTTGTGTTTACGAGAATTTTTTTTTAAAAAAAACAGCCTTACTCCTTTAGCTAAATAATGCTCCTTAATCAGAGCTGATGAGATCTACAATCTTACCTGCTTTCTGAAAAACACATCTGTTCCTTTTTGCCATTATTTTTGTAAGCTCCCACTACAAGTTAGGGTGAGCCTTAAAAAATTGCAGTTCAGGATAATTACGTACAAGAAAAAAAGCCAACTGAGTGACTTTGAGCCAATCTCTCTCTCTCTCTCTCTCTCTCCCTCCCTCCCTCCCTCCCTCCCTCCCTCTCTCTCTCTCTCTCTCCAAATGACCTTAGGGAGCAGTTGCTGTGGGGTAAAATAGGAAGCAGGCTATTAGAGATGTAGGCTGGGTAGGATAAAAATGAAAATATTTTCAGGTAACATGACTTTTGGCAGTGTGGTATTCTAAAGAACAGATTGGAAAACTAACAGAATAAGTGCAAGCAATTTAGGTATCAACCATTACTCAGTAATGTATTTTAATGATAGGATAAAATAGTCACTGAAGAGGGCTATCCTGAAACTACTTTAAAACCTCTTTGAGTCTTATTGGATGAGTAGCATACAGACAGCAATAAGTAACCATCCATTCATCCATCCATCCATCCATCCATACATACATACATACATACATACATACATACATACATACATACATACATACATACTTATATTCCTGTAGATGAAAGCAGTTTTGTTCCAAGCATCCTTTGTGGAACAAAGGCTCTACTTTTTGTGGCTGAAATTCTGCCATTAAATTTAATCAGCACCATCTCAATATGTTTTGGGAAATAAAATGGCTATCTGAAATTCAGCCTAAAGCAGAGTACCTTTCATCTATAGGCGCTAATATAATATACTTTATATTTCCCTATAAAAAGAAAAAGAAAAAAGGTGCTCAGATCAAGGTTAACTCATAATAACTACATAGATGTGTAGTTTTGTGGCAGCAATGCCTAAATGTATTGCCTTTCAGGGTTGTTGTTTTATGACATCTAGCTAGAACCCCAGTAGTTTCCCATCCAATTATGGAATGGATTCAACTTTCTTCATGTTTTAAGATCAGGCAAGCAAGATCAATTAGATGTTGCATTCGCTATAGGCATCAAACAATGCTAAATGTCTCCTTTGAGACAAATTCAACTCTACTTCTGAGAAACTTTCCTGTCAACAGCATTTACCATGGCTTTTCTCTGAATATTTCTTTCAATTTCCCTGTTTAATCTACGACTCTGGATTTTACCTTAGCTGGGGTGAATCAGCCAGGTTTGGCTAGATTCTACCCTTCATATTTTATACCCAATATATGAAGTGAAGTTTTGAATGATGATTTATGAACTATCAGAACAGCCTTTTGCAAGCTCGCTATCACATTAGAAGACATGCTTGTCATTCATATTATTATGCAGGCCTACAGAAAATTTTCAATGTACATTTTAAAGTTGAAATATGTATAACAGCCTTTACATTTTCATGAGTGGGTGCCTTACTTCTCTATTTTAAAAGGCCTACTATTATTCTTTACTGAATTACTATGCCCCCCTCCCCATTTTGCATCCAGCTATCAGTCTTTAATCTTTCTTTAAAATAATTTTGCCTAAAGTGAATTCAACTATATTACTTATATTTTTCCCTCTGCAACTTATTGCATATGTAGATGCTGAAGCAGTTTGAACCAAACCTTGAAGCCATTTCTCAATCGATTATTAACATTTCCCTCAGTCTGCGCCAAGCTAAAATGTCACCATTACTGGAAGTCAAATGCTACATTTACCAAAGAAAATGTCATTCTGCCTCCAAAGCCCTTTTCTCAACACCATCCTCCTACTTGTAACATCTCGTTTTTTACCTATACTTCTTTTCCTTCCAGAGGTTATTTTAAAGATTTCAACCAAACTTAATTTCCTATTCGTTTTTGTTTTCAATAGAAGGAAGCAACTAAAAATGTTGAGGAGGTTGGCATCTTCATAATGTGATAAAAATTGGGGGGTAAATATAGAATAAATTATAGAATATTTGCATATTCCATGGTCACTTTAATTTATTAGTATTGACATTTTTAAAGATCTTTTGTGCATATATGGCAAGCAGAAATTCTGGAGCCAAGCATTTAACTGCACAGAAATACTGCATTTACCAAAAGGAAAGGCTAATTTCTCTTAGGGAATATACTTTTAAAATGAGCATCTTGTTAGACTCAGTAAGAATCAATGGAAGCAGAGCAGTTTTTCTCTCTCTTCTGTCTAACCTTTTTATAGTGCAGTGGGAGGGGGGGTAATAAACTTAAAGTCAGAGACATTTGCAAGTATCATAATTTGTGAATTGGATGGTTCAGATTTTTACACTGCGATCAAAATTAAAGCCATGGTTGCATGATTATCTTGAATTTTTTGACACACATGTACGCCAGTCTTCTTTTAGTGACTGTCTTGTTTGGTGACTATTCACAGTTGGAAAAGTAATTTTATGACCAATCCTTACATTTATGGTTTTAATATTTTTTTTAAAAAAACTTTTGATTCTTCAGTTATGTACAAAATTCAATACTTTTCCTCTTAAAAATTAAGAAGAATTAAATTAATAATTATGGTTCACTAATACTTCAGGCACTTTGAACTTTGGATACTGGCTAGGAAAATCTAGGAGCTGAAGTCCACACATCTTAAAGTGGCCAAGTTTGAAAATCATTGAGGCAAAGTGAACAGAAAATGTTTCCACCCACAGTTGTTGGCAAGGAATGAATGAATGGCAAGGAAACCATTGTTTGGTTGATAATAAATCTATAATGAAAAATGTTCATTCTGACACCAACCCTTTGTCTTAATTTAACCCTTTACTAAATTCAGAATGCTCTCATGTTCCCAGGGAAAGCTCTAGCTGAAAACATGTTGCCTTATTATTGCACAACCACCAACAATTATTAGAATTAATTGTCCCAATTGCCATTGTGTGCAAATTGACAGTGAAAGTAGGGCAGCCCCATTTTTGTCTTAGCTCTAGTTTTGAAAAAGAGAACTAAGTAAACACATATATTTTATCCTGAACAACTGACCCAGAAAAGAGGTAGAATGAAAAATGTGTTACTTTGCTCTGACATTTGTCTTCACTGCATGAATAACGACACTTTCAGATTACATGGATTATTAAAACTAACTGAGATAATCAGTAATGGTTGTCAAAAAGAAAAGAAAAATTCCATTAGCCAACCAAATGAAATGTCATTCTGTTTAATTATTATTACATGTGTTTCCTTTCCTTATTTCATTGCCAGACCACAAATCTCAAAAGGTCACATGCTTGGCTTGCACTCCGTTGTATTTGGATGCTCACAAGTTTGTAATCACCTAAAAAGAGTCATATTTCAACCATGGCTGTTTCTTGGCTAATGTTTTTACAAAATTCTTATCACCGTTTTCTTCTTTCACCTTTTCTACTCTAGTTTCTTCTTGTAGAATGCTCCCTCTCTTCATGAGATTTAGTCCTACTGAATTATTCTTCCCAGAAAAACAGAGTTGAAAGGGAGCTTGGAAGTCTTCTAGTCCAACTCCCTGTTTAAGCAGAAGACCTTATACCATTCCAGACAAAGGGCTGTGTAACCTCTTCTTAAAAGCCTCCAGTGATGGAGCACCACAACATCTAGAGGAAAGCTGTTCCACTGATTACCGTATTTATCGGCGTATAACACGCACTTTTTCCCCCTGAAAATAGGGGGCAAATTATGTATGCGTGTTATACGCCGATATGCGTGTTATACGCCGATACATGGACCCGGGAACCGTGGACCCTGGCAGGTAGAGCAAAGTCGAGGGGCTTCCCCCCTTTCCCCACTTCCCGGCTCTTTCCAAACACCGGGAGCTCGCCGAGGGGCGGCGGCGGCAGCGGCGGCGGCAATCCCCCCCAAAAGGGCAACACGAGGGAGGGCGCTGCTCTCCCGTTAGGGAAGGGACCGCAAGGAGGGCTAACCGTTCCCAGGGGAAGGAGGAGAAAAAAACCCCCAACCTCTCCATTAATCCCCATGGATTCGCTTGCAAGGCAACCCAGCCAACGGCATCGAAACTGCCCCGCGGAGGACGGAGCCTCCTTCTCCTCCTCCGCCCGATCACCTTTTTTCCCACGCCGTGGCAAAAGCTGGCACGAAGGTAATAACGGCGGAGAGGGGGGCTAACGCCAGCTCACCGAACCGCCGAAGCTGGCTTCTTTAATCGCCGGGGCTGGAAGCCAGCCAGCCAGCGGGGCGACACAGTCCCATCCCTTCCCTCCCTCCCTCCCGTCCTTCTTCCCTTCCCGCAAGACTGCAGCTTCCCGTACTTGCCCTCCGGGGGTGGCTGCAGGGCGCGGGGAAAAGTTGTATCCCGGCGGGATCGCTCCGGCGGCTGCTTTCCCACCGCGCGGGATCACCGGGATTTTGGCCGCTCCTGGCTCCGCCGGGCTTCCGTTCTCTGCCGGCGGGGAGATGGTAAGAGGAGAGGCAGTGCGATCTCCTGAGCAGCTGCCCCGTGCCGCCAGGCGCTCCTTTGGTCGCTTCCACCCGCGCCCCTCTCTCGCGGGCTCCGAATTTTGATACGAGCGCAAGGGCAGTGGTTTGCCAAGGCTCCATTAGGGGTGGAGGGATGGACCCGGGAACCGTGGACCCTGGCAGGTAGAGCAAGGTCGAGGGGCTTCCCCCCTTTCCCCACTTCCCGGCTCTTTCCAAACCCCGGGAGCTCGCTAAGGGGCGGCGGCAACGGCGGCGGCAACGCCGGAGCGATCCCGCCGGGATACAACTTTTCCCCGCGCCCTGCAGGCACCCCCGGAGGGCATGATCGGAGGAGGGCAAGTACGGGAAGCTGCAGTCTTGCGGGAAGGGAAGAAGGACGGGAGGGAGGGAGGGAAGGGACGGGACTGTGTCGCCCCGCTGGCTGGCTGGCTTCCAGCCCCGGCGATTAAAGAAGCCAGCTTCGGCGGTTCGGTGAGCTGGCGTTAGCCCCCCTCTCCGCCGTTATTACCTTCGTGCCAGCTTTTGCCGCGGCGTGGGAAAAAAGGTGATCGGGCAGAGGAGGAGAAGGAGGCTCCGTCCTCCGCGGGGCAGTTTCGATGCCATTGGCTGGGTTGCCTTGCAAGCGAATCCATGGGGATTAATGGAGAGGTTGGGGGTTTTTTTCTCCTCCTTCCCCTGGGAACGGTTAGCCCTCCTTGCGGTCCCTTCCCTAACGGGAGAGCAGCGCCCTCCCTCGTGTTGCCCTTTTGGGGGGGATTGCCGCCGCCGCTGCCGCCGCCGCCCCTCAGCGAGCTCCCGGGGTTTGGAAAGAGCCGGGAAGTGGGGAAAGGGGGGAAGCCCCTCGACCTTGCTCTACCTGCCAGCGGAGAAGGAGGCGCCCGCCACGGGGAAGAGCTCCGGGCCTCCGGGGCCGTCATCTCCTCCTCCTCCTCCTTCTCCTCCTCCTGCTGCTGCTGCTGGAACCAGCGGCCGGGAAGCGCAGGGCCAGGAATTCCTGCGCTTTCCTCCAGCTCCGAGAAGCGACGAGTGGCGCTGGGGCAGAGCCAGGCTGCTGCCCGGAGATTAGCCAGAGAGGGTGTGGGCTGCTGGCAGAGAAGAGGCATGCCTGAACAGTCATTCATTCATGCGGTCCTTGGCCAGCCGGCTGCCAGGTCACTCCATCCCAAGCCAGGGAAATTTTTTTTCCTGAAATTTCCCTCTTAAAATGAAGGTGCGTGTTATATGCCGGTGCGTGTTATACGCCGATAAATACGGTAATTGTTCTCACTATCAGGAAATTTCTAGTTGTAGGTTGCTTCCCTTCTTGATTAGTTTACATCCATTGCTTCTTGTGCTTCTTTCAGGTGCTTTGAAGAATAGGCTGGCCCCATCTTCTTTGTGGCAGCCCTAAAGATATTGCCCTAAGGACACTGCTACAATATCACACCTGGTGGGTTTCAAAAAAATTTCTGTAAGTGTGGCCTGCTTTGTGGGAGTGGCTTGCTGGCCATGTGACTGGGTGGGCATGACCAACTTGTAAAATGTGGTGAAGCTCACTTAACTACGCTCTTGCTTAGCAACCAAAATGTTGGCACAGAAACTCTGGCATTTGAAGCATGCAAGTCTTAAATAATAATAATAATAATAATAATAATAATAATAATAATAATAATAATAATAATAATAATAATAATAATAATAATAATAATAATAATAAAATTTATTTATAACCCGCTCTCTCTCCCCAAAGGGACTCGAGGCGGGGCACAGGAAAATTAAAAGCAATAGACAGAGTACAAAATTTAAAATCACAATTAAACATATCCTGCGCTAAAAACATCTATAAAAACTAAAACCTGTCCCTAAAACCCCTTAACACTATAAATTAATTAAAATTACCCTAGGCCAGCCAAACGGAAGAAATGAGTTTTTAAAAGCTGTCGGAAGGAGCGAAGGTCTGTGGTTGTTCTGATTTCGGGGGGAAGGTCGTTCCAGAGGGTCGGGCCCGCCACAGAGAAGGCCCTTCCCCTGGACGTCGCCCGCTGGCACAGCCTAGTGGACGGCACCCGGAGAAGTCCCTCTCTGTGGGAGCGAATCGGTCGCAGGGATGTATGAGGCAGAATGCGATCCCGCAGATAGCTAGGTCCCGTGCCATGGAGCGCTTTAAAGCTGTCAAGTTACAAGACCTTTGCACCCCTAACCCTTTAGAAAAAAACCCCAGGGGTGTTCAAACTTGACAGCTTTAAGACTTGTGGACTTCAACGCCCAGAATTCCTCCTCTTGCTCTTCCTCTTGATGATGTGCGGACAGGCGGGGGGAGATGCCTGGAACTGGTTCTAAACAGCACTGTAGATTTGTGGAACCTCTTCTATAGAAGAGGTTAGAACTGGCAGGAACCCACCCCTGACCTAGTCCTTGTTTTCATTAAACTAAACATAGCCAGTTCCTGCAACAGTTCTTTATATCAGGGGTCCCCAACCTTTTTTGCACCAGGGACCGGTTTCATTTTAAAGTAAATTCTGTGGACCGGCTGGCATAGAGGAGGAGTGGGGGGGGAGGGAGAACAGGCAGCACATGCGCACGTGGGGGGAGAGTCAGCTCACTCGGCCCTCTAGGGCAGGGGTCCCCAACCTTTTTTGCACCAGGGACTGGTTTCATTTTAAAGTAACTTCTTCGGACCGGCTGGCGTAGAGGAGGAGTGGGGGGGAGGGGGAACAGGCAGCGCATGCACACGTGGGGGAGAGTCAGCTCACTCGGCCCTCTAGGGAAGTGGTGGGCAAACTCATTAATCGAGAGCCAAATATCAACAGTACCACGATTGAAATTTCTTTTGAGAGCCAAAAGAAGGTGTGGCCTGTTTTGTGGGAGTGGCTGAGCGGTCATGTGACCAGGTGGGTGTGGCCAACTTGGAAAATGTGGTGAAACTCACTTAATGACAGTCCTACTTAGCAACCAAATTTTTGGGCTCAATTGTGGTCATAAGTTCTTTCTTTCTTTCTTTCTTTCTTTCTTTCTTTCTTATCTCTCTCTCCCACTTTCTTTTTCTTTCTATTTTTCTTTCTCTTTTTCTCTTTTTCTTTTTGTCTCTCTCTCCGTCTATCTCTCTCTTTATCTGTCTCTCTCCTCCCCCCACCCATCTGTCATTCTGTGTGTGTGTGTGTTTGTCTATCTGTCCCTCTCTCTCCCTCTCTCTCTGTGTCTCTCTCTGTTTGTCTCTTCCTCCCTCCCCCTCTGTTTCTCTCTGCATGTCAGTATCTCCCTCCCTCCCTCCCCCCCACCCCTGGAAGCAGAGGAAAGCCCGGCATGCCGGCGGGGAGGCCACGGATGCCTCCTCCTCCCGCAGGGAGTGGGCGGAGGGAGCACCCGAGGCCACGGCCACCCAAGCGCCACCGAGGCCGTCTGGGCGCCGCACGCCCACCTCCCTCCTAGCCCGTGTGCCGGCCAGCCCCGGAAAGTGCGCCTCGACAGCCTCTGCAGGTGGCTGTTGCTGCTGCTGCTGCCCCTGAGCCCTGCGACACGCAGCTCCCACCGTCCGAGGTCGCCCAGCAGGCGCTTTGGGCAGGACAGCCAGGCACGTCTCCACCAGCTCCCTCCAACAGCCACCAAGGCGCGCCCTTCAGGGCTGCCCACCACATGGGGCTGGGAGGGAGACGGGCGCATGGCGCACGGACGGCCCAGGCAGCTGCAGCCCCGAGCGCTCCCCCCGCCTGCCCGCTCGCTCGCTCGCTACAGGAGGAGGCAGCCGCAGCCCCCCCCCAGCCAACATGCTGGCCCCTCTGCTGCCTGGGGGTGAGGGGGGGTGAGGGAGAGAGGAAGATCTGCACCCGAGGGGCCAAAGAGCCGACCACTGCTCTAGAGCCTCGAATGGCCACGCCTGCACTCTCTCGCATCCGGCGTGCGCACTCTGCCCAGGGGGCTGACCCCTCCTCCCTCCTCCTCCTCTCCATCCCCGGGGCCCAGTTCCTATCAAGCCACGGACCGGCACCGGTCCGCAGCCCGGGGGTTGGGGACCTCTGCTTTATATGTTTAAGTCTCCAGTCCCCTGATCATCTTTGCTGCTCTTCTCTGCACTCTTTCTAGAGCCTCAACATCTTTTTTATATTATGGCAACCAAAACTAGAACCAATATTCTAACGGTGGTCTTACCAAGGCATTATAAAGCAGTACTAACACTTCTTGGATACCCTATGCACTGTCCCATTCACTCACATGTAATGATGACTTAGTGCAGGGTCTCCAACCTTTGCAACTTTAAGTCTGAAGGACTTCAGCAAGCCGGCCTAGCCTAACCCCGTTGGGACTATTTTAGATAGTTTTAAATTGGGGGTTTTAATTTGGATTTTAGCATAGGACTATAATTTAATATGTTTTTAAATTCTGTATTTATTGTTTTGTATGTTTTTTAAGTTCCTGTGTGCCGCCCTGGGTCCTTTGTGGAGAAGGGCGGGATATAAATGTGATTAAAATAAAAAAAATAAAAATAAAATTCCCAGTATCTTCTCCATCAGTGGTGTGATTCAACCAGTCTAACAACCGGTTCACTAAGAGTGCGCTTTGCAGACCAGTTCCTTGCTGTTTCCAGGGCGACCCCATGAGCCACATCTAAGCACCCCGTGGGCCAGATCTGGCCCCTGAGCGTTGACTTTTACACCCCTGGTAGAGACAACAACAGATATTAAGTAGTCCCCTGACAATATAAGATATAAAGTAGAATTCTGAAACCCAGAAGTCTATATCTCTAGGAAATATGCTTAGCGAACTCTATGGCTGAGATAATAACAATAGTAGCAGGTGTCAAACCTGGAAGTGGAACCTGCAAGAAGCAAACCCTACAGGCAGCTAATGCACAAAGGTTAACTAAGTTATTTTCAGCCATGTTGCCGTAATCTCTCCAGAACTGAATAAAGCTTCTCCATATCAGTTACCATCAAATCTTTGCTTGCAATGCATTCAATCTCTTTTTGGACTCCTACATTATTTTCTTCCATGCTTCATTTGCTTTCATTACACTGGCAGCTCAGCAAGGAACCTCTCAAAACACAGTTAACGTTGAATAGATTTTTCATGAGAGGGATCTCTCTCTCTTTCCCTCTCCCCACCCCCCCCTTCTCTCTCTCACACACACACCAATTTTTTATCATTCACTTTTGTTGTAAAATTTTTGTAATCACTCAGGCAGGTTTTTTTTAGGTCTGTAAAGCTTTCCTGTTTTTCATGCCAGAGGTTTTTCTCCTACTCTTCATTGCAGCCATCCGCATCAGTAATTAAGTGTCTGTGATTGGTGCCTAGGTGAAGGCAGCTTTTGTCTGAAAGGCTTTGGTCTAAAAGAAATTAAACTGAGCCTTTAAAACATTCCAGCGTCCTGCTGCTCCATTTCTGCAGTGCCCCAATAGATATCAGCAGGAAGCTAAATGCGATGCTTCAGTGGCAGAAGGCTCTAGCCTGAGCCATTTGTATGCATCCAATTAGAACCATTCTCCCAGCTAAACTAATTCTTTTAATAAGGGGTGAAAAGATGCTCTGATAAAAATTAGCTACGGTACCATATTCTCAATTCCAAGTCTCTTCATAATCAAATAAATAGACTCTTCAGTTTGTCGGAGAAGCCATATGTCCTCCTTTTGTTCTTTTTCTAATGAACAGGCTATCCTACATTTTCATAAGGCCAATGTTTTCCACATCACTCATGAACCAATGATCAATATCATCATCATCTCTCCAAGTGCCACTCATACTTTAGATCATCTCTAGGTATAAATTAAATATATTGTGAGGAGACAGACTATTGAGCTGTGCATATCTGAAAATTATTTGGAAGAGATGCTTCAGATTTCAGATTGGCACATTACTTCTCTGTTATTCAGTAAAAAAACACATTTTATTCTGCCTCCATGTATTCTTGTAACATGTCCCATTGCTTTAAGAGTCTCCTTTTTAAAACAGTGGAATATTTTTTTGTGGCTTGTATAGAAGTTGGAAAAAGGATGTAGCTGATCTAGAAAGAGTGCAGAGAAGAGCAACAAATTAGGGGATTGAAGGCTAAAACATGTGAAAAACAGTTGCTAGAATTGAGTAAGTCTAGTTTAACAAAAAGAAGGACTAGGGGAGACATGATAGCAATATTCCAATATCTCAAGGGCTGCCACAAAGAAGAGGGAGTCAAGCTATTCACTAAGGCACCTGAGGGTAGAACAAGAAGCAATGGGTGGAAACCAATCAAGGAGAGCACCAATTTAGAACTGAGGAGAAATTTCCTGACAATTAGAACAATTAATCAGTGGAACAACTTGCCTCCAGAAGTTGTGAATGCTCCAACACTGGAAGTTTTTAAGAAGATGTTGGATAACCATTTGTCTGAAGTAGTGTAGGGTTTCCTGCTTAAGCAGGAAATACCTTCAAGGTTCCTTCCAACTATATTCTCGTCTATTCTATTCTATTCTATTCTAAGTAGTAGCAGGGAGGTGCTGGATTCAATTTATGCCTGATATACTTCTTTCAAATCATTTTAAAATATGCATTGTTCTATTAGATCTTGTCCATATTCTTTAAAATGAAGAAACAAAATCCATACAATTCAAGCATGTTCCAACTCATAAGAGGAGCTATACTTTCAGATGTTTCAAAGATACAGGCATCAAGAACTACTAAATTACTCTATGCACTCATGGTGTGAAGTAAGAGAGCTTCTTAAAAGTGCCTTCAACTCATAGACTACGTAAAAGAAGGACTTTGGATATTGCTAAAAATATCGCACTAAAGCTCTTCTTAAAAATACTTCAAATCACTCAGCAGGATATAATATAATTTTGATATACAGCCAGATCATAAATCTAATAATGTGTTGTAGGCCTCTGTTATTGTTAGTGAGAATTACTTTCAAATCTCACATTCAGGAGATGGATAATCACAGGTAACCTGAATGAACTAATTGAAACAGAAGTAATTTCATAACAGTTAAACAGTTCAGAAACTCCACACAGTTATCCTACAGATTATATTTACACAAAGATAATGAAAGATATTCCAATCAGAGTGTGGGAAGAAATATCCATCTGGTTCAGTTCCAGGGAGAGATGCACTTCTGGGAAGAAGGGACTGGAAATAAAATGGAGGCTGAAGGCTGATTGGAAAGAGGGTCCATTTATTGATGAAGCGGGATTGTTGAGTGCATGTGATTCTGGGCAGCTTACGAAATGGAATTGAGGGGTTGATACCTTCTTTGGGCTTTGCACTTGAGCTTCCTTTTCCTGTGAAAGAACATGTATTTTATTGGCTGTTGTCAGATTCCTATGGGGTCATATAGGGGTTATACAGGGGTCATAGCTGGCTCTATAGGCAAAAGAACAAATGCAAATCCTAGGTGGTTGTCTGTGCCAATCTGGTCAGCCTCTGGTTTATTGTTTATCTGAGCTCCCAGGTGAAGTTTGGACTGCTCTGGGATGGTGCAATGAAGGGGCTTGTGTTCTGAAAAGGCATTGAGCAGTTCTTGTTGTAGCTTAATGGCTTTCATTCTGTTTTGGATCTTGAGGGGCAAATCCTACCATTCTGCCTTTATTCAGACTTTGCTGCAGGGAGTTTCAAAATCTTGAATGGATTACCAAATCTGCATTTCTAAAAGCTGCCTCCTTAGTTTCTGCTTGAGGGCAGGGAGAGTGGGGCTGCTTCCTGCTTCTAAAAAACTATGTTTCTCCATTTCTCATTTAGGGAAATATTCTGCCTTTTTAATATTCCTCAAAATATTTCATTCGTCTAGAAGGGGGGGGCGGTAGGTGCTGACTTTCTACAAGAGGATCCACCAGAGCAAAAGTTGAAGGGTTTTCCAACACTCTCCCTTATAATTCTAATAGAAAGGAGGTAATTACATAAAATCTGCAGGTGGCTTATGGCTTTTCCACGTTGAAGCCTTCAACTTTTGCTCTGGAAAAGAAGTGAAGCCAATTTAAGAAATCCATTTTGAGATTTCAACTTTTTCTTCTGTTTTGACCTCATTGATGGCCTAGTGTTCCAACTAGACCATATTTAACATGATTGATTTTTATGCTACTTTACTCCTAAAGGTGAACACAAAGAAGAAAGAAAACATTACAGTTTTACAATTTTTTCCTGTATTCTCAACTAGAGTGAATAGTAGTCCTGATTGTCAATTTCTCTTGCTTAAAAAAAAATACATCTCCACTTGTTCCATCAGTGAATTCCTTCTCCTCCCCATCCCACCCCCCCAAAAAAACCTTCACCAGCTTTTTACCATCCTATTGTTGAACTTGTAAATATAATAAATGGTCTTGGAGCCCATCACCAATGGCTAGATGGAAAGAGGCATTCCTGCACAGTGCTTGCTTGCCAATTGGAGTGGAAGAGGTTGCTTACAATGAAACGAAGAGCAGAAGGAGAACTAGACAGCACTGCTTGAACTGGCACAAGTCAAAAGTTGCTACTTGTGATGCATAGCAAAGGATTCTATACCTTTCAAGGTAGCTATGGGTGAAAAGTCTATAGTGCATTTCTTGAAAATTCTCAATGGCCCATTCTCAGGTGTAGTCAGAAATTTCATGATTGTGAAGACCTTCTTCAGCAATTTATATTGTCCTATTCTAGATTTTCAGGGATTTTTTTTCTAGATAGAGTTAATGATCTTCTTACTTTATTATTTTTCAAAAGCAAAATACTGGAAGGCAACCAAACACTAGACAAATGGAAATAATGTGGATGAGAAGTTTACTATAGTATTTTTGTTCCCCATTTCTCTTGAAGGTGTAAAGGTTATCTTCATGCCCAAATTCTTCATTTTGAATCTACTCAAAATTTAACAGCATAATAAATATGACTTTTAATGAAGAAACTGGAACCATTGCAAAAAAGGTTTAACAATCACTTTTTCTAAAAGTACCCCCAAAGGTTTTTTTTTTTAGTTTTTATTCTAAACACTTTTGTGTATCTTATAAAAGAAAGTAAGAATTCTAAGTTACTGTATAAAGACACTTTTAAAGTAAAAAATATAGTGTAATTTCCCCAGAGCCATATTCATAAAACCACCATTGCACTTAACATTTTATAACCCTATAATTTACATTACTATACCTTGATTTTGAGTGCTGTTGATCTCTTAATTTGAGATCTCAAAGTTGCTTGTAAAGATTTGGAGCTGCAAGAAATTGTTACTTTTTAAAGGTGAACACTAATGTAGACTTGCTCCTGTAAATCCAGTTTTTCACATGCAAGTAGTCCTTTTTAGTTACCGAGTTGGGACTAGTCATTAAATAAAACAGTCACTAAGTAAAACTGCAATTGTGCTTATAACCTTATTTCTTTGGCTTTTCCTGGCTTTATAGATTTGTGGACATTATAAATTCAAGGATTGGTTGAAAAATTACTTTAACAGGCTTCCGCCTCAGCAACTGTTTTAATCCTCACTCTTCCTCCTTCCCAGAACACCAGCATCCCTTCAGGGGTCATCCACTTGAACCAAATCCCGTGATCAAACAAGGTTTTAGACAAGAAGGAAAAATTCCTTCTTGCATCTCTAATTTTTCTAGGGATCTGCTTCAAGATAGTGACCGTCTCTTGTTGATAAGTTAAGGGTTTCTCTCTCTGCGCTTTCAGGACTTCCTCTCTGGTTGACCTTCTAACAAATTTCACATGTATCTCTCTAGGCACTTCATTTATCCTGGCATATGCTGAGTTAATTCTATAGGCTAGGTCAATGTCCCCCCTGATCTCATCCTTAGGTTTTTGTAAATAGTCTGCTAAAATTATGCTCATAAGATCAGGGAGGTATTCACCAGATTCCTCAGAAACATTTTGAAATCTCAAAAAGTATGTCATTCTTTCCATATCCATCCTAGACACATGCCCATTTATTTCCACAACCTCATTGGTAACATTTTTAATTTCCCCCTTGGCCCCCTCCAACCCCCCCTTCCAGTTCTTTATTCTTCTGTGTGTTATCCAGCACTTGTCTTAAAAAACATTCCTCTGCCCTGGGGGAAGATCCAGGGGGGACGGAGGGGGCCACGGCCCCGCCCGAGGGGGGCCAGGGAGGAGAGAAAGAAGATACAATAGCCAAAAGACTTAGATCAAAAAAATAACTTTGCCTTGATTTTTCTTGAACAATTTTGCATAATATTCTTATCCGGACTTTTTGTAAATGTCTGACAGCATGGAAGGGAGAATTTAGGTAAATGTACTTGCTCTCATCTTGTAGTGGTATGGAAAATGTTTTCTATGTTAACTTTTTTAATGTGTAATTTGAGGTCTTGGAAGGTCCGACGACTCCGACGTGAATGCTCTCAAAATTTCTTTGTAACCATTACCCTACCCTGTTAAAAAATGTAAAACCAATAAAACTTTTTCAATATGAAAAATTACTTTAACAGAATAACAGAGTTGGAAATGACCTTGGAAGTATTCTAATCCAACTCCCAACTCAGGCAAGAAACCCTATACTATTTGAGACAAATGGTTGACCAATCTCTTCTTTAAACTTCCACTGTTAGAGCATTCACAATTTGGGGAACAAAGGTGTTCCACTGATTGTCTAACTGTCAAGAAATGTATCCTTAGTTCAAAGTTGATTCACTCCTTGATTAGCTTCCATGCATTATTTCTTTCATCATTGCTTGTTCATCACAGTCATAACAGTGAATGGTCAGTGTACAAGACAGTCACTCCCATTGCTGCATGAGGCAGATACTAACTGGACTACTGCAACGCTCTCTACATGGGGCTTCCCTTGAGGTGCACCCGGAGACTCCAGTTGGTTCAGAATGCGGCCGCGTGGGGGATTCTGGGAGCGTCTAGATGCTCCCACGTGACACCTCTCCTGCGCGAGCTGCACTGGCTGCCTGTGGCTTTCCAGGTGCACTTTAAGGTATTAGTAACCACCTTCAAAGCGCTCCATGGCAAGGGATCTGGTTATCTGCAAGACCGCCTCCTGCTACCAAATACCTCCCACCGACCAGTCCGCTCCCACAGAGAGGGCCTCCTCAGGGTGCCGTTGGCCAGGCAATGCCAGCTGGCGACCCCTAGGGGGAGAGCCTTCTCTGTGGCAGCTCCTGCCCTCTGGAATGACCTGCCCCCTTCCCTACGGACAATCACGGACCTGCGCCAGTTCCGTCGGGCCTTGAAGACCCATTTGTTTCATGTGGCCGGCCTGGCGTAGTTTTTTAAATTGTTTTAGTAAGGGTTTGTAACAGGATCTTAGTCAAGCTAGCTATTTAATAGATTTTTAACTGTATTTTATGTTTTATATCATTGACTTTTATTAGTGCCTGTACACCGCCCTTCGTCCTGGAAGGGAGAAGGGCAGTATAAAAATTTAATAAATAAAATAAATAACAGTCAGTGTACAGAATAGTATGCACACTTCCCTTCCTCCATTCTTCCTTTTCTCTCCCTGGAAGTAGAAATTTATTATTATGATTAAATTTAATAAAAAAAATACACCTTTTCCCTGTCTTACCAGCATGTTCTTGATTAGCTCACGGTAACTACAGTGGCAGCAATTTCATTTACAGCTGAAATCAAAGCCAGTCCATTCAGTCTCTGTTGGTTTATAGCTGACCTCAGGTTATTTTATTATTATAATCTGAGTGATCCAGGTTTTTTTTTTTTTAAACTGCTCAGCAGGGCAGGTACTCAAATTCCTTGTATTGTTGCTGCTGTGACCTTGTATAGAGGAAACGTTTTGTAGAATCAAATATATGAGGATAGGTATTATAAGAAGACAAGATTGTTTTAGATCTTATGACAGAGCATGGAGAACTAACTATTCCCGAGACAAATCTGTTCTCTGATATGTTTGGTGATGAGAACAATCTGACCCTTATGTTACAAAGTTGGAAGAACAGAACAATGCAGAGCAGAGCAAATCTTCTTAAAAATTTCCAGTGCTGGAGCATTCACAACTTGTGGAGGCAAGTTGTTCCACTGGTTAATTGTTCTAATTGTCAGGAAACTTCTTCTTAGTTCTAGGTTGCTTCTCTCCTTGATTAATTTTTATCCATTGCATCTTGTCTTCAAAAGTTTTGGAGAATAGCTCGACTCCCTTCTCTTTGTGGCAACCCCTGAGATATTGGAACACTGCTATCATGTCACCCCTCGTCCTTCTTTTCATTAAACTAGACTTACCCAATTCTAGCAACCATTCTTTATGTGTTTTAGCCTTCAGTCCCCTAATCATCTTTGTTGCTCTTCTCTAGCTTTGGTGAGCCAAGCAAATTATTTCTAAATTCCTATCCTGCCTTTTTATTAGTATATTCCAGGAAGTTAATAAAGAGAAGTAGAAGAGAAAGGCTTCCCTTCTACTTTCCACATCAGATTCACTCTTGCTAACACTTTCCAGACTCAGGTTTGTGTGGTGATTAAGGCATTAGACTAGAAATCAGAAGACACTGAATTATAATCCTGTGTTGGGTGACCTTGGGCAGGTCGCTCTTTCTCAGCCTTGAAAAGGAGACATTGGCAAACCACTTCTGAAAAATCTTGCCAATAAAACTGCAGAAACCTGTCCACGCAATAATGAAGAATCAATAGTGCCATGATGGCGATTCTATGGCACGCATGCCGCAAGTGGCACATGGAGCCATTTCTGAGGGCATGCGAGGCATTGCGCTGTCAGTTCCAGCACGCATGCTTGTGCTGGCTAACTGACTTTCGGCCTTGATTTTCAGCCATTTTTCACCCTCGTGAGGCTTCCCTGAAGCCTGGGGAAGGCAAAAAACTACCCAACACAAAAACCGAAATGAAACTGAAGCCTCTGGAGGAAGAAAAATGGCCCAATGGGCAACCTGGAAGTCTGTTGCCAAACTTCCAGTTTGCATGTTAGCAGTGGCGTAACGTGGGTTGTCAGCACCCGGGGCAAGGCAAGTAATTTGCGCCCCGTAACCCGTGGATTTTAGCACTCGGGGGAGGCAGCTCTTCTTGTGGTGTCGAGCCCACGCACCTCCCGCGAGGATCCGGCGGGCAGCCGCTGCCCAAAGGGCTCGGCCATCCGGGTCCGACACTCGTTGCCTCGCCTTGGGGAGAAGCGAGCGCCCTTTGCGTGGTGCGGGCCTGGGACACCCGACGCTCCTTTCTACGGAGGGCGACGGCCCGAAAGCCGGGGCAAGAGGGTCTTCCCGGGCCGCCGCGGGGCCCAGGTCGCCGCTCCTCTGGCTGGCTCGGAACGGAGGAGTCTTCCAGGGTCTCCGCACGGCCGTTGCTTCGAAAGACCTGCGCCTTTAAGTCTCGCCTGGCCCCCTCGGGTGGCGCTGGCGGGTGCGAGGAGCCGGCGCTGGCCTCAGCCGGGGGATGGCCCGGGAGGGTTTGGCCCCTACTGGCCGCTGTTCGCTCCCCGACTCTCGCCGGCCCAGGAGCGCCCAGGCGCCGCCGCAGCCAACTCCAGAGACCCGTGGAGGAGAGCTTCCGAGTCGGGTCTCTGGAGCGCGCCCCCCCAGATGTTGCGCCCGGTGCGGCCGGCACCCCCTGCACCCCCCACGCTACGCCTCTGCATGTTAGGACCTTTTTTGCCCTCCCCAGGCTCCTAGAAAGCTTCTGGAGCCTGGGGAGGGCAGAAAATGGTTCTACCACACCCACAAGGTCAGAAAACAGGCCATTTCCAGCCTCTGGATGGCCTCCGGGAGGTGGGGGAGGCCATTTTTGCCCTCTCCAGGGTCCAAGAAAGCCATGTGTGCATGCATGAGGCAACAGGGGAGGGTCACATGCATATGCAGGAGGCACAGCATGTGGAGGATTAAAATATGGGGGTGTGCACTCAAGCATGCGTGACAGCGTGCATGTGCTTTTGGCACCCAAGGCAGAAAAGGTTCACCATCACTGCAATATGATTCAAAAGAACAACAACAACAAAACCTGTTTAAAAAATTGGCTGCAGGGGATATAGGAGGCAAATATCTCATATATGAAGCACCATTTCAGTCACCCAGGGTAGCTGAGTGTAGTACACCTTTCTCTCTCCATCTCTTTCTCCCTAATCTGAACAGTCATAAAGTTCCCTCTCAAGTCAGAATGCCAGACATCCATTCCTATGCTCAAGGCTAAATTCCCTCAAGGTAGCATCAACAAATTCCATGACACCCAGAGTACAATGAAAACTGAAGCCTTTCATTTTGCTACTGAAAAGTGGTGCAAGTAGGATAAAACCTTGGCACTGAAATCTTACCATTATTCCAGTCAAAAGTGACCCGAATAGTAACAAGCGGTAATAGGTGGGAAATGTCTCTGCTAACAATGCATGTGCTAATAAAGAGAAATCCATTGAATTCGGCTACTAGTTCATATGGTCAAAAATATGCATATGCTATCCACTGTTGTTTTTATTTAAAGCATCGTACTGAGGACATACATTTGTCTAAGGTTTTGATCTGAAATGACATGGCTTCATCACCACTTGAAACTGATTACTTAGAATGAGTGCAGCTGGTAAATAAAAGACATTTTTGTGGTGTTAGTTAATAGTAAACATGACTGATAGAGGCAGCCCTCTTTTTCTCAATACCAACCCCCCACAAAACTACTGGCAATTGGATGTTTCCTGTGAACAGATTTGCATTCTCAAAAAAAAAAAAATCTCCCTTGGATTCCTGTTATTGGTCCCATACAACAATACCCAATAATGTATTTCCTTCCTATAATATAGAAGCATAGAATTTCAGAGTTGGATTCCTACTGGTTTGGACTGGTTCGGGTGAACTGGTAGTGGTTTGGTGGCATAGTTTGCTGGAACCAGCAGTAACCCAGGCCTGCCATGTCCCTGAACTGATTGTCCTATGGCAGCACCATCTTGATTTTCAGTTCTGCGCATGTACAGAACAATTTTAATTGCACACATTATTTTTTTCTTTTTCAACATTTTGCGCATGTGCAGGCCTATTTTGTGCACATGTGCATGCAGGCGTGAACAAATTTTTTGCACACGCCAAACCGGCATTAATGCCAGAAGCAACTCACCCCTGTATCAGCTAGATGATATAGATTAAGCTCTTCTTCTAAAACAATTTCTTTCAATAATATTAGAGCTTCAGGATTATTGCTTTTAATGTGTACTCAAGGAACATTTGCACATTTCTTAATCACTGCATCATTTTCTTTCTTTCCTTCCTTCTTTCTTTCTTAAAAAATATTTATATAGCTGCCCAATTCTGCCTAATTCTGAGTATTTCTTAAAAAAAATAAAACTGATACATCAAACAATAATAAAACAATAAGATCGGTAAACAACAAATAAAAGATAATTAAACAAAACTCTGTACCTTTGGAATTCCCTATAGCATGCTCTATTGCCCTACTTCTTTATTGTCTACCTAGACAATCCCATCCCAGCCCTCAGTAAAAAGGCAAGACTTATGGGCTAGAAGGGTGGGGGGCTGTTAAATGCTGTCATAATGCTAGCAAGACTCAGCATGACTGACAGTCATGAATGACAGTCTTGGAAGTTGTCAGGGGAGAAGTATCTAATCACTTGTACTTTGATATACTAAAGGTTCAAAGCTTTGAGATGGAGCTTCTTAGTAATGGGTTATATTTATTCATTCAATCAATCAATCTGACTCTTTATTCTTTGCTAAGATTGTAATGACAGCATAGATCAAGACAGATGTACCTCTTTCTACCCAACTGATTATATATTGAATCCTATGCTGAAAAGATTGTTGTCACCAATTATCTTCAATTCTGTATTATCACAATGCATCATATCAAGCCTGTTTGTTTTGAAGTCTGTTATTTTGTAAAGTCATGCACACCAGATAACTGTAGATATCACTTTTTATCTTAATAATCAGATAACTGAAGATTGATCTATGAAAGATTTATGAAAGTGTACCTGACAAAATGATTAAAAGTTAAATTCATATTAGGCATTATTAGAAAACAAATGAAATACATTTTTTCTAACAAATTGTAGCCAGCTACAATGATCTGCCCTGCTTCCCTGAACTGATCTTCCAGAACGGCCCCTGGTTTCTTCCAGAGCCTTACGTCATTTCTTGCATTTATTTATGCCTTTGATTTCTATATCTGCCCATTTCAATAAGTGACTTGGACAATGTACATCATATATATAATAACAACAACAACTAAAAGAGTATAAAATGTATATATATGGAATCAAGTAAAACTGCCATTATGAATGTTTAGTGTCTGACTATGTGTGAAAGCTAGAGTGGGGTCCCAGTAGGAACAACCCCAACTGTACTATTTGTCCCATTCCATACTTCTCCAGAATCTTTGCATGAAGTATATATGCTTTTCCGAAACAAATTAGGGCAAATAAAGCTACTTGTGCATTGTAATTTACAATTATGCTAGATCTCAATCTTATGGATCTTCTTGGAGCATAGCATACACGGTTTGGAAAGTATCTTGGAAATTGTCTTCCCCAACTCTCTACCTAATACAGAAATACATTTCTGACAGATGGCCATCAACACTTCCAATGGGGAATGCACTAAAGGAGTTGGTCCTATTGTTGGTTAGCTCTTACCACCATTCTACTTGTCTTTCTTTTTATTTGTAAGTTGCCCAGACCAGTCAAGAAGTCTGGTCATCTTGAAATTAGAATTGGAAATTGGCCTACTTCCCTGTAATTCAAACCCTACTTTCTCTAAATAACAGCTTTAAATAGTTCTGCAGATGTTCTACATATTAGCCTTCATGAACTTGAAGATCGCTATCAGGCCTCACCAGTCTTCTTCAGATTAATCATAATAATGCCCCAAATCACTTCTCCTAATTTTTTTCTTATCCAGGTCACTTGGTTACTCTACTCTGATCAGTTTCTAGTCTGCCAATGTCCTTATTAAATATTGCACCCAGATCTGGAAGCAATATTCTGGTTGCTGTCTGACCAACCCAAAATAGAGAGAAATAGCTTGTTTCTGATGAACAATTGAACATGCATAAAAACCACTTTGCATTCATCATAATGCGATGGGTCAGGCCTGGTGGCAGAATTGTTTAGGCCTGGATTTATCTCTCAGTTTCACCTACAAAATTAAACTCTCAGACAGGAATTCTGAAACAGAATGGGAGGCAACTAAGATAAATCTATCAAAAAATACTTGAAATATACCTGGTTTTTTTGCATCCTTTAGATTTCCTCTCGGTATTAAGGGGTTTTTTTTTGTTCTTTTAAAATCTGTGGTGTCTTTTTGTACAGATGACAAGAAAGTGAAGCATAGAATTAGGACCACATTCACAGCAGAGCAGCTCAAGGAATTGGAGAGAATCTTCCAAGCTACACACTATCCAGATATCAACATCCGCAACCAGCTGGCAGCCAAAATTAATCTTCCAGAAACCAGAATTCAGGTAACTTTTGGTTCCTTCTAATGTAGAACAAATGCAGCTGGATGCTGATTAGTTATTGATATTGATATATTAACAAAAAGTGTAAACTGATAAGTACCAGTCAGATTACAACAAACTTTATAACATAATATACGTATATTTCCCTGTCACTAATCTAGAAAAGAGTTTTTGGTTTATGAAAGATTCTGAAGATAGTTGTATGCAGTAATGTCAACAAATTAAACATAAGCCAGTTATCATACATCAGAGAACTCTATTTTTGTTGCTATTGAAGCTTGAAAAGTAAAATCTCTGTAACAAAAATTGATTTTCCAATAAACAATTGCCACTTTTGTGTATTTGTAACTGAATTCATTCCCTTGAAGTGAGATTTTATTTAGTTGCAAAGCAATGAACCTCATAAAATAACAATGTTTTCTACTTTTAGATGAGTTTGGAAATGTAACCACATAGAATTTCCTCAGAAAAATGTTAACATGCCAAACCAATCCCAATTTTACAGATATTGAAAGCCAAGCAAAGTAAAAAACATATTACACAGTTATTGATTTGTAAGTTCTTAAATCAGATTTTACAAATACATCTTTTGGTCTTTGTTAAAGGGTCAGATAAAACAAAGTAAAAGTATTTTCTATTCTTGTATAAAATGTAGGAAAGTGATTGATTGGTAAACACCATTGTTTAATCATATTTAATCTTCGTGTACATTTTTAGCTGTATGTATGCACTCATTCTAAGCTTCATCCACAAAATTCCTCAAGAATAACATAAATTTAACAGGTGGGTTAATTAATTTGCTCTGATTTAAAAGATATTTATTTATTTGGTTTGTGTGCACTGCCCATCTAATCTAGAGAAAACTATGAGAAGCTTACAAACATTAAAAACCAGTGAACATTAAAACAGTAAATAATAATAATAATTTACTATTGAAAAATGGGGAGAAGGAAGCATGAGGTACAGCATGAGAGAGGTAAGGTCTTATTTAATCAGATAGCCACCTCCAGACCAGTAGTGGGTTCCTAACCGATTTACTACTGGTTCGCTGAGCGCGCACGCCAGAAGCGCTGCATGCATGTGCACAGTTGAGCGAAACTTAGTCAGAAAAAGGGAAAACAGCTGAGAAGTGACAATTCAATCTGTTGCTCCAGATCAGCTGGGCTTCGGAAGCTGGAGTAAAGGTAAGTATAGCCCAGGGGCGGGCGGGCGGGCCTTCTTTTAACAAAATCAGAGGACTGGTTCACTCTCTGTTTGAAGCCAACACTATTGGTTTGGGAGAACCGGCCCAAACCAGTTCTGCTCCAGACTGGCGCATTCCTTCTTGGGGCCCCAGGCCAACTGGTAGAGCCAGATCTTCAGGCCCTTATGGAAGATCAGGTGAATTCTCACCTGGGGAGGATACAATATTCTAAAGGGCAGAACAGAAAAGGCTCTTCACCTAGATTTTGCCAGCCAAAATTTCTTGACCAATGGGCTCTGCATCCTGCCCTTCCTGCTGACACAGGTAAAGCAGGCAAATCTTATTTTTTGGAATATTTAAATTTCAATCTCAGAATTCTGAATAACATTAGAATTCCAAATTCCAATTAAAATTTAAAATTGGGATTCAAAACACCAAGTTTTGATTGGATGTATCAATATGTTTAATATAAAAATATAAAAATTAGATAACATACAATTTACTGAAAATATATTATAAGCCAACTGTCAGATACTGTAAAATACCTTTTTTTATATTTCTGGTATTTTAGGGCAAATCAGAAATTATTGCGTTCTATAAACATTTCTCCTAGCAAATAGAAGCACCGATAATAGTAGTAGTCATTAATAAAAATTTAAAATTTTGATTCTTTTTTTTACATAGATTTGGTTCCAGAATCAACGAGCAAAGTGGAGAAAACATGAACGATTTAGCAATTTTGCAGGCCTGCAGCATCAGACCAAAGCTGGCTTTATTTCTGTCCCAAAGCCAAAGGTAAATGTGGGTTTCTCGATTCATTTGTAATAAAAAAGCAGTTCTATGAAATGAAAGGTTGTCTAAATGTGCTAATCAATAATACCAAATAAAGATATACAAAGTGCAAAAATGCAAAAACATAAAAATTATACAGATTTTTAAACACAGAAAAAAATACAATACCCAGGCAATTTATTTGTTATTTAATGGTTTTATATATTGGCCATTTTCATATCCAAAGTGACTCTGGGTGGCTCACTGTGTAATAAAAATACAAATATAAAAAGAATTATAAATATATAATTTATTTATATATAAATATATAAATAAAGATTAAAAAGCAAAGGCTCAAACACAGCAGGGGTGGTGCTTTCTTTGTCAATGTACCAACTTCCAACCTAAAGCATGTTCATTAAGGCTGCACGTCAACCAACAATTATAGATTTTAAGAAATATTCCATTTTAATCAACAAAGTAACGCTTAACTATGTTGACTCAAACATTTTAGTCATGTCATTGTTTGATAGACAGCCAATTTAAAAGATGAGGGCACATATGTTTCTTCAAATCAGCCATTAATATCCAGGGCAGTAATGATATCCTCTTTTCTTCACTACCGGTTTGTTCAACGGTTGCAGGAACTGGGTATGTCGAGTTTAATGAAAAGAAAGACTAGGGGGGAAATGATAGCAGTGTTCCAATATCTATGGGGTTGCCATAAAGAAGAGGGAGTCAAGCTATTCTCCAAAGCACCTGAGGGCAGAACAAGAAGCAATGGGTGGAAACTAATCAAGGAGAGAAGCAACTTAAAAACTAAAAAGAAATTTCCTGACAGTTAGAACAATTAATCAGTGGAACTACTTGCCTCCAGAAGTTGTGAATGCCCCAACACTGGAAGTCTTTAAGAAGATGTTGGATAGCCATTTGTCTGAAACAGTATAGGGTTTCCTGCCTAGGCAGGGGGTTGGACTAGGAGACGTCCAAGATCCCTTCCAACTCTGCTATTATATTGTATAAATAAATTAATGGGAATTTGATCTCCTGAAAAATAAATTGCTGTTTTCTGGCACCAATCCTATTTCCAAGAATGCCCTTGTGTCCCACATAACCTAACAAGTATACTTAGACAATAGATGTGAGGATTGCTGTAGTTCAGTGCTGTTTGAAAATAAGTCCAGTTCCCCAGACAAAAGATTACAATTCATATTTTACTGTGTGGTGATTTTGTAACAAGCCCTCCTGATTATGACAGCCATTTGAGGAAGAATTAATGCAGTAATTTTTAAAGGTTACTAATACCATATATATTTAAAATTCCTAAACTGTCCAGTGCCCTAAAACATTTACCTATCCTTTAAATCAGATACCTTGAACATCATAACCTTTATTTTCTTGTGTCCATATAGCAGTAGTTAAATTTTAGGGACACATTCAATTTCCTTCATTTCTTTCCTAATTTTTTTGGGGGGTGGGGGGGGAGAAATTAATATTTTCCAGGGTTTGACACAGTTGGAAATAGGTGTCCATTATCATAAACTATGGTTAATGCAATCTAAACACTGGAATCTGTCAACAGATAATGTTTTTATATGAGCAACTTGATACCTAATCTTCCCATACATTTCTTTACTTTATTTTTTTCTTACTTTATTTCAGTTTGTATTGTTTTTTTTAATCTTGCTTTAAAAACTGTAACAAAATTCTATTTATTATTATTGTACGTATTGATCATATTTTATATAATTTTGCATTTCTAATTCCTCTTTCATTCATTCTTTTTATCTTGTAATAGGACCTTTCCATGATGCCTAGCAACAGCCTTTCTGGTATCACCCTTCCTTCAGAATACTATTACACACTGATCCAAGACCATTCCATGCACACCTAACTATCCGACCTGCTATCTTGGGCCCCATTGCCCATGGATTCGTTGGAATTTTCAAAATCATCTCTGATTATTGACTGACTTCCTCATTACACCTCCTTAATGTCTGGTTCTTCCCAAACCAGAGGTGTCAAGCTGGTGGCCCGTGCGTTGGATACATCACACGTAGGCCACACCCACCCCAGCTGCACAGAGGGGAAAAAGTCATGACACGTTACGTGATGGCAATGTGACGCAGCAAGTTTGACACCCGTGTTCTAAACAGATGCTTTCATTGAACCAGTATTATGTAGTAACTAGTTATGGGATTCCGAATAATTCCCATGGCTATGAAATGTACAGCTTCATTAAAATCTGGCTACTCTTTCTCAGCTCATCTTCATTGACATGATTGTAAGGAAGCACCAAGTGTTGCTCTTTAGAAGAAATATAAGTAGAATATTAAAACAACTATAGACAAAAATCATCCTTCAAATACAGAGCTAAAACATTTCGTGTTCACTTTGAACAATGAGTGGAACTAGGTATAAATCAATGGTCCTCAACCTTTTTACACTCCTGGTGTAAATGATAAGGCCATTTTTTCATCAAAGTTCAACAAGTCACTGTTAATTATACTCTGCTTGAAACAATCTACATTCTCCGATAACAAACAACTGTTGCATTGCATCCTCTATGGAAGAGCTGAGACTTTAAGTGACCAACAATTGCAAAGTAGGAGAGATCAGTTTTTAATTGGCCAGTAGCATATTCTACTCTTCTCTGCAGGGAAAATTGTTGCATTTTAATTGATCAGATTGGCCTCTCCAAAACTGTATTAAGCCATTCATTCTGCATCTTTTGACATTAGGTGTATTTTTGACAAGGTATACATAAATTAAGACTAGGGTTAGAAACACCAAATATAGCTTTTGATTATTATTATTTTACCTTAGAAGAATGGGGTTGGGGTATTTGCTTTATTATTTTCCAAGTCTGAAATAATGAATTATAGATTAATGTATTAGATGGCATGTGTGGGAGACAGACAGAATGAGAAACAGTGAATTATATTGGATGAAATATTGGTTTGGTCTCTTAAGGGATTTCTTTAAATGATTAAAACATTTATGAGGGAAAACACTTTAGTTTTGTTTTAATGATGAAGACAAGTGACAGCCGTGGCCAGGAGGGCGTTTTACCAGGTTTGCCTGGTCCGCCAATTGCGCCCCCTATTGGATCGGGACGCCCTTCGCACAGTCACTCATGCCCTCGTGACATCCCGACTGGACTATTGTAACTCTCTCTACATGGGGCTCCCCTTGAGGTGCACCCGGAGGCTTCAGTTAGTTCAGAATGCAGCCGCGCGAGCAATTATGGGCACCTCTAGGTTTGCCCATGTAACACCGCTCTTGCGCGAGCTGCACTGGCTACCTGTCGTCTTCCGGGTGCGCTTCAAGGTGTTAGTCATCATCTTCAAAGCGCTCCATGGCTCGGGACCTAGCTATCTGCGAGATCGGATCCTGCCCCACACATCCTCACGACCGATTCGCTCCCACAGAGAGGGGCTTCTCCGGGTGCCGTCCACTAGACTTTGTCAGCGGGCGACGCCCAGGGGAAGGGCGCTCTCTGTGGCGGGCCCGGCCCTCTGGAACGACCTTCCCCCTGATATTAGAACGACCACCGACCTCCGCTCCTTCCGTGTAAAGTTAAAGACCCATCTCTTTCGACTGGCCGGCCTTGAATAGTTCTCTCTGTCTTTTAACGATAAATTTTTAATGGGTTTTTTAATTGTATTTTTAGCACGGGTAATTTATTTAATTTTATTTTAGTAATGTCTGTATTATTATATATTGTTTTAATTATGCCTGTGCACCGCCCCGGGTCCCTGTGGGGAGAGGGTGCGGTTAATAAATTCCAATTTATTTATATTTATTATTTATAAGAAAAGAACCCAGGAGCCACAAGTAGTGGGTGTAGAAGCTGTAATAAAGATAAAGTACTAGGAAAACTATTTGAATTTATCCAGAACTCAGCATGTATAAGTCAAACATGTCTGTGCACTTTTATAGAATTTACGAAGCTGCCTTATATTAAATCAGACCGATGGTCTTTTACATTCAGTACTGCACATAGAGGGAATGAAGAACATATGGGCTTTTAAATGAGTTGAAAGAATCCAGTTTTATCTCTAACAGCATAGCTGATTTGCACATCATATGCATATTATTTATTCATTCATTTGATTTGTGTGGCCACTCACCTTCTGCGTCCTCCAAATAGGGTCACAACTGGCACACCAGCTGAAATTACATAAATTCTCCATTAACCATGGTCTGCATTACAAGCAATTGTTGGTTGCTAGGAGTATCCTGAATGATAGGTCTTCATATGGCATGCTACTCTATCCAGAATTATTATTGGAATGCTTATGTACTAGATGGTTTCTGGATATACACTTGCACCCACCAGCTTCATGTTAATGTTAAACAGCTGGAGAGAAAGAAAAGAACTCTATGGTACCCAGCATTACATTAGAACAGAACAGAACAGAATAACAGAGTTGGAAGGGATCTTGGAGGTCTTCTAGTCCAACTCCCTGCTCAGGCAGGAAACTCTATACCATTTCAGACAAATGGTTGTCCAATCTCCTCCTAAAACCTTCCAGTGTTGGAGCATTCACAACTTCTGGAGGCAAGTTGTTCCACTGATTAATTGTTCTAACTGTCAGGAAATTTCTTTTTACTTTTTAAGTTGCTTCTCTCCTTGGTTAGTTTTCATCCCTTGCTTCTTGTCCTGCCCTCAGGTGCTTTGGAGAATAGCTTGATTCCATCTTTTTTGGAGTGATCTACAGATAGATTCTCCCATTCCCTACAAACATCTGAAACTACATAGACAGAAGTAGATCTAATGTAAAACAGGACTTCCAGGACCTCCAAATTCTCCCGTCACTGTAGCCTAAAGGTAAAGGGTAAAATTGTTATATCAATGCTACAGAGAAAATTAACAGGGCAAAAAGGTGCACATTTCTTATATGCAATTCTTGCTGCATCAGACAATAGTGATACCATCTTATTTTTATCCCATTCTCAAACTTAAAACTTGAATAAAAAATGATACTGTAATTCACTTCTTCTATGGCGCTTTCAACTGAAGACCCACCACTCTTTCTATAGTATGCACTTTTGGGAATTACTGGGTCAGACCCAAGTAAAATCTTTTCAAGAAGAAATATATCACTGTTTCTTCCAACACAGACAATGCCCTTTGCTCTTCCAAAGAGGTATTGATGAATTCTCTGATACAGTCAATCTTTCAATCTCTCAAAAGAGCCAGGAAAAGCAAAACTCCAACTGAGAAGTGGCAAACTTCCTAGTCCACAACCCTTCATATCATGAATATCACCCTAGGAAGCCATCAAATTTTCTGGGAGGTTCATTATAGTCCCTCACCCTCTGCCTTCACATTGAGGTTGGTGCAAACCTGTGGTGGATAGATTTAGCTTATTAAAAAAAAAACCTCAAGACACCAAACGCATTAGACTAAACTGTTCAACCAGAACTTCTTCAGAGATATCTCTCAGTTCACAATTCATTGAGATTTTAGTTTGGATTGCTGGGGTAATATGCTTGTACCTCCCATATCAAAAAGCTTGTCAGCCTTCTGAGAGATAAAAGAGCACTGGAAATGGAAACAGATTGGAGGCTGTGTGGAATTACATCAAATGCCCTGAAAAATTTTCACCCCCTTTTCTTTCAAAATTGATAACTTTTTGTAGTTCTTGTTAAAGCAGTGAAATACAGCAGTGAAATTACATTAATTAGTGATTATAGAGTGAAAAAAATAAACATTCTAAAACAAATTCAACAGAAATATCCACATAATGAATACTGTATAAATACCTGTGTGGAATTAATTAATTAATTCAGTCATTCAGTCATCCTTTAGGCTTATCATTAAAACCATATCACAATGTATATGCTATCGTCTGATCCTTAGAACACAAAAGCAAATATTTGTACCAACTTTGAAAGTAGGAGATGAATAACCGAGTTTAGAATAAGTAAAACTTATCAAAATTTCAAAAGTGTAACAAATTTGGTATCCAAATATTCCAAATGGGAAAGTAACCATAATAAGTCTCATTCAGGAAAAATATAGAAACTAAAATGAAAATCTGGTGATATAACTGAACATCTGGCAAACTAAAGCCACCATTCTCATAAGATAACCACAGTGTTGCCAAAAATATTCTAAGGCTTTAGGGTACCATTAAAAAAATCTCATTACCTTATCTATCTGTGTGAAATATCTAATAAGAATTAATTTGGAAGCCCTCTAAAGATATACATTAATCTTAATGTAATATTCATTTTGATAACATTAATCTTACCCTTGAGACTTAATAGGAATTTTAAATATTAAGATATCTGTTGAAATTGCATATATACATTGGACAATGTTAATTCAATAAATTATGATAAACTTTAAGAAAGCTCAAGTATTTAATAGAATCTATATAAATCCTAATGACTCACAGGAAGCTATAGATTGTAATGATATGGGAGAAAAAACTTGGAAGATTGGGCCCAAAGACACTGCCTAAAGAACAGTCAGTTAAAAGATGGATAGTGGGTAGGGGAAGAGGCTCAGAAGAGACCCTCCCTAGTTTTGCAGGCTGGTATATGGACTGGGAGGAAATAATACTTTCAGACTTGCAAGATTAAAGTAGCTTTATAATAATGTAGAATTAGCTCATCTGGTCATTCTCCTGTCTGGAAATCAAGTAAGGCTAACAAAGATATGGTACAGAGGTGAGTTCCTACCAGTTCAGCCCAATTTGGCTGAACTGGTAGTGGTATGCCAGCCTGTGTCACAGAACTGGTAGCAACACAGGCTGGTTCACACCCAAACTGGTTTCCCAGGTGCCGCCGCCATCTTTTTTGGAGTTCTGCACATGTGCAGAACAATTTCCATTGAATTGCGTAGGTGCACACAGTACGTGCAGGGCGCATCCAATTCATGTATGCACGCAAACTGGCAGTAAAGCCAGCTAGAACCCACCCCTGATATAGTAGTACCCAAAGACAACAAATTTGATTATTTCAATTAATAAACTTAAAGAAAATACGCTACAGTTTTAAAGAAAATAGGAACTTAATCCAGAAAAACAGGAAATGGTGAGAAATAAGATACCTATACTGTTCCAGTCCACAAAAATCAGACAGATGATTAAACCTTATATTTTTTTCAAACAGAACTCTTAATAGCAAAAATGTTTGAACAAACTATCAACAGCCCTCACACCCAAAATACCCAGCCCTCAAAAGTCAACCAGATTAGAGTTAAACTAGTTAAAACATAACGTACTAGAAAAGGGGTGTCAAACTCACGTTGTCACGGCATCATCACGTGATGTATTGCGACTTTTTTTTCCCCTTTGCTAAATTGGGCATGGGCATGGCTAGCGTGTGAGGCATCCAGTCCGTGGGCTGCGAGTTTGACACCTCTGTACTAGAAGGTCAAACAAATGTGGTATGAATGTCTAGGATCACTGCTTGAGAAGATAGGCTATGTAGTTGACAAATACAATGGTGAGGTAAGTGAAGAGTTCTTGCCAACTGATCTGTGGGCGCAGCTGATCTTATATAAGGGTGACATGACCCTGATTGCCTTTGGCAGGGCAGGGTTTCTTCTAGCTAACAGTCTTTTTGAGTGCCTTTTTTCAGCCCTCCTTTCCTCACACCAGGTTCTTGCTTGGGGGGAGGTGGGGACATGTTAGCACTGCCTCTTCATCTTCTGAGACCAGAAAACGCTGCGTCTCCTGGTTGCTAGCAATTCTCTTTCCCTTGCTTGTGACTCTTCCGAATGAATCCGCTCAGGCTGACAATATCCCTAGACCCTCTCTTCACCTCTGAGGCTGTGCTGGGTTATTGTCCTGCCCCACCTTGACTGTCTTTAAAATAAGAGGGAGGAAAAGAGAAACCCCCACCAGCCTTTTAAGACTCAGTTGTTGTAATCTATGTCAGGAAAATAGAGTTGACGTATTTCTTGTAGTGTCTGTTCTGGACCTAGTCTACCTTAAAGAGCTGCTATGTAAGAACAACTTATGTTCAATGGCATGGGCATTTAATATTTGGGGATTGTTCAAGAATCAAACCAAAAAAATAAAGGAAGAGATATCATTCTCATACACCATGACGTAATTTAATGAGTTGACAGTTCCATTGATTATTTCTCTAGACCAGGGGTAGTCAACCTTTTCATACCAACCGCCCACTTTTGTATCTCGGTTACTAGTACAATTTTCTAACTGCCCACCGGTTCCACAGTAATGGTGATTTACAAAGTAGGGAAGTCAATTAAATTAAAAAAAGGAAAGTGCTTCAGTATCAGACAAAACCCCTACCACCAACCATGAAAGCTGAAATGCCCACTAGTGGGCGGTAGGGACCAGGTTGACTACCACTGCTCTAGACACAGGACAAAAATACAAATTTGTATTCCTGTGAGCAAAAGATTTTTTTTAAACCATATATTGTTGAAATGCAGTTCATGCAACCAATTTGGACCATAATGATGATCTTTTGAGCATCCCAAAAATTTATAATAGATGATTCCACTTTATCTCCAATTACTGGGATCAAAGTAGCACTGCTGCTGTTAACCAGAGCCTACTCCTTTTTTTCTCTCTTATTTTGAGTCTACCTCTTACTGACTCAGCTACAAAACATCTCAAGCAAGAACTCTTTCATCCTGGATTTAAGAATAGCATTATGAAGTAAAATGGAAATCTTTTTTGTAGAAACTTGAGGTTTATTCAGGTATTCCGGGCCTTATCACACCATAGTTTCCAAAAATTTCCAAGAACTTATGTTATTGCCCTCATGAACCTCTTCCAAGATGAAGAGACAGAAGAGATGAGTTTTTGAAAGATTTGCTTAAGACTGTGATTGTATTTTATTTCAAAATGACTGGCTTAGTTCAATGTAATAACTGTTTTGCACCTGTCTTCCGCAGTACTCTTTTCAAATTTGGATACTGTCCCCCTTGCAGACAAATTAATAGATTACATAGACACATAACATATCTTGAATCTGTAATTTGTGCTCTCCAGGCAGAAATTAAGTGTCCAATTCGGCCACTCCACCCTGTGGAGATGCCACACTACCAGCCTCCCCTACCGCAAAGATCCCACAGAAGAAGAGCAGCCTGGACAACTGTGGGATCTGGCAGGGTGAGAGCTGTGACCCACAAACACAAAACTTTTGCTGTGTCCCAGCATAACAGATATAGCGCCCTTGCTGATCTTAATGGGGACACTAAAGTGACAGGTCAAGGTAATAATGATGACTCAAATAAGCAGCGGATTGTGGTCCAAAGTGAAGAACCTACTTCAGAAATGCAAAAGTGTGAACCAGGGATCATGCATCAGTCACACAACAAGAGCAAGGTACCCAAAAAGAGAAGTCACCTCCTGATTGGTGACTCAATCGTAAGAGATGTAAACTTAGGTAAGGATATGGAGGTTTTGAAAGATGTCAGATGTTTACCGGGTGCTACAGCCAGCAGAGACAAGAGGCGTATTCTTAAGATAGTCAAGAATGCAAGTAAGGACTGTAAAGTTGATGCTATTATACATCTTGGCACAAATGATCTGTCCCATAAAGATGTAGCTTCTGTGCAGAATGATTTCCAGAGTTTGGGGTACGAACTTAGTAGTACAGGTTGTAGGCTTATCTTCTCAGAGGTTATACCAGTATACAAAGAACAAAAAGGAAAGGGCCAGCGCATAGCAGAGTTTAATGTGTGGCTAAAGGAGTGGTGTAAAAAGGAAGGCTTTGGTCTTATTAGTCATGATGCCTGCAGCTGGTCCAATGATAAACTGTACAAAAGAGATGGTTTGCACCCATCCAAGAAAGGGACTGAGTTACTTGGCACTAAATTCACAGATTTCCTGGCTAAACATTTAAACTGAATAGTGGGGACAGAGAATCAATAGATAAAGAATATTTCTGTCCCCAGCAAACTAAAATTCATAGGGTTATCAGTGCGTGTAACATAGATAATTGTGCAGGTAATATTATCAACACTGCTGTCAAGCAAAACTAAACAATTAACAGTGGGTGCCATACCATGTACATGAACCATACAAGTGGCAAAGAAATAGGGGCAAAGAGAACCATAGTCAGGCATAACACAGGTTTCGTAGACAGAAAACACAGGGTCAATCAAAATGGACTCAAATGTCTATACACCAATGCACAGAGTATGAGGAATAAACAGGGTGAATTAGAAATTCAAGTAAATGAGGGCAGATACGATATTGTTGCCATTACAGAAACTTGGTGGGATGAAACCCACAAATGGAACATACAGCTAGAAGGATTTAAATTATTTAAAAGAAATAGACCAAATAAAAGAGGAGGTGGAGTTGCACTATATATAAGAAATAATTACATCTCTACAGAAATAGAGCACAACAATGATGAGAACTATCTCGAATGTATTTGGGTCAATATTAAAGGTTGGGGGGGGAATGATATTGTCATAGGTCTATACTACAGGCCACCCAACCAAGCAGAGGAAGTGGATGTACTTTTTGCTAACCAGCTAACTAAGGTATGTAGGAAGCACACTGCAATAGTAATGGGAGATTTTAACTACCCTGACATCAATTGGGAAACAAACTCTGCACCAAGTGGAAGATCCAACAGGTTCCTGACAAACCTAGCAGACAACTTTGTTTCCAAAAAGGTAGAGAAGGGAACAAGGGGATCAGCAATATTGGACTTAATTCTCACTAACAGAGAGGAAATGATAGAAGGTGTAGAAGCTACAGGAACTTTGGGGGCAAGCGATCATGAAATACTGGAATTCAACATTATGCAAACAAAAGTAGTTGAACAAAGTCAAACTAGAGTCTTAGACTTCAAGAGAGCTAATTTCAATAAACTCAGAGAGAGCTTGGGAAGGATTCCATGGATGAGAATCCTCAAGGGGAAAACAACTCAAGAAGCTTGGGAAATTTTGAAAAATGAGATTATAAAAGCCCAGTCCAGCGCAATACCAATGAAGAAGAAAAATAACAGTTCCCAAAAGAAACCAGCATGGCTGCATAAAGAACTCTCTGACAAATTGAAAGACAAAAAGGATAAATATAAAAAGTGGAAAAAGGGGGACATAACCAAGGCAAAATATCAGCAAATAGCCCGAGCCTGTAAAGATGAAGTGAGGAAAGCTAAGGCTCACAATGAAGAAAGGCTTGCCAAAAAAGTAAAAAATAACAAAAAAAGCTTTTTCCAACATGTTAAAAATAAGAAAAAAGTTAAGGAAACAATTGGTCCACTGCTGGGAGAAAATGGCAAGAAGATGATAAGCAACAGGGAGAAAGCAGAACTATTTAACTCTTTTTTTGCATCTGTCTTTACACAAAGGGATAAAACAGTCCAATCAATCAAAAACAGCACCACAAATATCAGATTAGGAACACAAGTTGAAATAGGGAAGAAAATGGTAAGTGAGCACCTGTCTGCCCTGGACGAGTTCAAATCACAAGGACCGGATGGATTACAGCCCAGGGTTCTGAAGGAACTGGCAGACGAGATCTCAGAACCACTCAACTATATCTTTCAGAGATCCTGGAGCACCGGGGAACTGCCAGAAGACTGGAAAAGAGCAGATGTGGTTCCCATCTTCAAAAAAGGGGAAAAAACAGATCCAGGAAACTATAGACCCATCAGCCTGACCTCAATACCAGGAAAGATTCTGGAAAAGATAATTAAACAACAAATAAGTGAACACCTAGAAGCAAACAAAGTAATAGCCAAAAGCCAACATGGGTTTGTCAAAAACAGATCATGCCAGACGAATCTAATTGCATTCTTTGACAAAGTAACAAAATCAGTGGACCAGAGGAATGCTGTTGATATAATTTACCTGGACTTCAGTAAGGCATTTGATAAAGTAGACCATAACCTACTATTAGATAAAGTAAAAAATTGTGGGTTAGACAGCAGCACCACCAAATGGATTCGCAACTGGCTGACCAACCGCACTCAACGTGTAGTCCTCAATGGAACTGCATCTACATGGAAGGAAGTATGCAGTGGAGTCCCCCAAGGCTCTGTTTTAGGCCCAGTACTCTTTAACATCTTCATCAACGATTTGGATGAGGGGATAAATGGGGAACTCATCAAATTCGCAGACGACACCAAGCTGGCAGGAATAGCCAACACTCCAGAAGATAGGCTTAAGATACAGAAGGATCTAGACAAACTTGAACATTGGGCACTGTCTAATAAAATGAAATTCAATTGTGAAAAAAGTAAGGTCCTACATATAGGCAAGAAAAACCAAATGCACAAGTACAGTATAGGTGGTCTCGGAATCCTAGTGGACAACCATTTAAACATGAGCCAGCAGTGTGCAGCAGCTGCCAAAAAAGCCAACACAGTTCTAGGCTGCATCAACAGAGGGATAGAATCTAGATCGCGTGAAGTGTTAATGACACTGTATAGTGCCTTGGTAAGGCCACACTTGGAATACTGCATACAGTTTTGGTCGCCACGATGTAGAAAAGACGTGGAGACTCTGGAAAGAGTGCAAAGAAGAGCAACCAAGATGATTAGAGGACTGGAGACTAAGACATATGAAGAACGGCTGCAGGAGCTGGGTATGTCTAGTTTGATGAAGAGAAGGACCAGGGGAGACATGATAGCAGTGTTCCGATATCTCAGAGGGTGCCACAAAGAAGAGGGAGTCAAACTTTTCTCCAAGGCACCTGGGGGCAGGACAAGGAGCAATGGGTGGAAACTAACCAAGGAGAGAAGCAACTTAGAACTAAGGAGAAATTTCCTAACAGTAAGAACAATTAACCTCTGGAACAGCTTGCCTCCAGCAGTTGTGAATGCCCCAACCCTGGAAGTCTTTAAAAAGATGTTAGACAGCCATTTGTCTGAAATGGTATAAGGTTCCTGCCCATGCAGGGGGTTGGACTAGAAGACCTACAAGGTCCCTTCCAACTCTGCTATTGTATTGTAAAGTAGCACTGCTGCTGTTAACCAGAGCCTACTCCTTTTTTTCTCTCTTATTTTGAGTCTACCTCTTACTGACTCAGCTACAAAACATCTCAAGCAAGAACTCTTTCATCCTGGATTTAAGAATAGCATTATGAAGTAAAATGGAAATCTTTTTTGTAGAAACTTGAGGTTTATTCAGGTATTCCGGGCCTTATCACACCATAGTTTCCAAAAATTTCCAAGAACTTATGTTATTGCCCTCATGAACCTCTTCCAAGATGAAGAGACAGAAGAGATGAGTTTTTGAAAGATTTGGTGTTACGATTTACTTTCTTGTTTTCTGAAAAGATGGTTATTTGAAAAGTAAAAGCAGTGTACGAGCTCTTTCCATTGGTGTGATTAAATATGAGCTTAGTGGTGAATCGTCAGGCAATTTTAGATGAAATACTTTAGAAGAAGACTCAAAAGGGACTTTTTTATCAGCACCATTAAGAATTTCCACCTCTGAAAAGTTACAAAGAATGTATTGCTCTGATTCTTGCTTTCATAAAAATGACCTCCTTGGACTCAAGGACAGCCATGAAACACTGGTTGCAAAAACCTTAGGAATTGCATTTTCGGTGGTTTGTACTTCAAACTTTGTAGCTACCCGCCTATCTGCTGAAATAATCAGTTGATTGAATAGGGTCCGTCAGTTTAAAATGGAACCATCTTCATTTGAAGCAGCCTTATTCCACAGTTTTTTTTTCCAGTGTGTCGGCTATGGTATTAAGATCATTCATTCATTCTTTCCGCATTCTTTCAACCCTCTAAGCCTAAAGCAACCTTCTTCAAAGGTTATCAAAACCTTCAGTTGAAATGGCTGGCTATTTAATGGCTTTCAATACAATAAGAAATAGCAATATTTAACAAGTCTAAAACTGGGAATGTCTTTTTGTCCAGAAAACAAATTCTATCTTTTGACTTTTCCTTCTGTTTTATTTATGTTAATTTCAGAAAATATTTCATTTGAGACTCTTGGCTTTGCTGATGAGCCTTTCAGGACTAGAAGTAGATCTGTTGTCATGTTTCTACCATTCATCTTTTATTTGCCATTTATGATAACAAATAACTTATTTCTCATTTTTACTCCTTTTAAGTGGGTGGGCTTCATGTAGATACATTTTTAAACTTACATATAAAAACTGTTATTTATGTAAACTTAATTCTATCCTCCTGTTGATGCAGCCAGTTACAAATCCATCTGGTGGTGATGCTGTCTATCCACATTTTTCTTTTTTACTAAAAAATAGGCTCTGGTCTACTTTGTCAAATGCCTATCTGAAGTCCAAGTTTAGAAAGCATCAAGTTGCAGGAATCTTATAGAGAGACCACTGACATTTTATCCACTGCATAGCACTATGGGATTAGTAATTCTCAGGGAGGAAGTAGAAATGTGTACTCTTTTCCCAATTGACCAACATTATATATGTAATGTTGCAGCTGTCTCACCAAGTTGTAGGAATAAAGAGCTGGAGTAATTTTGCACATATAGAAACAGGCAGTGACAGCACATTCATGGATAATTATTTATAACTATCTGGAGATACACTCATAGGAGGCCCTTAGGAGAAATGCTGAAGGGACATGGCAGATTCTGAATGTTTCTCTAGAATTCCCTAATGTTTCCTTCTATTGGAGAACTGAGATAACTGTAATAAATCCTGCAGTAGGGACACTAAATTAGTTTGCAGTAGTAGATAGAGACATGAAGCATGCAATTCTATATAGCTTCTGTATAAGGAATGAGGAAGGGTTTGCCTTATTTCAAGCAGCTATTTAAATCTGGCCAGATTCACGTATCATTCAAACAGAGATTCAATATGCCATTTCTTTCAAACTAACAGGAAAGAGGCATATGGGAAGAGTTTTTTTGAGAGAATGAGAGTATGATGACCTCCTCAGCTTCCATACTGAAGGATGGATGTACATTTAAATCAGGCCTCATAATGTGGGCAAACATAATTGGGTAGCTTCACATAATATTAATATGAAGCTACCCAACAAACATTATATCAAAAGATTATCTAATTCTCTCCTGAGAAGTAATTGTAATTCATACTGGCTACAGAACCACCCATTCCAAATCATTAGGAAATATTGTATTTTAAATACTTTGCCATAGGAGAAGATATGCCATGTACAGATGCCAGGAAGGGAAATCACCAGCAAGCAAAAAGCAAAGCAGGAGGAGAACTACAACTATTTGGAAACAAAATGCATCTGATCCAGAGAGACAGTTCTAAGTAGAATTTAGGATAGGCAGTCGTTTCTAGTGTAAGGTTCACATAATGACATACAGTTAAAAGAGCAAATATAACATGTGGCTTTCAGAAATATGGGATCAGATATTTGCCTAATGAGATTTAGTGCTGATCACATCTTGGAAAAAGAAATTTATCTGGGACTCAGAAAGAAATAAAACAAAATGGAAAATTTAGTTTATGATACTTTTATTGCAGTTACAATTAACACGAATTGATAGAAGCAGAATAGAAATATATTTATAAATGTACCAAAAAGCAATAGAAAGTATCTATATTATCTAAATAAGCAGTCACCAACATTTATTGTAGTGAGCAAGTGTGGATTTTTTTTAAAAAAGAGGAAGGAAGGAAGGAAGGAAGGAAGGAAGGAAGGAAGGAAGGAAGGAAGGAAGGAAGGAAGGAGAGGGAGGGAATGAACAAAAGAGAGGGAAGGAGGGAGGGAGGGAGGGAGGGAGGGAGGGAGGGATCCTCCAAATTGCTTAAAATGTATTCAAATGTTAATCTCCAGGAAAGGCAGTTAGAAAACAGATGCCAGACATTTTATAGCCAGCTTCAACAGCTGAGAAGATTGAGTCTACATGGCACTATATTTGGTCAGTTGCTCTATTCTAGTGCTGGAATAATTTCACTGTTGTTTAGCTAGATAATCGTTCTCTATGGTCCTGAACATATTTTTGTTGTTGTTGATATCACTAATTTTCTACAACTTACAACCCTCATTCCTTTGTTTATCTCTTGCTATGAAGCATCACCTCACTTGTTATTTAATGCACATAGTGCCATTTGCAAATCTTTAACTTGCAAGAGAAGATTTTAAACATTATGGAAGATGAGGTTATTTTTGGCTAGTAGATCTTACAAAAATAGTTCCAGAAAATCCAGGTGGGAGGATAATATGTTGTTCAAGTATCACTTGTCGGCTTTCCAAAAGTATCCACTTGGCCATTGGTCTAATCTATTATTGTTCTTCTTAAATTTGCATAAAGAAAATAGATCAGAACAACTTAATTAAAAATAGGCACAAGCCAGATCAAAACAATAAATGGTAGTTCAACACTAATTGAATTTTTTCATCAATCTAGAGTGCTACTTTTCTCCCATCTTCCTTAGGCTGATGGCTCCAGAGGGAGCATTTCCCTGATCAAAATTCACATTTAGTTGAATTGGTTTAGGATTACATGCTTTTTTTAAGCAGTCAAGCAATTGAGTACAGCAAGGTACATAAAGATTACAGAGGACTGTCTTCTACACCAAGAACTATTAAAAAGCTGTTTTTTATGGATTGTCCAATCCAAATCTAGTTTAAAACTGAAAATAATAGGCAAAAGTGAGGTTTTGAGATTATATTATATTCCCCAGTATGATAAGAAATCAAATGTTTGTTCTTGTATAGTGTATAGTGATTATTTCTAAAGTTGCAGTTACAAATAAATTTCCAATTCCTTTTTTAATACAAACATATTTTCTTTTCCTCCAAGCCTAGTGTTGTGTTAATACCTAAGCAATCATCATAAATAGAAAACTTCAGACTTGGCTTACAAATCAAACAAAACATTATTTAGAAGATTTCCTCATAATACATATTTCCCGGACACATGACTTAGAAATTAAAGGTTCAGGTTGCTTCTTATGGAACAATTATACTCAAACTATACATACTAGATAATTAGTCTTTTTAGTAGTCTATTAAATCCTAATCATCTAGGGAAACATTTAAAAGAATTATAGGATCAGAAAATGGAGGAAGTTGTTGTATAACTTCTGGATCTGGATGGGTAGTAACAAACTCAAGCTCAACCCGGCCAAGACCGAGTGGCTGTGGTTTCCGGCACCCCAGTTCAGCCAGATAAGTCCAACACTGGCCATTGGGGACGAACAACTGGCCCCCGTGGAGAGGGCGCGCAACTTGGGCGTCCTCCTGGATTCCCGGCTGTCCATGGAGGACCATGTGGCGGCCGTGGCCAGGGGGGCATTCTATCAGGTACGCCTGATACGCCAGTTGCGCCCCTTACTGGACCGGGGAGCCCTTCGCACAGTCACTCAAGCGCTTGTGACATCCCGGCTGGATTACTGTAACGCTCTCTACATGGGGCTCCCCTTGAGGTGCACTCGAAGGCTACAGTTAGTACAGAATGCGGCCGCGCGGGTGATTATGGGTGCCACAAGGCAAACCCACGTAACACCTCTCCTGCGCGAGCTGCACTGGCTGCCTGTGGCCTTTCGAGTGCGCTTCAAGGTGCTGATGACCATCTTTAAATCGCTCCATGGCTCGGGGCCTAGCTATATACGAGACCGCCTCCTGCCCCATACATCCCTTCGTCCGATCCGCTCCCACAGAGAGGGTCTTCTTCGGGTGCCGTCGACGGGGCAATGCCGGTTGGCGACACCCAGGGGAAGGGCCTTCTCTGTGGCGGGCCCGGCCCTCTGGAACGACCTACCCCCCGACCTCCGTACTATCTCGGACCTCCGCCTCTTCCGCCAACGTCTTAAGACTTATTTATTCCAACAAGCCGGCCTAGGATAGCCCCCATTTCTGACTTTTTAAGAAAATAATTTATAATTGGCAAGGGTTTTAATATTGGGTTTTAGCACGGGTTTATTAATTTAATACATTTTAATAGATATTTATTGTATTTTGTGTTCTTAAATAATGCCTGTGCGCCGCCCTGGGTCCTAACAAGGAGAAGGGCGGGGTATAAATTTAATAAAATAAAATAAATAAATAAAATAAATAAAGTATAGTACTGAACAAAGGAAGACGAGTGTATATGAAATACCAGCAGGTCTCAATCCTGGATGATGAATGAGCTAATGTGTATTTCTCTGTAGTTTTGTAGTTTCAAAGGAACTGATGGGCTACATCAATTTCCTCCAATGGGAAATGTAAAGTTGTTTCTTCATCATTTTCTAAGAGGACCTTGACATCTAACAAGTTGTGGGCTGTCCACAGTGTGTCTGCAGATAGCTGGTAAGGCCTATGTTCTGCTACATGTGAAATCACCATTGCCCATGGGACACCCAACTGGGGGTTCCTTTCATGGTCCCAGTAATGAGTTCATCGAAGTGGTATCTATTTATCTATTTGCATTTATACACTTTTGAACTGATAGGTCGACAGGAGCTGGAGTGAATGATGGGACTTCACCCTGACACACAGCAGCACTTGGGCTTTGAAAGTGGACTTGCAAATTGTCGACTGAGTGTCCTAACCATTTGAGCCATCCCGCCCCACTAACAGATAATGAAGAATATATCATTTAGTTTGATAATGGTAGAGTGGTTTAGATTTCTTTTAAGAAGGTGTCTTGCACTAAGGATGTAACACTTTGTTTTTCTTGCTAAGGCAAAGAGTTAACACAAATCATTTAAATCCACAATTATTCACAATTATCTGTGGTCAAGGGAAGCTGTGATATAATACAAAATAAAGCAAAGAGGCAGCTTTGTTTTGTTTTTGGATATAATAGGGACACATATCACTTTAAATATTGTTTTGTTGTGGTAGAATCATCATCAATTCACTCCATCAAAGTTTTGCAATGCCTTCCTTAACATGGAAACTTTGAAACAATGAAGTGATGGAATTCATATTAGCTTTATTTGGAGTGTAGCTACAATATGTTTGGAGTTATAGCTTAATTTTGGAAGACTATAGTACTGGACTGAGAGCTAGTTTGGTGGAATGTTTAAGGCATCAGCTAGAAGCTGAGAGATCTTGAGTTCTAGTCCTGAGCTGGGTGACCTTGAGCCAGTCACTTACTCCCACCCTAGAAAAGATGCAATTGTAAGCCACTTCAAAAACCTTGTCAAGAAAACTTCAGGGATGTTTCAAAGCATTCTCAGAAAATCAAATACAATTGAATGGAAGAAAATGTACACACACACATGCATATTCATGCATATATGCCCATACACACACACTTATATGTACAGAGTATATTAAGGCCCTGTAGCAGAATTAAAAGAAAAGAATTTGGGAAGAAGGCATTCTTCTTCTCATATCTCATACAGAATCAATCCTATAGAAAAACACTCAATGGATACTAATTCAGGTTAGATGCAGCAGGTGTTATAAGATTTCTTAACTCCAAACCTGAAGAATAAAAAAATAAGGATAAAAATTGGTGAAATAAACATCAACAATCTTTGATTTCCTGCTACAACTCTTGTCTCAGAAATCAAAGGTCTGGAACATCTGATCAAGAAAATCAAAGAAGAAAGAGAATTGTGATCTCTTTCAGAACATCAAAAAGATCGAGTAGCAAGGAATGGAACATCAAGATAGAAATTGATGGTGATGGTGACGAGATAGAATGGAAACATCAAGATAGAAATTGATGGTGACGAGATAGAATGCGTGAAAAAATTCACTTCCTTAGGATCCCAGATAGCTCAAAGTAGTGAATGCAGCACAGAAATAAAGCATCATATTGCACTGGGTCACACAGCAATAATGAACGTGAGCTGAATATGGAAAAGGCAACCAAATGTAGATTAGTACTCCCTTTCTGTTCCCCATGGCTATCTATGGTTGTGAAAGTTGGACCTTAAAAAGCAAGACAGGAAGAAAATTGAATGACTTGAGCTGTGGTCATGGAGAAGGCTCTTGCATGTTTCTTGGACAAAAAAGATGACAAACAAACAAATGCTGAAGAGCATAACACCAGAGATGTTATTGGAAGACAGAATCACGAAACTATGTCTTACTTACTTTGGACATAACATGCAGAGATATTGACTAGAGAAAACAATCATGTTTAGAAGAGCAAGGAAACCAGGCCATCAAAGAACACGGTGGATTGACACCATCAACGCTGATACCAGTTGGAGCATAGAAAAACTCAAAGAAATAGTGCAAGATCAGAAAATGTGGAGAGACCTGGCCAAAGGAATTGCCAAGAGTCAAACACAACGGATTGGATAACATCATCATCTTTAATCCCAAACTGTAGAGAGAATAAATGGCCAATGAAAAACTAAAAGTTTGCAGCATCGATTGTTAATATTCAGTTGAAAGAAATAATGCTTGGAAAGATGCTTAAGAGTTTTAAATTATGTAAATTGCATATTGAAAAAGTTCTTTTTGTATATGCAACATAGAGAAAAAGTTCTTTTGGTAAGTAGTTGAGCAAGTGACAAATGCCAGCAACATAGATCTGGGATAATTAGATAATCACATGTGAGCGGTGAAGGGATGTGAACTAAGTTAATCAAAAACTGTCAATTAGACTTCAAAGAGATTGGGTTTTTTTTAAGTTGACTTTCATTGATTTTGTGCTGAGAATGCAGTACAATTAAATTAAAATAGGTGCATACATTATATGTCTGCCCACTTGTAATTCCTGTTTTGGTTAGACATTATTCCCATGATGAATCTGGTCCTTCAATGGCATTTACAGGTTAAAAATACTAATGTTTAATGTCAAGAAGCCTATACTTTCTGCTCCACTCCATAATATCAGACAAACTTCATTCAGATCTATTACCAATTTCTTTTCTTAGTTTTAGACATACTGTACAATATAACTGCTTTTCTTCGTTTCTTCTTTCTTTCTTTTTCTTTCTTTCTTTTTCTTTTTCATTTTCCTTTCTTTCGCATTTATGCAACCTTTTAAATGCCATGGTTATCATGGTTATCAGTGCCCATAGCGACTAATCTCCATCCCTCCCAAACTTCCATTGCCATTGTCGGTATCAATTCATTCTAAATACGCTTTCTTCCAAAAGTTGCTTACTTTGAGTTACAGCATAATCATTGTGGCTAAGAGAGTAAACTACAGCTAGCATAAACCCTGCATAATATTCTGCAACTTGCCTTCCAGAAGCGTTGGACTTTAAATCCCCTAAATCCCCATGCTGGATTGAGGATTATGGGTGTTAAGTCCAACACATCTAGAAGACAGTAAATTGCAGAAGGCTATGCTAGCATCAAAGCAATCATTCTGTGAGGATCTCCTGGGATGTTATTCTGTACTGCAATAATTGGGATTTGCACCAGAGCACAAACATTCATCCCAGTACGGTTTGAACAGTTCTTCTTGATGGATTGTGTCCCTGGTGCAAATCATTGTAATTTTTGTTTTGTTCAGAGGACATTTCAAATATACTCAGAATATTGTGTGTATAAAGACTGGGGAGTATTTTCAATGAATTCTGCCAGGCCTGGTTTCATTTAAATCACAGCTCTTTCCCAATGCTGTAAATTCACAACATTTTATAACTGCTCTAAAATGACATCGGGTTTTACAAATGCCAATGCACAGAGGAATGCAAAGCATAATCATCAACAACTAAAACCTGGTGAGGGTGGTTAAAAGTTTTCAAAACATACCTTGTAAAAAAAAAAGAAAAAGAGAAGAAGGCAGAGGATGAGAAAGAAATCTATGGTTTTCTGCATGAGCAAGGTGTTGGACTAGAAGACTTCCAAGGTCCCTTCCAACTCTGTTATTCTGTTGTAACTTGCTTGAAACATAAGGACTTCAACCTCTGTACAATTCAAATGTGAAATGGTTGCCAAGGCATTACTATTTTCAGGTCCTACGTTTACCCGAAAACATCTACCAAATGTGATAATCAGTGAAAACCTGTGGAAAAGAAGACACTACAAGGAGGGGTCCAAGAACTTCATAAACCACTCTGGACAAATTTCATTTTGCCATTAACCAAGTAAATTTCATTTAGTATTGCGCCTGAAACAATTTAAACCAATGATTCTATAGTTTTTCAACCATGCTTACTTCTGTTGTATATGAACAAGGAAACTCTGCACTATTCCCTTCTACAGACTCAAACACTCTTCCTGGCATAAATATGTTTTTTCAAAAGGCAACTGGATTTTCTAGTTTTTTCCTTGAAGATGTTCCACTTCTCATCCAAGAAGCTTCTTTAGTTCCAACTGGAGGGTGGAGGATGGAAGGATTTATATTCAGAACTGAAGAAGCTTCTTGGATGAGAAACGAAATGTCTTCAAGCAAAAACAAAGAAAGTCCAGTTGCCTTTTGAAGAAGCACCGTTGGGTCAACCATGACCTGGATGACTTAGAATCTCCATAGACATCTTCCTGGTCCAGTTGCTGGGATTAAGATAAAAGATTAAAGAAAGAAAAAGACAAAGAAAAGAAAGACAAAGGAACCAACATTTCCTTTCGGTCATTCCACATTCTCTATCTGGATAGTTTCCAGAAATGATTGAAAGAGTTATTCATTATCAGCCATAAAAGTTTGGATGATTTTAGCATATCAGGTCATTCTAGCAAATTGGGAGAAGGGTTAAGAAAAATAATAACAAAGGAAAGTGATATATGTTAGAACGGATCAGGTTTAGTGAGAATACAAAGGTACACTTTGGATAGTAGTGAAGATATCAGCCTAGAAGTCAGGAGATCATGAATACTTATCCCATTTTAGACTCAAAACCAACTGGGTGACCTTGGGCCAGTGCCTCTAATTCATCCCTAAAAACAAGGTATTGTATGCATTCTAGCTAGTTATATTAACTGCATTAAATAAGAACGAGCGCCTGAGAGTTTATTCTCCTCTTCCTTTTCAGACCCTTTTTCTTTTGTCTTTTAAATAGTAAACCTGACAGCAGGATGAGAGAAGGATTTAGGACAAAATAATGAATACCATATTACAGAATTATGATAAGCATGGTAACTAAAATTGCTTTTCAATCTGCAAAGGATATCTGATATTCAGAAACCATGAAAGCGTTTTTAAAAATTTGTTAGCACAGATGTTAATGCACTTCCTGCGTGCTTATAAAAACTTCTTAAACTACTCTTTTCAATTTTTTTCCGAAGAGGTTTCTTGCAACACTAAGCCCTGAGTTTTATCTGATTCAACAATTTAAAAATTATAAGTTTTAAGCAGCCTTGTTTGAAGTCAGGGATTCAATTCCTTATGCTTGATTTAATTATATAACAATAAACTCAATTTATCTTTCACAGCTAGATAATGTCCATCATCTGTTTTCAAGGCTAACTGATACAAGAGTAATAATAAAAAAGACAAGCCATTACATCTGCAGTTTCCACCAATGTTGAAAATACAGGTAGTCCTTGAACACAATTGATCCCACCTTTTCTGTTGCTAAGCAAGGCGGTTGCTAAGTGAATCATGTCCCATTTTGTACCATTTTATAACAGAGTACGATCTTGCTTTCTAATCTGCCATTAAAGACTTTAGGAATATGAAAATATGGTTAAAAGATTCTAAGCCACCTTTTATTACTACTATATCGTATACCTGTAGTATAAGAATGGTCAACTGCAAATAGCACATAAAATGCTTAAATGCATTTGCATCACTTATAATGAGTGAGTAGAAAACCCAAAAGAAAATTTCACTATTATGATGTGTAAAATAAGTACTATTTGTCTGTAGTAATATCTGCAAGGTTTGGTGGTTAAAACTGTAGAAGACATGGATATCCAGTCACAAGTAAACAAAATGCTTGGTTGTCTCTATTTATCTCTATAGACCAGGGGTGTCAAACTCAATTTCATCAGGATTGTGGTTGACCTCAGGGGAGCAGACAGTGTGGCCGACTGGGTGGACATAGCGCCACTCACTGGATGTGGCTAACTGGATGGGCGTGGCCAGCTTGATGCCACTCCCCAAACTGCTGCCATGTTTCCTCTTCCCCTTGGGTAAACCGGACTGAAGCCACGCTGGCCTTATGTTTCCTCTTTGCATTGGGTAAACCAGGCCGAAGCAAAATGGATAGACCAGGCCGAAGCGACACTTTAGACTGGGGTAAAGCGATGAAGGCTGGCCCCTTATATTTTCCAGGATGGCCTCACAGGTCAGATCCAGCCACATCATGGGCCACAACCAGCCAGCCGGCCTTGACTTTGACACCCCTGCTATAGACAATTCTTCCATTGGGTCAGGGCTGCTTCTAAATATCAATTAGGAAACAGCCTACCAAATGATTGGCTGACCCTGCTCTTCCAATATGTATCTGTGGATGATCACTCTCTTTCTCCTCCTTCTCTTATTTTTCTCAACACAATTTAATAGGTTGTTTTAAAGGGTTTTGTGGTTACATTGTCATTAGATCATGCAGTAGTATAGAGATTTTAGTGGCTCACTTAGACCATTTCCACAGCTTTATAGAAATTTTTCACTTCTGCCATGTGGCTGAGATTTCCTTTTTCCAATCTCAGTTTCTCTACTAACAATGGCTAAAGGGCAGAGAGATGTGCAGTCAATTGGACCAAATGGTCATGGGGGAATATCTCTCACAAGCAAAGAGACAGAAATAAAGCTCTCTCTATATATAGTATTTCAATTAATTGATAAAATTAAAACAAATGAAAGCTAATAAGAATTATACGGGGGAAGTTATATCACATGTATCACAAAATTATTGCAAAAATGGCATCTATGAAACATTATAATCTACATTGATTGCTCAAGAATTGATGCAAATTTCATTATCCACATCATTTGTGTTATGGCTTCATGTTGCATTGAACATTATTATGCCTTGCACCCAACATCTATGAATAAGCAATAAATTATTTTCATTAAATAAATGAGAGAAGAAAATTAAGTAATAAAACCGTTAGCATAATCGTAAAAATGTTGTCTTAAAACAAAATGAACAACTGAGATGCGTTTAGCAAAGGGAAAGGATGGATTTGGAAACAAGAGAGTTTCAAAGTTGGATAAATTTATTACAGGAGACCCTGTGAGGATGAAAATTAGGAGAATAAAAAGTAAAATGGGTGAAGGGTGTTGCAGGAATACAAGACAACACAGAAATTAGAGGGGGTGGAATACATCTTGGCCAATGAGAAGATGTAACCGCAATAACAGCAAAATTGTATCCATGAATTTGTGTTAAAGGCTGGATTGAAGTACAAGGTCACTCTGGTTTGGGGATAGGTTTGTCAGACTTGGAAACCAAAACTTTAATTTCAACATATTACCTGAGCAACCGTCAAAAGTGTACAGCTTTTGTATCTCGTTTCTCATTTGCAGCATGCATTTTTATTCTCTTTCCAGCATGATAAACTTCCAAAATATTTATCAGAAGCAGAGCTCCAGGGAGGATTTTAGATTAAAAATGTGGTAAATTAGTCATCTCTGTGTTGCCTCACTGTGTTGCATGTTGGGTTTTACATTGTTTAAGATACTTTGGTTTGGGTATACAGGCAATTTGCTATTTAAGTGGTTGTCCCAAAGGTGGTTTTTTATTTCCCAAGAGGCAACTGGACTTTCTGGTTTTTCTTTGAATACATTTTGATTCTCATCCAAGAAGCTTCTTCAGCTCCGACTGGATTGAGGGAAATGGAAGGATTTATACTCCTTGCAGACAGTTGTTTGTTTGCATTCTTTTAGGTCACCTGGAGGTTTATCTGTGTCATCAGAGTCATCTGAGTGGTGCAAATTGGTGTGGAGCCTTTGTTGAAAGGACTGTGTTGTAGATTGGAGATAGATGATGCCATATCCCTCCCCCTCCGTTGAGAGAGGGCTGTTCAGTTTTGACATAAATGGCCTCTTTAACCACTCTTTCAAACCAGCAATGCTCTCTGTCCAAAATATGGATTTTTTTTTCTTCAAAAGAGTGCCCTGTGTCTTTTAAATGCAGATGGAATGCAGATGCTGAATCTAGTCCTGATGTGTTTGTTCTCCTATGTTGTGCCATGCATTAATGAGGTGGTTGTTTCGTTTCCCCAATGTAAACACTGGCACATGGCCCATTGCACTGTACTGCATATACCACATTGCTCAGTTTCTGTCTGGGTGTTTTCTCCTTGGGGTGGACAAGCTTCTGCCTTAGTGCATTCTTAGGTTTGAAGTGTGCATGTATGTTATGTTAGCTGAAGATCCTCCTGAGCTTTTCTGATATGGCTGCAATGTATGGAATGACAATGTTGTTTTGTTCCTTGCATATCCCACCATCCAGTCAGAGCCAAAGAAGCATCTCGAATGAGAAGCTAAATGTCTTCAAAGAAAAACCGTAGCGTTCAGTTGCCTCTTGGGGGGGAAAAAGCACCTTTGGGATAACCATGACCTGGATGACTGAGAATCTCCATAGGTATTTAAGTGGTTATGTTCCAGTCCATGAGTGTAGGCTGTTCAGACTAGTGTCAGGCCTGCAGCCATCTTTTCTATTGGATCTATGGCCTGCCACGCTTTCTATTATTCTACTATGCATTTTCTATTGTGGGAAAATGGGAAGGGAGATTGTAAGGAGTTACATACTATGTAGCCATACCAAAATTCTTTCTAGAAAGCCAAGGTCATTCTTTGTCTCTGCACCTCTGCACCTGACTGGAACTGAATGGGTGGAACTGCCAGCATGGCAGTGGGAGATTGGACCATGTGATGGACTTCTGTGTGTCTGGGAAGATCTTGAAATTTCAACTAGGTGGGAAAAACCAGGAAGCTTTCAGATTCGGGTTTTCTCAGATGTGCCAACATGGCTCTCTTAATAAATTGGAACTTTGAGCAATACTTGGACTCTGATTTACTTTTGGACACTATTTGGAATGCTGACAGCTAGAAGCTATCACTGAAATTTCTCCCAGGTTTTCCCTAATTAGCCTCTTCGGTCTAACGTACTGTGTTTTCCTTGACTTTCATATTTGCTTATTTGTCTATTTGTCTCATTTTGGAAATGTATGAGGTTATGAAAACCCTCTGGGCAGCATACCATAGAAACCACTGTGCAATAAGTTAAAATAAAAACAATAACAAATTATAATGAAAAACAACCATTAATACAAAACAAAATACATGGAACCTACCACCCACTCTCATCCAAGGCCTGAAGAAAGAGGCAGGCTTTCAGGGACACTTCTGAACACTGCAAGAGTGAGGACCATGCACATCTTGTATATGGGGGAATGGTGTTCCAGAAGACAGATACTACAATAAAGAAGGAACACTTCCCCGATCCCATCAGATGACACTGTTTAATGGATGGGATCTGGAATGTCTAGATCTTCACATACGTACAGGCAACATAGAAGACACAAAAGACAGATGGTTCTATAAACAGGTGCTTTACCATGAATGGTTTTATAAGTAATAACCAATTCCCTGAAAGCAACCATAAACCTACTGATAACCAATGCCATTAAACAAACAAAGGTTATATAAGTCTGAACAGATATGCCCATATTTGTCCTGTCACATTCTGCACAAGCTGCAGCTTCTGGCTTGTTTTTAAGTACAGCCCCATGTAGAGCCCACTGCAGAAATGTCTGTATGAGGAGACCAAAGATCGTCTAATGGATCATCCCAATCCACGTCAGAGCATGGTTGGCACACCAACTGGATTTGTATGGATCTTAGCCACAGTTGCCACCAGTTCCCCAAGCATTAGCTATGAAGCCCCAAATTATGCAGTGATGGACATATGCAGTAGAACCCTTGCTTGGTACACTGTAAGCAAAAAGTAATACCAGGCTACAGAAAACCCTGATAAGTGAAACTAATGCCTTTCCTCATGCATATATGAGCAGGATCATGGGGTAAATAAAGCAAATGGCTCCTAGCAACTGGCTTCCTCATAGCAGGAGATTGACAGACTGAATTAATGGGAAACTGACTTCCCTATTATGTTATGGACAAACTTGTCCCATCTATTAGAAAACATTTCTCAGAAAATACAATCAGATTTTATTTTAACTTTCAACATATCCTGAATTCCTTCTGAGTACCCTGTCTTTGTGTTGTATGCAAGAGACATAATCAGAAATCTAACATTTTCACTTGTGCAAGTAAAAGGACATATTATTCCTATTGTGGTAACAGTTTAGACCAGGTTAGAATTGAAAATATATATATATACTTGTGTCACAACACCCTGTTAAGCCCCAATTAAGGGAGAAGCATACTGCTCTCCTTTTCTGCCTTTCGGCTCATCACCAGAGACCATCTAGACAGAAAGCTATGAGTTCCATTGTGTAATTTTTTTATATGTGTGTTAGGTTTTTGAGCTGATCAATAAATATGTTTACTAGCAGAATGTTTGAAAAATACCTTACATTCTGATGTTTGACAGGCTTGCAAGGAATGTAAAGTGTTGTTATGAGAATAACCTTTAAGTGAGTTAATCATTTCAAAGACTTCACTTCAAAAATTTATTTTAAACCAATTCTGGCAAACCATATTGCAGACAGTGACTGTGCCCTGCTTGGCAATCAGTTTTCAGCTGTTAATTGGTGTTTAAGTAATAAAAACTTTTACTTTCACTCAGTCACGGTGATTAAAATGTTAACCAACTCCATCTGTATCTAACACATTTATCTAAAATATGTGTAGATGTAGAGGACTGATGCTTTAAGAATCTTAACAATAGTGATCTGACAGATTTTATATACCGGTTTAGCTTCATATTTCAGAATTGTCATGAATTTTTACTTACTTTTTTATGCCTCTGGTTGGGTAGTTTCTTTTCTAATCCTAAAATTTTCCTAACCAGAGTTTACCTGAATTTTACTACAGCAGAATTTTGTACTAAAAACAAGGTGATTAGTCAATCATAAGCCAGGGCAATATACAGTATGCATGCTCAGTTATTGTAATGCTGGGGCAATACATACAAGCATGCAACTATATACATTATAAAGGCATTAGCAAAAAGCAAATGCAAGAGTCTAGCAGCAGGGTGTTGGGGTTCTCAGAACAGATCTTGCAAAATGCTTGTGTTATCACCATTTCATAATGTTGTTCCGTCTCCCGACCACCATTTCAATAGGACAATTAAGTCATTTAGCAGTAATTGAAATCCCAACCATCTAAGTCAGGCGTCCCCAACCTGTGGGCCATGAGGGGATTGCAAGTGCATCCTCACTTGCACAAACAGTGTGTGACTGGTTTGCGAGCATGCTCCATTTGCATGAATGCCAGGCATGCATACATGCCACTCACACAAATGGAGCTGTGTGCAACAGATGCACACTTGCCAGCCATTTACGTGGAACCATCCCATCTCTCCCGCACCTGTACACAAATCTGGAAATGTTAGGGAACTCTGACCTAAGTAATTTACTGCACTAAGGTAAACAGTTGTTCTTATCAGTGTCCAGAGTTCCCGTATGTTTGGAATATAAGTGTAATAAATATCAATGAAGCCAATAGGATATGATAGTAAAACTAGGTGATCAGGCATGTTTTTCATGAATAACAATCAAATAGCAATATCACGTAGACTTATATATTGCTTCATAGTTCTCTACAACCCTAGTTCTTTACAGCCCTCTCTAATCAGTCCATAGGGTCAGGATATTGCCCCCAACAATCTGGCTTCCAACACTGTTAGAATGGAAGGCTGAGTCAACCTTGAACAAGTAAGAATCAAACTGCTAGCAATTGGCAGAATTAGCCTGCGGTTCTGCATTCCAACCAATCAGCCAGAGTCAACAATTAAAGGACCAGAAAAAAAATTATTTGCATTATACACAAAGAAAATTATCTAAATATCTATATTTTTTCAATCAAGTTATGGGGAGGAATTTTTTTTCTTGCAAACCACTTCTGCTCCAATGATCACTCTGCTAAGTGTGGATAAAAGTTTGACCTTAACAGCAGTCATATTTTATAGTTTCAGAAATAGGGTACTAAGAATAGTGCCTCAAACCCTCGTGTATTGTAAACCACTGTTTATGTTAATTGTAATTTAGTCAATAAAATACATTTAAATGAGATATTATTTAGAACAGTCTTCCTTAATGTTGATCATCACCAGATGTGTGAATTTAATGGTCTCACTAATTTTGACTACTTATCTAGAGCAATGGTCTCCAACCTTTGCAACTTTAAGTCTGAGGGACTTCAGCTCCCAGAATTGGAATGAAAAAGTCTTAAGTCTGAAGGAATGAAGTCCTTCAGACTTAAAGTTGCAAAGGTTGGAGACCCCTGATCTAGAGGACAAAAAGTTGGGGGGAATTTTCTTAGTATGAAATACAAATATTACCCAGATGATTTTATGCAAGTTATTAGTTAAATACATTTATTTGAAACCACAGGTTTTAGCCAATTTCATATAAAATTACAACAATTCATACCAGTTCAATTCATTCCCCCCAAAATTAAAACCGTCAACATCTGCCTTTGTACCTTCCTTGTGATTATTTTAGAAACAATGCAACAAGTTTGTTACATGTTCATCTTATCAGTCAGCAAAAATCAGGATTTTTTTTTCTATTCTGGACTGATTCAGGTAAGTTCACAAAGACATAATAAATCTAGCTCTGGGTTCCTGAAATAATTTGCAATGTAATAAGTAACAGATAAGATCTTCTACTTAGGAATTATCACAGATGCATAAATGCTGTGTAATTGGCAATTCTTTATATCTTCCATTCAGATAAGCTGTTGGCATTATCTGAAAATTAAATTTTGTGAAAGCTTGTCTCAGGGAGTGGGATGTGAGAGGCTGTAAATAAGATGATATTCTTTTTCCATTTTTAAGTGATCCTACCACTTGGCCAATTTTAGCTTGTATACATCTCTCTATTTTGCCTAAAATCTTTAAAAAGTAAATGATCCCTCAATAATGTGTGATCATTCGTGTCGTTCAACAGTTCTAGATCTAGCGAAAATTGTGGAAAATATTTTTAAACATAAATTCACCCATCCAGTATCATTAAATTGTTCGTGGAGGCATGGTTTTGCCACATACCATAAGTATCAGGCTGATACTAGTCTCCTATAACATAAAATATAAAGCTACTTCTTTCTGTAGCCTTATATAAACTGATGGAAATCCCACTTGTAATCTCAAGACTGAAGTAAAGCTAGAACTGACCTTATAATTTTGCTCTGGACACCCTCTGATTCTTCTGGTTCACTTAAATCCCAAATTGAGGCCCCACATGTTCCCCCACAATGAACATCCTCAGGTCAACTGTGAGATTGTCCTTCCCACCCCCCAGGAAGATCTTGTGAGCAAGTTGTACTAATTGGCCTTCTTATGAATAAAAAAGGGAATAAATGATTGCCATGGATAACATGGTTGTAGATACATGATAATGTTTTAATCAAATGGGTGCTAAAAATACTTGAATTATGTCACTTCATTTAGGATTCATCTACGATGCTTTGGCCTTTTTCCAAATACTACTGTCTTGGTTTTGAAATAATGTATTTGTATTTATACTTTCCTAGAATAAATGCCAAATTTTGTCAATATTCCTGTCCTTGCAATTGTTGACATAAGTACTGTATCATTGGCATACAATAATATAGGGACCTTCCTACTTCCAACTTTCCTACTTTACTTCCTACTTTCCGGCACCCCGGTTCAGCCAGGTAACTCCAACTCTGGCCATTGGGGGCGAAACACTGGCCCCCGTGGAGAGGGCGCGCAATTTGGGCGTCCTCCTGGACTCCCGGCTGTCCATGGAGGACCATGTGACGGCCGTGGCCAGGGGGGCATTTTATCAGGTACGCCTGATGCGCCAATTGCACCCCTTACTGGACCGGGCTACCCTTCACACAGTCACTCAAGCACTCGTGACATCCCAACTTGACTACTGTAACGCATCCTGACTTGACTACTGTAACGCTCTCTCTAACACTTCCCTTGAGGTGCACTCGAAAGCTACAGCTAGTCCAGAATGCGGCCGCGCGAGTGATTATGGGATCCTCCAGGTACTCCCACATAACACCTCTCCTGCGCGAGCTGCACTGGCTGCCTGTGGCCTTTCGGGTGCGCTTCAAGGTTTTGACGACCATCTTCAAAGCGCTCCATGGCTCGGGGCCTAGTTATATGCGAGACCGTCTTCTGTCCCATACATCCCTTCGTCCGATCCGCTCCCATAGAGAGGGCCTTCTCAGGGTGCTGTTGGCCGGGCAATGCCGGTTGGCGACACCCAGGGGAAGGGCCTTCTCTGTGGTGGGCCCTACCCTCTGGAATGACTTACCCCCCGAAATACGTACCATCTCAGACCTCCGCCTCTTCCGCCAGCATCTTAAGACGCACCTTTTCCAACAAGCCGGCCTAGCATAACCTCCCGTTTTGACTGTTTTTAGATTGATTTTAATTTGGGAGATTTTATACTATTTTAGCACAGGGTATGATTTAATTGCTTTTAAATTTTTGTACTTTTGTGATACTTGTTATGTTTTTTAATTTTCCTGTGCGCCGCCCTGGGTCCTTTTTGGAGAAGGCGCGGGGTATAAATTTGAATAAAACTAAAACTAATGGAGCATAAAGGGAAGGATTATTGAGCTTGTCTACAATATTGTTTATACAGAAGTTCAAGAGGAAAAGAACTTGCAAATTGTTGATTCAAATAACCTTCAAGCTTGTTTCAACCTTTCAACCAGTTCATCTTATGACAAACATAAAATAAGCTGTATTATAAACTGAATTGTCATATGGTAATATTATCTAGGTGAAGACAACCATGATTACAATTTATTCTGCTGTGGAATAAAAATAAACCAAATTGTTTTCCCAATGTTGTATCCAGCCCAAGGTTCATTCATATCTCACCTGGAGCCCCTACAGTAACCTGAATTGCTCTAGAAATTGCCAAGTTCTAGAATTTGACAAAACCTATATGTTTTTCTTCTCTTTTTCATTTTAGCTTTCAATCTAATTCTAGAACTTCTGTATGTATCTGCCTCCTGGCATGTGTAGAAAACAGTTGATCTTAATACAACATAACACATGAATGTGTTCTCAAAAACTTACTAACTACCCAAGAAACTCCTACTTTTGATGATCCAGTCAATCTTGGCCAACTTAATGTCTTCCAGATGAGTTGCACAATAATTCCAGTTTAATAGGAAATTGTAGAAACTAATATTCAATAATCTGAGGGGTGGTTGCTTGTGGAAGACAGAACTTGTTACAGATAGTTCCCACTTAATAGCCATAGTTGGCAACCCATGCAATTGTTAAGTGAAATATCATATGCCCATGTCTCAGTTACAACATCATTCCACTGTAGGCATTAAGTGGGTCCATGGGTCATTATTTATGACATCATGTAATTAAGACTTGTATCTTCCTGCCAGTTTTTCCATTGACTTACTTCTTGAAAGCCAGCTGTAAAATTACAAATAGTGATCATGTGACTGCAAGACACTATAACTGCCATAAATGTGTGCCAGTTGTGTAGTACCTAATCACAACTGCCATAAGTTCAAGAACTAGTTGTAAATTTACATTTTCAGTGCCATCATAATTTTGAACAGTTGGACATAGCAGTTTGTAACTGTCTCTATTTGAAGGAAAAAAGCTTATACTGAAAATATTGCAGTATTTTAGCTCAGAAAATCTTTCCTACTCCACTTTAATAGAACGACATAGTAGAAATATATCTTTCCACCTAAAACAGAGAGAGAGGGGAAAAAACACCAAAGTAGCTCGTGAAAACTCAATTCACGAGTTTGAGGAACAAGATTACAATAACTATTCTGACATTAATTAGCACTGGCTGGAAATAAGATGATTATCTTATCTGTGAAGTTCTTTTTAATCAATCAAACAAGGATGATTATGGATCCAGCAATGACATCACAATGTATCAGATTTTAAAGTATAAGACTGTCATTCTGAGAGAGTTGGCTTCTCTGTATGTATGTGTAAACACATGACAGGGAGAAAGAGAGAATTAAACTGAGCAATTTTTTGTTTACACCAAGAAAATTCCATGCCTTGCAATTCCTATGGGACAGTTCTAGGACAGTTAAGTCTGAAGCTGAATATATAAAGTTTTATGTCACCTTCAACTGAACCCTGTTAGATGGCTTTACAACTCTTATTGCTTTATAACCTCCTGACTGTAAATTCTTCCAACATATCTTATTTATTCAAGGATAAAAATGTGTCCCTGATGGTTTGTTATTTAAAAATAAAGGATTGCATGCACTTAAAAATAAGATGATTGGTAGATTAGATAAAGGAAATGGAAACCATTCCCAGTTACAAACCTCTGGGTCCACATGTACAGTAGATGGAACTTCAAGATATGATAGTTAGCCTTTTACTCTCAAACAGAATTCTCAGAAAACAGAAAGCTCTTAAGAATGAAAAGTAATGGAAGAAATAATAATAATAATAATAATAATAAATTGGGATTTATTAACCGCACCCTCTCCCCACAGGGACCCGGGGCGGTGCACAGGCATAATTAAAAACAATATACAATAATACAAATATTTCTTAAAATCGAATTAAATAAATCTACCCGTGCTAAAAACATAAATTAAAAACCCATTTAAAATTTATAATTAAAAGACAGAGAGAACTATTCAAGGCCGGCCAGTCGAAAGAGATGGGTCTTCAATTTTACACGGAAGGAGCGGAGGTCGGTGGTCGTTCTAATATCAGGGGGAAGGTCGTTCCAGAGGGCCGGGCCCGCCACAGAGAGCGCCCTTCCCCTGGGCGTCGCCCGCTGACAAAGTCTAGTGGACGGCACCCGGAGAAGCCCCTCTCTGTGGGAGCGAATCGGTCGTGAGGATGTGTGGGGCAGGATCCGATCTCGCAGATAGCTAGGTCCCGAGCCATGGAGCGCTTTGAAGATGATAACTAACACCTTGAAGCGCACCCGGAAGACGACAGGTAGCCAGTGCAGCTCGCGCAAGAGCGGTGTTACGTGGGCAAACCTAGAGGTGCCCATAATTGCTCGCGCGGCCGCATTCTGAACTAACTGAAGCCTCCGGGTGCACCTCAAGGGGAGCCCCATGTAGAGAGAGTTACAATAGTCCAGTCGGGATGTCACGAGGGCATGAGTGACTGTGCGAAGGGCGTCCCGATCCAATAGGGGGCGCAATTGGCGAACCAGGCGAACCTGGTAAAACGCCCTCCTGGCCACGGCTGTCACTTGCTCTTCCATAGACAGCCGGGTATCCAGGAGGACACCCAAATTGCGCGCCCCATCCACAGGGGCAAGATGTTCACCCCCTATGGCCAGCGTTGGAGAAAGCTGGTTGAATCGGGCAGCCGGAAACCACAGCCACTCGGTCTTGGTCGGGTTGAGCCTAAGTCCGTTACTTCCCATCCAGATCCGCACGGCTTCCAGGCACTGGCACATCACCGCCACGGCATCGTTGGGGTGGTTTGGGGTAGATATGTACAGCTGGGTGTCATCAGCGTACAGATGGTACTCTACCCCAAAACCACGGATGATCTCACCCAACGGCTTCATATATGCATTAAACAGGAGAGGCGAGAGGACCGACCCCTGAGGCACCCCGCATGTGAGGGGTCTCGGGGTCGACCTCTGCTCTCCTGCCCGCACAAATTGCGATCGGCCAGAGAGGAAGGAGGAGAACCACCGCAAAACAGTGCCTCCCACCCCCAACCCCCCCAGCCGATGCAATAGGATACCATGGTCGATGGTATCGAAAGCCGCTGAGAGGTCTAATAGGACCAGGATGGAGGAACATCCCCCATCTCTGGCCCTCCAGAGATCATCTACCAACGCGACCAATGCCGTCTCGGTGCTATGCCCGGGCCGAAAGCCGGACTGGCGCGGATCTAGATAGTCAACTTCCTCCAGGTGACGGGGAAACTGTTGTGCCACCACACTCTCAACAACCTTCGCCAAGAAGGGAAGGTTGGAGACTGGACGGTAGTTGTTCAAAATAGCTGGGTCCAAAGAGGGCTTCTTGAGGAGGGGCCTCACCATAGCCTCTTTTAGGGAGGCAGGCAAGGAACCCTCACTCAAGGATGCGTTGATAACCTCTTGGAGCCAGCCTCGTGTCACCTCCCAGGATGCCAGTACAAGCCAGGAGGGGCACGGGTCCAATGAACATGTGGTGGCTCGCAGTCGCCCACGTAACCTGTCCATATCCTCGGAAGTAACGGGGTCAAACTCCTCCCAAACAAGATCTCCCTCGTGGCATCCCACTGGGCCATGAATGGGGGCTAGCTCACTCTGTATCTGGGCGGTTTTCTCCTGCAGAAAAATCACAAATTCCTCTGCCCTACCCTGTAACGGGGCTTCCCGCTCCCTCTGTTGGAGGAGGGAACGGGTCACCCTAAACAGGGCGGCAGGGCGGTTTTCTGCGGATGCTATGAGGGTGGCACAATGATGACGTTTGGCCACCCTCAGCGCCACAATGTAAGTCCGTAAATGGGCTCTTACCTGTGTCCGGTCAGATTCAGAGCGGCTAGCCCTCCATCTTCTCTCTAGGCATCTCTTGCGGCGTTTCATCACCCGCAGCCCCTCAGTAAACCAAGGAGCCAGGGTGGTTCGCCGCCGCGAGAGAGGCCGCAAGGGCGCGACCCGATCCAAGGCTCCCACGGCCGCACTATTCCATGCGGCCGTGAGGTCCTCCATCGGGGCGCGGGTCAGGGATACAGGAAATGGCCCAAGCGCTGTCTGGAACCCATCCGGGTCCATCAAGCGCCTGGGGCGGTACCAGATTGGTAACTCTGGTTCCGCCTCCCCGCGGAGGGGAGCAGCGGTCGGAAAGTCGAGTCGGAGAAGTGAGTGGTCTGACCATGACAAGGGTATGATGTCTATGTCCCCTGTACCCAGATCACTCTTCCATTGGCCCGAGACGAAGATGAGGTCCGGCGTATGTCCACCCTCATGGGTGGGGCCATGAATTACTTGGGTCAGGTCCATGGCCGTCATGGAAGCCATGAACTCCCGAGCTACCACGGATGATTCGCCCAACGATGGCAGGTTAAAGTCCCCCATAACTATAAGTCTGGGGGTCTCCACTGCCACCGTAGCGATCACCTCCAGGAGCTCGGGCAGGGCTGCTGCTACATAGCGGGGAGCCAGGTATACAACCAGCAAGCCCAACTGCCTCCCTAGGCCCCACTTCATGCAGAGGGACTCACAGCCAGAGGTCTGCGGCACAATGGTCTCTCTCGGCTCCAGGCCTTCCTTGATAATGACCGCTACCCCACCACCCCTGCCTAGGGCCCGCGGCTGATGAAATGCGCGGTAACCTGGTGGGCACATTTCAACGAGGGGATGACCTCCCTCGTGGCCCAACCAGGTCTCCGCTATTCCTACCAGGTCCGGCTCCCCCTCTGACACAAGGTCACTAATGAGGGGGGCTTTGTTGACAACGGACCTGGCGTTGCAAAACATCAGCCGCAGACCCTGGCTCTGTATTCCCTGGCCACCTAGCCTGCGAGGGTTGTGGCACCCGACCGTCTGTAACCAACGGCTGCGTGCCACCAACCGGGAGGATGAAAATTGTCTCCCCTCGGTCCTGCCCCTCCCCACGACCCTCTGAATTGGTATGCCCTCCTGAGGAACGACTCGAATATCCCCCTGCCTTTCGCCTTCCGCTTCCCGCCGTCGACTGCTATCCTGGCCCTTACTACTAATTGCTGTTTCCATCTCCATCTGTCTATATCTACCCACCCCAGGACCCCTTAAAAACCGAATTAAAAATTTGCATAAAAACCCCCTTATATAACGTAAGTGCATTCTTAACATAGTTCATAGTTCAACATTTAGCAACATACAGGAATTCAGATGATCTGAGTGAATTTCAGATCTTTATGGTTAGGTACATCTTTTTCAAAGACAATTCATTCATTTGGAACAAATTTTATAAATTCTAATTATTATTTTGGATCCTTCTAAGATGTCTTTTAACTACAGATTTCTTCATCCACAGTTAGCATTTCAGTGTTGCAGTCTAACATCCTTTGATAAAAATGTGGATACGGTTTATGAATTATTCATATGATATATACTCACAGGTAAGCAGAGACTGTTGGGTGCCAAAATGCACTCCCAAAATTGGGTTTGGCTTATCTGCAGATGGGTCTATTCATGAATATGTATGGTAATAGTGCTGCTTAGCTATCAGTAATATTATAAAAAACCTTGTAAAACAACTTCTGCCACTGTAGTCATCTTTAGAAAACAATAGTTGGCATCATATCATGGAAATCTGTGAAGAATGTCAAAAAAATCAAGATGGCAGCTGCAATCACATGATAGAAGCACTGCTTTTTTAATCATGTTCTGGCTGCCATCTTCACTCCTACCTACAGACACTTCTGTATAAAATCATCCTTCTTTCTAGACCAGTGTTGTCCTTTGGTTCTGCAGTAGTAGTGGCCATACTTATTTTTTGTTCATAGTTTAGCCCTATGTTTTTATTTGTAAATTGAAAGTGATTTTACATCATAAGAACATACCTGTCAGAACTATATAATCTCGGAGTACAGGTAAGCCACGCTATTTAAATTTCTCCCATATGTTTCATTTATTTCATTTATTTATTAATCTTTTATGCTATCCCTCTTCCCTATAAGGGCAGCTTACAAGATATAAAACAAGTAAAAATAGTTAAAATGTTTTTTTTTAAAATAGAATGATACATATTAACATGCTATTAAGATTAATATGAATGCTCATACTAATGAATTAACATTAATAATTTTAATATTCGGATTTAAATATATATTTCAACATTTATTCTCAAATTATATATTCCTTCATGAACCAAATATCCGTTTATTCATTCATGATCTGTTGTTTTGAGTGAAGAATTGTACCACAAAATTTTGACAACTGCAAATCCTAGATCTTGCTTTGGGAAAGGTTGCAAAGCACAGATTACTGAAGCAGCCCTAGATTTATAGCTTCTTGTCTCAAAGAACAGCAATATCTTCTCACATTCCAAAAAGATCAGTCTTTTATATTGTATTTTATCATCAAAACTCTGTGAGATAAGTTTGTCTAAAGGATGGTGATTTGCTCAGTGTAAAAAAAAAACATGGCTGAACAGGAATTTGAATTTGAATTCCCATTAAATTCCTACTCTGCAACAGAGCTTTTTATTATTGTTATTACTTCTCTACATAGAAATATTGAATAAACCATTCACCACTAACAATTTCTACATCAAATGATTCCAATTGCCACACTACAAATATTTTGAAGTATAAATGCTAGTGTTCCAAATTATCACAGCCAATATTGATTGTGTATATACTTAAGTAAGAGACAGTTCGGTGTAGTGATTAAGGCACCAGGCTAGAAATCAGGAGAAACTAGTCCTGCCCCAGTTGGATGACCTTGAGCCAGTCATTTTCTGTCAACCCTAGAAAGGAAAAAATGGCAAATCACTTCTAAAAAACCTTGGCAAGAAAACTTCAGGAACTTGTCCATACAGGCTCTAAGAATTGAACATGATTGAATGGAAGGGAAAAAATATTGTGTTTCTAATGTAGAAAGAAGAAATGTTCTGCATTTGTCTTGAATTATGGTGCTGCTTAACTTATTTCAGTCCAAGAATTATATTTGTTTTTTGAATGACAATTTACTGGTGAGAGAAAGACGGGAGGGGGGGCTTCTTTTTTTTTAAAGGCTTTCACAGTGCCCATATTCAACACAAACTTTGATATCCTTTGGCTTAATTGATGTAGGGCCTGTCTGTGTTTCTAAAAATGCTGTTTGCAGAAAACGTCACCTCCAGGTTCAAAAGCAGTAGACAGGAGTTAGCTAAATGAAAAGTGATATGAGGCCACAGTCAGAATAAAGCTAATATTATTTTTCTTCACAAAGTATCCCATTTAAGCATGTTTCATAAGACAATGTGAAAGACAACATGGCCCTGAGGGACAGAGTCAACAGTCCACAATATTTATTGTTTGGCTTATAGTTTTAAAGGGCCTTTTTAAAGATCGTCCTGCTGCACATAAAATCAGGGTTGCAATTTCAGATATTGATGAGGGATGGGACATTTTTTTAAAACAAAATTTATAGGCTTACTGATGCATAGTTTCTATATTATACTGGAAAAAAAGAGAACATTAAATATGATTTTCTTTAACTTATTCTAATATTGATAATAAATTTACAGATTATCAATATGCACCAGAACTTTATATTGGTATGTTTATTGTTCATCTCTGGGACTAACAAGAACATATAGATATTGAATAGTTTATAGAACTGGAAAAGAATGAATGGAACGGAACGGAACAGAGCAGAGCAGAATGGAATGGAACAGAACAGAACAGAACAGAACATTTGCCAAGGGTGATTAGACACAGAAGAAATTTGTCCCTGGTAGAAGATCTCAGTGTATGTGCATAGCAACATAATAATGATAACCATAATAATAATAATACCAATAAGAGGGGAAAGAAATATAATAAGGATAAATAATAATGCTATTGCCATACTAATTGGGAAAATACACACACACATTAGACAGTACTGTGAAAACTAGGCGTTCAGCAGTGATGGCCTGAGGGAAAAAAACTGTCCCTATCTCTAGTTGCTTTGGTTTGCAATGCCCTGTATTATCATCCTGTGGAGAAGAGTTGAAACCATTTATGTCCAGGATGTGAGGGGTCTGCAGATATCTTCTCAGCCCTTCCTCTGACCCACATAATATACAGGTCTATGGAAAGCAAGCTGATTGCAATTATTCTTTCTGCAGTCTTAACTATCTGTTGGAATCTGTACTTGGCTTGTTTGGTTGTTGTACCAAACCAGATAGATATAGAAGTACATATGACAGACTCAAGAATTCCTCTGTAAGACTATATCAACAGTTTCTGGGGCAGTCTGAACTTCCTGAGTTGACACAGAAAGAATATTCTTTTTTTCCTTTTTAATGATGGTTCTAATGTTGAGTGTATATTTCAAGTCCTAAGAGATCTCCAGTTTTCCACACTTTGTTTGAGTCAATCTTCCAATATCCTTGAAAATGGTTCATTCTAGCTGGGATGTTGGCTCTGAGGCAGGGGTGGGTTCTGGCAGGCACTACTGCCAGTTCTCTCATGTGTACGCCACACTTGTGCATGCACCATGTGCACATGCGCAGTACAATAGAAATTGTTCTGCACAGATGCGAAAAACAAGATGGTGCCACCTGGAGAACCAGTTTGGGAGCTTGGCAGTCCTGGGTTGCTGCCAATTCCCAACTCCCACCAATTCAAATGTGGAAGCAGGAGCTGAAAATATAAGCTAAATTGACACATTGATTGAAATCTTAAATTCTCAAACCACAGTCTGTTAAATCTGCTTTTCATGGCTTAATTTGTATAATACAGAACAACATACCATAAACCAGGAATAGATTTTCAGCTAGAATTGTGTTTAAAATTTTAATAGTACTTAATGGGTGCATTCAGAAAATGACCATTATAACAGACAAGTCACAAACTGTCCATCTGCTAGTGTGATGTTGCAACCCTGGAGATGTTGCACCAAATAAATGAATTAATAAATAGAAATTCAGACTAGTGCTTTCCTCTGCAAGTTGCGAGCTTTGTATTCATTTTGATTAAGTAATCTTTTTAAACCACAGGTACCAAACCTCAAAGGAGATCTCTGATGGTACATTGGCAGTTAGAGGCTCAACACTGCCTATCTGCCGTTCTGTAAACTATGGCTTCTAAATCACATTAGCTGTGTTTACATAAAAGATTAAGCCAAATCCAAACAAACTTCAACATATTTTAGCCTAGGTAAACCTAGTCATGAATCTTTTAAAAAACAACACTAACATTTATGAATATAGTTGTTGTTTCAGCCTTCCAAAATGTTTCCTCTCTTCTGGGAAACCATAGATAACTCTGTTTTTTAATCTACCCTAGTAATTCATCCTTAGATAATATTCAAAGAAAGAGTTAGAAGACAACATACATAGAATCACCATTTTGTTCAAATTAATTGATTTAACCAATCTTGATTTCAGCAGAACATTTGATGCAATACCCCATGACATGTTGATTAACAAGGTAATTAAATATAGGATGAACAGCATGACATATATCTGTCAGGCCTAACCCAAGAATGATGTAAAACAATCAACCAAAGTTCAGTTCTTTATTTGCTTATCTGTATAAACAAAAATCTTGCCAGACTAAACCTCTATCACCCTAACCTAATGGTTATATCCTGGGAGCAGGGGTGGGTTTCAAAATTTTTGGAACAGGTTCTGTGGCTTGCTGGCCATGTGACCGGGTGGGAGTGGCTTGCCGGCCATGTGACCGGGTGGGAGTGGCTTGCCGGCCATGTGACCGGGTGGGAGTGGCCAATTTGGAAAATGTGAAACTCACTTAACAATGGTCTTGGTTAGCAACCAAACTTTTGGGCTTAATTGTGGTCATAAGTTCTCTCTCTCTCTCTCTCTTTCTTTTTCTTTCTTTCCTTCTGTCTTTCTTTCTCTCTTTCTCTGTCTCTCTTTCTTTCTCTGTCTCTTTCTTTCCTTCCCTCTTTCTTTCTCTTTCTCTCTTTATTTCTTTCTCTTTCTCTCTTTCTTTCTCTTTCTCTCTTTCTTTCTCTTTCCCTGTTTCTCTCTCTTTCTTTCTCTCTCATTTTTTCTTTCTTTCCCTCTTTCTCTCTCTCTTTATTTCTTTCTCTTTCTCTTTCTTTCTTTCCCTCTTTCTCTCTCCCTCTCTTTCTCTTTCTCTCTTTCTTTCTCTCTCTCCCACCTTCTTTTTTATCTTTCTCTCTCTCTGTCTCTCTCTCCTTTGTTTGCCCATCTGTCACTCTGTGTGTGTGTGTCTGTCTCGCATTCAGGCACTTAAATCACTCATTCTGTGTCTCTATCTTTCTCTCCCTCCCTCCCACTCTCTGTCTCTCTGTGTGTGTCTGTCACTCTCTGGTTCCCCCCTCCCTCCCTGTCTCTCTGTGTGTCTGTGCCTCTCTCTGTCTGTCTGTCTCCCCCCCACAAACCTCCTCAGCTCCAGGAAGTAGCCTGACCGGCCCGCCAGCCGGCTGGCTGTATTTACTCTCTCTCTCTCTCACCCATTCACCGGACGAAGGAACCTGGCATCGGATGGGTGAGCAAGCGAGCGAGCGAGCAATCAGGGCCAGTGGGCCAGAGGATTTTTGGGCGCTGCTGCAGCAACTTTCCTTACCCGCCCGCCGGCCACAGTTACTTACTTCCCTCCCCAATCTCCCTCCTGGCCGCCCACGCCAAAGTCGGGGACCCCCTTCTGCACCCCTTCCCCCCCACAAGGACAGACCCCCCTCCCTCCCCAGACCCCTCCTCTTCCCCTTCCCCCCCCTCCCCTTTGCCCGGGACTCTCCGGGCGCCGCTCACCTGCAGGGCGCGCACGTTCTCCTCGCCCAGGAGGCTGCTGGCGCCCTGGTAGACACTGCTGGCCGCCCTGCGGAGTCTGTTCTGCTTGTCGGCGCCCCGGGACCCCCGCGCCCCCGGCCCGCACAGCAGCAGCGACAGCAGCAGCGCGCCCCGCGCCGGCTCGCCATGGCGCTCGTGGGTGGCTCGTGCGCTCCAGCCGGGCGCGCTTGCCTCGGCTCGGCGCGAAGCCCCCCCCCCAAGCCTCTGCATTCGCGCCAAGCGCGAAAGGCCCACCCCGGCCCTGGCAGCTTCAAAACTAAAGGGCCCAGGCCGGGCCTTGAAACTCTTTCCCTGTTGGCGTGGCTGGGGAGGGCGGGGGGGCCTTCGCGCACCTAGCATGCCTTCCGCTGCCCCCCCTAGTCATGCTAACAACGAAAGAGCTTCAAGGCCCGGCCCCCGCCCTTTAGTTTTGAAGCCTGGCAGGCTAGGGGCGGCAGAAGGCAGGCGCGCTAGCCTGCGCGAACGCCCCCCCCCAGCCGCCCCAACAGAGAAAGAGCTTCAAACGGAGGTTTTGACGGAGCGAGCCACGTGTTCCGGAAGTAACTTCCGGGTCCATCGTCCAACGGGATCGGCCAGGATCTCTAAATTTTACCATCGGGCTCGCGCGATCCTGGCCGATCCCCCAGAAACCCACCCCTGCCTGGGAGATTCTAGGTTGTGGCTATCCTTTTTTTTTTTAAGTTTTTTATTTTTATTTCTTACTAGCTGTACCCAGCCACGCATTGCTGTACCTGCACACACAAACACGTACACACAACCACCATATAACCCCCAACCTACCTACCTACTGTATTTCTCCCTATCTATCCCTCCACCTACCTACCTACCTACCTACCTACTGTATTTTTCCCTCCCTCTCTCTATCCCTCTACCTATCTACCTATTGTATTTTTCCTGCCCTCTCCCTATCCCTCTACCTACCAACCTACCTACTAACCAAACTATTATCAGTCCATCTGCCATTAAAGTAAGAACTACAAAAGCTAATTTAGATAATAGCAGAGATGGTATTCAGCAGGTTCTGACCATTTTTGGAGAAATGGTAGCGGAAATTTTGAGTAGCTCGGGGAACCTGTAAATACTACTTCTGACTGGCCCTGCCCCCATCTATTCTCTGCCTCCTGAGTACCAGCTGATTGGGAGGAAATGGGGTTTTTGCAGTAACCTTCCCTTGGAGTGGGGAGGGAATAGACACTTCCCCTGCCATGCCCACCAAGCCATGCCATGCCCACCAAGTCACACCCACAGAACCAGTGATTCCCACCACTGGAATATAGCAACATTTTTGTTCCTCTCTCGGTACATAATATACTCCCTTGACGTGAAAGGAAAGGAGAAAACACCATGCCCACCAACTGGGTTAATATTTGGATTACTAAAAAAATATGACAAGTGATTTTTTACGCAAATATATAGGGAAAGATAGAAAATTATACATGAAATTATAAAAGCCTTACTGCAAAATCAAAGATGTACCTGGGAAGATACAAATTGGTACAAGTGATCCTTTAAAAAGCCAAGCATCATTATCATTCCAATATAACATCTTTTCAGACAATTAACACCGTTCCTCATCTGTTTGACTTCAAGCATACACCATTCTCAAGATCTTTAAAAGTTGATGTCTCAGTTCTTCTGCCACAGGCAAACATCATGGCCATTAAAGCAATGTTAATTAATTAATATCCATAATTTGATGGGAATGACCATTCTAATCTAGCTTTTCACCACCATTACTTTCTCCTTCTAATTGATTGAACATTTCCAGGGTTGCTTTTGATGCAGAAAATGAGGAATTCTCAGATTGAATTAAACTGTGGATCTTGCTATGCACGGCAACTTACACCAAAGCATCAAGTACAGTTCCTGAAGGCCATATTGCATAGTGCAATAATTCTGCTGTTTTCTTCCTTCCAATGCTGTTATTATATATTTTGATATTTGCAAACATTGAGTAAAAGCTTGGAAGAGAATTAATACAATACAATAGCAGAGTTGGAATTGTCCAACTTAACTTTCAAGTGAAAAAAATAGTCAGGCTAGCTATGTCAAATATGAAAGACCAAATGAAGGCTCCTTCAATGTATTTGTGTAACTGTGACATCAGCTGTCATCCGTAGCTCATCGATGACAACAAAGCATTCTGTACAGAATTTAAATTCCAGAGCCAGTAGACAGCTGGATACTTTTCCTCTTCATTTTAGGGGTGGAGAGATTAAGCTTTGCAGAATCTAAAACACATAAAGCAGGGGTGCATCACATGCTGGCCACGCCCATTCCCGGTTTAGCTAAGGGAAATACATCATGTGACAACAATGTGACACTGCGAGATTGACACCCCTGACATAAAGCAACCATAGTATCTGCTAGAAACGAAACTTCCCCATATTGAATGATTTTCATACTCAAGGCAATTAAGGGGGAAATTATGTCTTAAGCCTCTGAAGATACTCACCCATTGAATCCCCCAAAATGAAAAGGACCTGGAAAATTAAAGCCCAGCCCACTCCAGTAATGCAGTAACAAGACTAGTGGTACTACATCTCAATAGATTCCACCCAAGCTTTGTTTTGATTCTCCCTAAGCAAGAAGGCAAATTAAAGTATTTCCATAACAAGGAACCTTTGAGCAGCACACGTGTTATTTCAGTTCTTGCTGCTTGGTTCTTACTCCAGATTCTGCACCACAGCTCAGTGCTAACAGTAGTACTACAATTTCATTAGAGATGCAAGAAAAGAACACAAAGCCCTTTTGTATCCACATCTAGTAAGCTGATTGATTTCTAGGTGGATTTAGATTACAGCTTAAGTGCTCCTGTATGAAAACACGGATAGACTGCTTTAAGCCAGTTTTAGTTGTCATGGTTTCCTGTAAGAAATCCTGAAGCTGCAGTTTGGTGCCAATGATAAAATTCTGAAGCAGAGAACAATAACTACTCACCACACAAACACACCCTCAGCATACACAAATATAGAGAAAACACAAGCCTTAGAATGTTATCAAAAACATGTTTTTTGGTGCAACATAGAAAAATTATCCTGCTTTTTGCCTATTAGTTCTCATTCCATTTGCTTAGGATTTGCTTAGAATTTTTTCAAAAGAGAATATCGGAGAAATCGTTCTTGCAATTATTTTGTTATGTAATGATCATGGAACAGTGATGTAAGGTCCACTGAGTGTGCTTCACATTTTGACAAGACTTACCCAACAGAGGGGGATGCTGCCACTGTCGTCCCCAAACTGTGACATACTAGTTTAATGTCTTCTAGGACTTTTCAAGGATACAGAACTACTCAGAGACCTTCATGGGCCTTTGTGAGAACCAAGTATTGGTTCTCACAAACCAAGATTTGACTCATGGATCTGAATAGCACAGGGAGCTTCTAAGTGGTGGGATTCAACATTTTTTTACTCCCAGTTCTGTGGGCGTGGCTTGATGGACATGGCAGGGGAAGGATACTGCAAAATCCTCATTCCCTTCCCCATCCCAATAAGCTGCTTTCCAGCTCCGTTCTCCTGTGCAGAGCAACAAAAGAAGACCCAGCCAATCAGCTGATGGGGGTGATATTTGCCAGTTCTCTAACCTACTCAAAATATCTGCTATCGGCTCACCAGAACTGGTAGGAACTGACTGAATGACACCTCTGGAGCTTCTGATCCTTGGCATTCATCATTTCAAAATAGAAGGGGAAAGTAATGAAGAAATATTATGGCAAACCATCCTAAAAAGGCCTATGGTGGCTCAAGAGAAAGTTTACTGCTTAGTGGAAGCCAGCTAGAAGCCAGAGAAAGCAAACCCACCCAATTCAGCTCTTTTAAGTGTGGGGACAAAGCCTTCATCTCAGGCAGGAAACAAGTTTTTTCTTGGACCAAGAGATATAGATCGTTTTCCAGGATATCCATCTCTGCATTTGTAGATGTACAGTAGCTATACCTGCATCTATTTATATCTATATACAGTATGTGTGTTTCTGTGTATGCACAATTACATTAATATATATAATGAGATATGAAAATGAAACACATATATCACACACAAGTAGCACTTTGGTTATTTTATTTTCATGTCAGAGAAATTATAAGAATATCCATTAAAATAATGGTTGTATTTTAACATCACTTTAAACCTAACTAAGCCTTATTAATTAAGCTATCATGGACTGGGACTGCATAAAATGCTACTAAAACATAAAATATGTTTTATGGTGCTCAAATGTAAATCTTCTTCATGATTTTGATGCTTATATAAACCCCTTGATCTAAAGTAGGCCTGTCAAACTCATGACCCACGCACCAGGTGCATCACACGCTGCCCACACCCCCACCCAGTTTAGTGAAGGAGGAAAGTCATGATATGTCACATGACATTACCATGATGACGTGAGTTTGATACGCCTGCTCTAAATGATTTAATTAAGAACGGTTAGAACTGAGTAGAGACAGCCAATTGCCTTCACTTTAAAATAAAACTCCAAGTAGTAGGATTGAAAACAAGGCAAAATATTACAGTAATAAACAGAAGAAAGAGATAAGGAAACAAAAGGAAGAGAAAGCAGTAACATCTCAAGGATAAGTTTGTGTTTTCAGGGAGATGATGAAAGAGTCACTCTATGCAGAGGTTCCCAAACTTGGCCACTTTAAGATTAGTGGACTTCAACTCGGCTGGAGAATTCTGGGAATTGGAAGTCCACAAGTCTTAAAGTTGCCAAGTTTGGGAACCTCTGCTTTATAGCATGGTACAATGGTACAAATCTACTTGTCTATACCAGTGATGGCTAATCTTTTTTGGCTCGCGTGCCAAAAGTGGGGGGAGCGCAGGGGGGGTCGTGGGTGAGCGTGCCTCACACATAATGCTATGTGTGTGACCCCCTGTTTTTGGCATGCTTTTTTCACCCTCCCCAGGCTTCAGAGGCCTTCTAGGAGCCTGGGGACGGTGAAAACAGCCTCCCCCTCCCCACCTCCAGAGGCTTCAAGAGCTTCCCTGAAGCCTCCAGAGGGTGAAAAACAGCCTCAAAAGAAAGCCTAAATCAGTTGGCCAGCACACATGCACACTAATGCTGACAGGGCAATGCCTTGCGTGTCCTAAGAAATGGTTCCCCGTGCCACCTGTGGCACCCGTGCCATAGGTTCGCCATCACTGGTCTATACTGTAAGGAAGGTCTGAGAAAAATAAATAGTAATCATAATGGTCAAGCAAAATAGACCAAACTTTCATTGGATGTTAGTTTGACCACTCAAGATTTTCCTACAGACCAAAGGCACCTTTTGAGTCACAGAGAATCAATGAGTACAACCTGTTACTAACTGAAATAGGATGTGTGCCTCACGCACTGAAGAATAATGTTGTCATGCCACGTAGCTTTATAGGCATTTCCCACAGAAGAAACTCACTCCTGAGTGCTGATAACTGGCTCATTTCCAAAGGACAAAGACAAGAGAAGATGATTAAATCTTATTATACAATATTAATTAAAGCTGGTGTCACAAGTCGAAGAACATTGGCTCTGTCACTTTCCAACCTTACATAAAGCCTACTACCTACTGTTGACAACTGAAGAAGTTCTTTGAATGAAAAGCGAAATGTTTCCAAACCAAAAACCAAGAAAGTCCAGTTTTTATGCTTTTTGCCATTTGGAAAAAAGTACTTTTGGGACAACCATGACCTGGATAATTGAGAATCACTATAGACAAAGCATGTTGACTTTTTTCTGAACAGAAGCTAATAAGGGCTTGTGTAGCAGATACCATTGGCTGACCTGACTTGAAGAACAAAAGTGAGATTCTTAAAGCTCGAGCTACCTATTTACACAGTTATATGATCTGGAGCTAGTAGCATCTAAAGAACACAGAATCTAGAAGTGGCTTTCCAATGAGGAAAGTTTTTGTAGACAATTCATTATAGAATTATCAATGGCATGCTGGCCGTGACTCTCTTCAGGTTACAGGGAACATGGTATGTTTTAAGTAGGACCTTTGGAAGTTTCCTGTCAGTTATCAATCTTCTTGCCAAAAAAAAAAAAATCCTCTTTGGCACAAAATTCTTGAGGATGAAGGATGATAGAAGAAACTCTGACTTGCAGAATACACTGATTATAATTCTTTCTTACTGCCAGAGATGGCATCATAAAATGTATAAAGAAAGCTCCATTTCTCCCTGTGATTGTGGATAAAAGTTAGCATATGCATTTATTTCCTACTTATTTTGTGCTGCTGCAAACAAACAAGACTCTAAGCAGCATACAACTCCTCTAAGCTGTAAATCAGAATAAATAATACAGTACAAAACTATAACAATAAACTTAAAATAACTTGGCATCTAGGAATATTCCCTCACACCCACAACATACACAGTGTGCTATGTACCTAGGAGCAGAAAATACACTACATACTATCCCAAAGGGATACATTGGAAGATCCGGGTTTCAATGAAACCTTGAACCATAAACTAGCCCACTACAATTTAATTTACTGTATAACACAGATACAGTCTGTGTGGTTAGTTGGGGATAGAATACCTTGCCAGTCCAGAAAATAAGGTTAATGAATACATCATGATAAAGTAAGCTGTGGTAAGCCATTGTGGTAGAGCAGGCCTACCTTATATTACCTCACAGATGTTTCAAATATTCTTTTTATAGAGCCAGTTTGGTTTAGTGGTTAAAGCCTCAGGCTAGAAACCAAGAGAGTCTGAGGGTTTTTTTTCCAATAAGCAGAAATAATTTTTTATTAACCCTCCTAAAAAGATAAAAGGGGATCAGCTTCTGGCTTCAATGTTAAGTAGATAACATCAAGTTAATATACTGTATGTTGAGATAGATATTTCTCTTTTGTTTGCTTCTTTCTCACACTAGCGGAGAATTTAAATATTTTGACTGCTTTTTCTTTCCCACTGTCAGATTTCTCTTGTTCAGTTTGCCTACCCACAAAGCCACCTTCATATGCAGGAGTGATAAATCTAAAAGGAAACAGCTCTGTCCTTTTCTAAAAAGGTTGCTCTTTCACCTGCTATCCACTAGAGCATATCTTCCAGCTGCCTAGTAATGACATTACGAAAAACAATTCAGCCCACATTGAAGCACAGATGGTACTCTGAGGTAGTGTGCTCCAACCAGTCATTTTATGTATTGTTTTGGAAAAAAGCTGGAATCTGTTACTGCTGGGCAGGATGTTAAAGCATATATTGCCTGAAAATTTCATGGCAAACTGGAAACTGAGGGGGGGGGCATTCTAAAAAAAACAAATGAATTTTATTTTATTATATTTCCAGTGATACCTTTGCCATGTGCCAGTACATTTCATATTATATTGATAACTCCTGGTAACAAAGTCTATGACTTACAGGGAGATTGGCCTATTCCCAAAGTAGCCATCATGATGGACATGGGCAGTCTTAAAACTCAATTTTCCAACAGACAGATGTGTGAGGTTGTCTCTCCCACTTTCTCTAAGCTTTCAGAAGGCGTCCTACCAACTTAAGTGCATCTTCATTGGCAGACAAGCAAAGCACTAGGCTGTAGGAAATGCTATTTTAATTTTTTAAGAATGTCTCAGGACCTGTGTAAAGTCTAGATGTGTTATATAAATAAAGATTATGCAAGAGTCTGTACTTTGTTTTATGGCATGCCAGCTTCCCACGTATTGATAGTAGAGTGTGGTTTGCTATTGCCTTCTTTGAATATTTCTTTTCAACTTCTCGGATCATTCTGTAGGCCAGAATTTTCCATATGATGCCCATCTAAGCTTCTAACGAAAGGCAGCTAAGTGCTTTCACATAAATAAACAATACATTAATAGAATCTTTAAAACCATTAACTTAGCCTCAGATTAGTGAGAGCCAGTGAAATGTCCATGGACATCCAATTCACTACTCTAGTCATAGTCCAAGAGACAAAAACAAAATGATGGCTAGCTTAAGTGTATGTGCTACAATTAAGAAATACATAATTTTCATATGGGAGGTTTGTTCGCTATTGATGTCACATGCTGAATCTGTTTTTTGCCCAGGGCACTGGTAACTGCAGTAGAAGTTGGGAATGTTCTTATTGGTCCCTTGTCAATGACAAATCATTCCATGCTAATCTTAGAGTTCCCTGTAGCTCTCCCTTTGCAGGGAGGAAGGGTCAATTTGAATGGTCCATCCCATGGACCAAACGAGGATCCAAACAGTATATGAAGTAGTCCCTGAAGCCTGTTGCATGGCTCAACCAAGAACTCAATCAGCAAGAGGCAGTGCTGGCTTGGATCAGATTGTGATTTTGTGCACTTTCTATGCAATTGAATATCAGAGAGACATCTACCAGTAATTATCAAAGGAGATGAAGTGGCATAGACACTTAGGCAATTGTTAGACACAAAGAGTCAGTATGATCCAAAACATGTAAGAATCTTTATTAGGGATTACCTTGTAGAAATGAGAGCAGTGAAATGTACTCATTTCTCTACTTATTGCATCCATAAATGATTAGCTTGTGACCCTGTTCCATGTGTGATTAATACACTAGGAGTGTATTAGATAAGACGAATTCCTGCATGGTCTTTGTGGGGATTACTCTGTCCATCTGTTAGAAAAAAAATTGTTTGGATTTCTTTAGAGGTGGACTTCAGCTCTATATATCCTATGAAATTAATTGATTGAATTGATTGAAATTGATATTCTATAAAATGAACAACCTTGTTCATTATCTTTGAACCTGTTATCCCTGATGAAATAGGATCTTGGCACATTAAATTCTAACACCATTGTTAATGATAAATCAACTTGCACCCCATCACCCCACCACCCCAAAGTTGGTGTGCAATCTAGCTATTCTCCTGGAAAGGCAGTTCATGCCCAAGGAGCAGGTAGAAACTTGTTAGCCCTTCAAGATACATCAGAATAAGAACATTATGCTGGTAAGTCAGGACTACATTTATTATAACAGTTATAGTAACAGAGTCCTGCAAATCTGAATACACTTCCCTGCCTTCCTCTTTGTGAAAGCTAAGAAAGGGTCTGACTGAGATGTTTACTCTTGTTGTTTTCTTGACCTGGGCTCAGACCCCTTTTATCTAACTGTTCCCTTGGTGGTGGATACCAGTCAAATACTAGGGTTAGCCATTTTAAAACTTTAGTTTAAACGTTAATAGATGCACTTTCCTCCCCTCCTGCCTGGTCCTTTAGTCCCCTCTAGTGTCCATTTGCAACGTTCAAAGAATCTTAGTACCTTAAAATGGACTTAATTCTATTTCAATTGTTTTCCCTGTATGTATTAATTGCATATGTGTTTTTCACATTTTACAACAAAACTATAAATGTTCCAAATTCTTCTGATCTTCTAATCTGTTTATAACTTTCTTAAATAAAAGATTTATTTTTTTTGGCTTTCTGCTGATTATATTTTTTAAAGTCTTAAGTCTCTATTATAAAATTTCTTGTATTGAAGAGAGAAAGGTAAAACACTCCAGGTGTTAAATTAAAATTAAGCTTGGTGTTTTGCACATATATCCATGAGATAGTTATATACAAGGTAGGATTAGAAAGTGAGTAAAGCTGGCTTAGTATCCTTTTTAAAGGTTTCACCATGGCTGAGTAGAAGATTTTGTCTTCCTCATTTCCTGGTGCTCAATCTCTCACATGAGACTGCTGTTCTTTTTTCCCTTTGCAAGGATCTGCCATTTGGAGTGTCTGTGGATAACCCACCATTCTCTCCTTCTCCTGAAAGGTTCTGAAGGACCAAGCTACTTGCCAGTCTCTTGTTCTTCATCATAGTTGTTGTCACCAGAGATATCATCAATCAGCATTGCTTCATCCTGAAACTTTCCTAATTTTGTTTAGGAAGAGGACAAAGAAACAGAACCTTGAAAACCTCTCTCTGTTTTCCCTTCTTTCCATCCCTCTTATACCTCAAGAAGTTAAAATAAAGTCACTCTGAGATCTTACTGTTTTCCCAATTTCTCAGACAGTATTTTCTTCTTCACATGTCAGATTCAATATGCCCCCCCCCAAATCAAATGTATAGTTCTCCATTGAACATGGCCAGGTAAACTGTGGACTTACTTATCTTCACTGGTTTTGGCTGATCTGTGACTGCAATTTTGAGTGACTGTGATTTAAGTTCCTTCTGTAAAGCAACATCACTTAAGTGTGACATAGCAGGGGAGCCTGTCCTGTGGAACGGACTTATACCCTGAGATTCTGATGCACCGTACCCGGTTCTTCTTCCAAACACTGGGGCCAGGATGTTAGTGGAGTTTAGAATATGAATTATGTTTTATTCTGTTAAAAAAAAATCTGTGTCAGCCTTACCAGGCAGACTAGACAGGAAACATGACCAGATAGTCTAATTCTACTTTATTGTAAAGTTACATTAATAAAATCTTTCAAGTCTGAAAATATAATTCCTCCATTTTTCACCTTTACAGCCTGAGAATTTAGAAAATTCCTTCTAAACTTTTTGTTCCATCCATTAAGCAGCTGAAGGCTATGCTGTCTCTTATCTGATTATTACCTAGGCAGCATCTCTTTTCATAATCTTTAAAGGTATTTCCTATATATCAATACAATAAATAGATTTAACTGTTCTTTTGCATTGTTGCTATTGTGTTTACCTATGTTTTCGTTAGCTTCCCAGAGATAACAGCTTCAGTCATATACATTTTTTAAAATAAAAAAAGTAAAACTGACTTGTCAATAGCATGGCTGACAAAATGTTACGGCTTATAAACATCTTTGTTGCAGCCTATTCCTTATTTTAGACTACTTTGTTTAGCAATATATTTGGTAGTGCCAAATTTTAGTATTAAATGTACATCTCTTTTTTAAAACAACACACTAAGGAATAAAGAGAAAATCTGTTTTATTAAAACTCCTGGCAGTTCTATATAAAATTTTTGAACCAATTTAAAAGAACTTAAGCCTTCTGCATTCACAGCTGTGTTACTTCCAGCTCAGCTCCAATCTGTTTGGATCCATTGTGAAGTTAGGCTTCAAGGTGTTTGTTTTGGTATTATGAGTTCATTTCCCCATTATGGGAAAGAAAGTGTTGTGTCATCCTTCAGCTCTTGGAAGAGGCTTAGCTGAGTTTTGCAATTTAGACAAAAACAACAGGAGTGAAATTGACAAAAGTTTTGCCAGTTTCTCACTTCTAATTTTTCAGCACCAGAGTAACTGCAATTTGTCCAAAATGCAGTAAGGGTAGTCCTTGCCTTACAGCGGTTTGTAATAGCACTGAAAAAAGTGACTTATAACTGTTGCATGATGTCACATGATCAAAGTTCAGCTGATTGGCAACTGACTCATATTTATGATGGTTGCCGTGTTCCTGGGTTGTGTGATAGTGCTAGGAGGCACTGAAGCTCTGGAACAGCTTCTCTACAAGGATCATATTATATCGCTCCCTGCTGGCTTTCAGAAAACTACTGAAAATGCAACTATTCCAAAGGTCATTATCTTCATTTAGACACTGTGTTACCTCTTTGTTTTTTACTCTTGTTTGCTGTTTCAGAGGAGCTTACAATGCTACCATTTGTTTGAATCCTACCACGGGTGTTGTTTTATTGCATTTTCTGTAAACTGCTGTAAACTGAGAATCATTACATTTCAATGGGATAGAAGGTTAATAAATACTATAAATAGAGTAAAAGCTGCCTGATAGTTTATGCCCTCATTCCCTTTTGAGGGAATGTTTTCGATAACACAGAACCCACAGCAGCTCTGGCCTCTGAAAAACAGGGGAAAACCCGGTGATTTTTCACTGCTTGCTCTTAGTATTTCAAGCTAGCAGAAGTGAAGGTGATCCTGGGTCACTTTCAAGCCGCTTCTAAGGCTTGGAAAGAATAACAATGTCATTTGTTGTATATGTAAGATGGCTAAATTGGGGGACTGCTTCTTAACACCCACCCCGTCCCCTACACACAGTATATAAGGGTAAGAAAGTGTTTTGGAGCAGCCTTTTTGCTTACTCTTTTCTAAAAGATAAGCATTGGGACAAATTATTTTCCTTCCAAATCGCAGATAAGTTTTAGTGTGAATCAATTTTATTTGTTGCATTTATAAACTGTCTTTCTCCAGAAGCTTAAGCCAGCATATGTAGAACTCCTATTTATCCTCATGCTACCTTGTGTTATTCTACTGCTGCTAAAGCCTTTTCGTGCTATTCTTACCATTGCAGCAAAGTAGTAATGTGATTCCCCTCAATGAGATGTTTTTCATCACCTCAGAGCCTCATCTGGTAGTTGCTGAAGTGCAAAGGCCTCTTTGGGCTATTGGAACTGCTAAAAGAGGCCTTAAAGCCAAAACAGTGCAGACATATTGTTTCCTGTTAGAAAGTAAAAATTGTGTCCTAGAGTGGTTTCAATGGGGTGCTTTGTACCAGCCTTCAAGCAAAACACCTTTGACGATCTACCGTATATAGCCATATTATATTTATGTAGCTAAACTCTGGCAGATTTCTCTTCCCCTTATAAAATCTAAAACTCACATATATATATATAAACCTACCAAGCAGGGAAAACCATTTCAGAAATTTGTTGATTTCCAGTGAAATCAACGGAAGGCACCAACTGTGGATTTCTTCAACAAGATATGGATTCATCCCCCAAGTCAAATAAAGCAGTTATCAAATCAGTCTGAGGCTAATTAGATGATTATCTGAACCCAAGGTGGTAGTTACGCAAATTCCTAATTTAAATCCAACACTCCTCCTTTATTATCACATTTGAAAGAAGGAAGCATGGATATTTTCCCCTTTGGGTTAGCGAAACTTTTTTTTAGCAATTTATCTTTGCCACATCCCTTGAAGGACAATGCATCACTTACTCTCTCTTTACCTTTTCACCCCTACAGCCCTGGTTATAATGCGAAGTTTATGATGTAATTATATCAGACCCAAGTGAAAAAGCCCCCACCCCCACCCCATCACTGAGCTGATTACACTTAGCATGGCATAAACTCCTTCTCCCACTCTCTGCCAGGAGTCCAATTTTAAGCTCTAATTGTTTTATAGGCCCTTTGCACTCTGAGGAAAGGGATGGGGGAAGAGAAAACAAGGGGAAGGGGGAGTTTCCATTTACATACCTTGCACCAGAAGACACATTCATCACCTGTCTTTCTAAGCAAGCCACCCTCAGCTTTCCCCCTACCACTTTGAACAGCTACTTAAATACAAAGCTGAGGCTATGAATCATTAACTCTGAGGAGTATCAACAGGGGGGGAACAAAATTATCCATGACTGCTGTGCCTTGTGGGGGGCAAAAGCTTTCTTTGCCAAGAGTCTACCACTCAGTTTGTGTGTTTACAATTTATCCCCCCAAATTAGACCAGCTTTCCTCAAGTTGGTGCCATCCAGAAATGTTTGCCCATTCTCCACAACAGAAATGGAAATGCAACAGATGCCCAGATGCCTTTCACTCTCTCCCCTTTTGTCTCTCTGTGGTTCAGAGCCACACACTATGAGGCATCCACTACTGCTACAGAAAACTTTTGGGGTGGTATTTTTGTTTTGTTATAACACATCTTTTCAATTTGGGATATTATTTGGAGACCTGTCTGCACACCTGTTTGATGTGTGGGTGGGTGTGGGTGTAGCATGTTTCTGAGCAGGTCTTTCATATTTATGGACAGGACATTTAGGAAAAACATTGGGGTATATACTCTTAAAATGTAATTTGATAATCATTATGATATGGATTTGGTGAATCAAATCTTTCATTTATAAATGCTGATTTTCAATTACAAAATGTAGTTATTTTTCACAAACTGGATCATGCCTGCATAGTTAATATTTGGGAAAAAAGGAAATATTCCTATACCAAACTTATACCTGTATCAATTTTTTTCCAGCTAGAGGTTGCATTTCAATAAATATTCCTAGTCATTAGAAGCTGCATGGCAGTGACTAAGGGCATCATACAAGAAGTGATGAGTTAAACAATGCTATTGATTTGTAGGGTTGCAATATGCACTAATCCCAGTTTGTTTTTCTACTTAAATTGAAAATGCAATCACTCTATGTTTGGAACCATCATTCTAGTGAGCCACTGAAAAGGAGGTCTGGGGCTGGAAGTTACACAGCTCAGGTAGACATTGTCCAAAGTTCCATGCATTATTGTCCCACAGACCTACATTGCGATTCCAGAGATTGAAAATTAGAGCTACAACCTAGCCCCACCATCTGTCAGAGAAAAGAGGTTTAAAGAAGTTGTGCTAGCCATGTCAGAATCAGTTTCTTTTTCACCAGCAGCATCCTCGACCTCTACGTCCACCTGCAACTGTCATTCTTGCCCATCACTATTTTAAGGAACTGGCCCTAATTTAAGTTTCAATCACATGAAGATATGTTTTGGACACTATTGTAAAAGAAGAATCACCACCAATGTTTCCCTGAGGAATAAAACCATTTCTTTTAATGAAGGCTGGGTAAATTGTTGGCTTGATTTAGATCAATCCAATTTGAAAAACTGAATTGGTTCATTTTTGTAAAGTGATTTGGGATAAAGAGTTTCTGTGCATCTGTCTGATTCAATGCAATCTGAGCCATCAGTCTGGTTTGAAAAGTTGCTCCAATTGTCTTTGACTGAATATCCAGGCTGAACCTTTATTCAAACCTAATACCCATGAACTGAATGCTACTTCATATGATGATCTTATTTTTCAGAGTCATAATAACTGTAATTAATAGTTTCTTAAAGCAGCGACATCTTTTTTTTCAGGCTTATGTTGAAGGGATTCAAACCCAAAGATTTTTTAAGCAGTTCAAATGCCTTGAACCACAAGATGGATGACAAATACATTTGATGATAGGTAGATAGATAGATAGATCCAACCATTTTGAAATCTGCATAGCCCTACCCTTCAACTAAATCCAGCTTGGGTACTTTTCTTGTTTCTTGCTTGTCACATAGGGTATTGGCAGCTTTCTTCTCCTTCTCACTGATTAGTTCTGTGGTGTGAATGAATAGACAAAATGTGAGTTAATTAGTTTAAACAAAGGGAAACAATATACAGGTAGTCCTTGATTTATAAAATTTACTGACTGGTTGAAGTTACAATAGCACTGGAAAAAAATTACTTATAACCATTTTTCATACTTATGACCATTGTAGCATCCCCATTGTCATGTGGTTAGTACAGGACTACCTCTAATAGGGACAGATTAATTCTTGGAATTATAAACAGCCTTCATGACCTAATGAAGGCTGTCTATAAAAATGTATCCACATAGTAATGGATAACAATGTAAGTGATGAAAAACAAGATTCAGAAAAAGGTGCAATAAAAAAAAACTTGGACAAGGTAATTCCCCATTCCACAGAATGGACTCCAATAACTTCATTTTAAAAAAATATGTTTTGACTTCAGTATCCATAAATAGATGTTCAGAGAACTGTAATTTTCAGCAGGCAAAAGGTTGGGAGAAGACTGGCACAGTTTGCAACAGGAAAATTCTAACATTCTTTTTGTACATTTTAAACCCTTGAATACTTTTCTGTTCTGATCATGTTAGTCATTAAAATACATAAACAAATAATATGGACAGATAGGTTTTGACTGATTTTATTTGACTGATGATAAGATTAAAAAGCTAAACATACTTGGGCTAAAAAAAAGTGTTTCTTCCAATTTATTTATTTATTTATGTATTTTATTAAATTTATATACTGCCCTATTCTCCGTGGTAGGACTCAGGGCGGGCATTGGATAGGGCAAGCAAATATAATTGTAGGTGGACATCTTGATGATTTTAAGGATGAATAGAAGATTAATTAGGGAAAGAAAAGGCTGGGACTCAAAGAAGAAAGGCAGACAACAACATTTTGTTGTTGTTGCTGCTGCTGCTGCTGCTCATACTACAACTTGGCACCACAACTTAATTTTGCAAACAGTCAGTCTCCATGATATAAAGCCTTTAAACATATTGTCACTTGGCTACATTTATTATATGGAATTAGCTTTCAGTTGCTTGGAAGGATAGATTCTAGAAGGATCAAATAATTCATCCTGATCTTTATTTTTATGTCCTGCTTGATTTAAATAGCCTAGAATGTTGCAGGTGAAGATCAAGGAGAGCATTAGCAGGCTTGAGAAGAAGGAAGAAGATGAGTTGAGGTGCAGCTGAATTTAATAGAGTGAAATGAGATGGAGTGAGCTTGCATAATGTTTCTAGCCATTGCTGGCTCCAGCTACTACCATTCATCTCTCTTCCTTCACAATGTAATATGCAAGCTTTGCACTTACAAGTAATGAAACGTAGGCAATTATCTTTCCCTATGGCACAGTTAGTAGAGTCTGTTCTGCTTCTGAAATGTTTACCCCCAACCAAACTGTGCATTAAGTACAGCCTGTTCCATCTTTCCTTTTTACACTACATCACTAAATGAGATTATGTGGCAATAGGTTCCTTTGATACCAAGAATTTACTGCCACATAATCTATTTAGGGTCAAGTAAGATTTGTTGAAACATTTGCTTTTCAAATAGAAGAGATGTCTGCAGAGACTGTTGCTGTGCTTCTGTCTTGCAACCGGACCTATACTCCTTTGAACCAGATTAATAATTCCATTGTGTCATTTTAAAATGTGCATTTATTTTGCTGGATTTGATGACTATAGGAAGTAGCCTAGCCTTTAGCTATATAATGTACATATATTAAATTTGCCTTGTTTTTACAGTAACATGTGAACTTTACATGAATCACAACAAATTATTTCAGAAATAAACTGAGTATGACTGAATACTTCCAATTCAATTTTTATTCAGTCAATTTCCAGAATTGATTGATGTAGCCTAATGGGATAATATTACTTCACTGAATTTTATAGAGAATATTAAAGAAGCTACAACCCTGAAAATACCTAGCAGTGATGAAAAAATTACAAGCCAAGATGACCTCAACAAAACACTTGAGCTGAAGCATAGCAATAGATACTAGTTTGAATGGCTTTTAAAGAGGTTATACAGACTGAGGCGGGGATAAACATTTTGGTGGGTACTAGTCCTGAGGAATATTCAACATCAATGTTTTTGGGAACATTGGCACCCAAGCCAATATGTCTTATTTTAGGCAACTGGTTAGCACTGTAGAATCAGTATGCTAATTAGTTGGATTAGGTTTGGCAACATGGTACCCCAAGGTGCTGGAACATCTGGACATTATTTTTGATGCCTATCACATTCACATTCATATTAAGACACATGTTGTTTCTGAGATGACCAACCTGGTAATAGTTGACCTGATAAATTGACACTTTGTAACAGAACATTTCAACCATGGCAGCCATTTTGTGAAGAGAATTGTCACATTCCCTCACAATTCTAAAAGACTGCCTATCCCTGAGTAAACTAATGGATCGATCTAACATCACTTTTCTTATTTTCTTCTGTGATGGAGTTGATTTTCAGGTCCACCATTCTTTTTTACCCCCTTTTATTAATATGCAGGTGCAGTTTGCTAAAATGAGTATTGCTACGTCACCATGACTACGGCCAGGAATGTTAGTCAAGCAATTGGCAAGTGCTGATTGGTCCAGACGCAACTGCAGTCTGGCGGAAAGATTCCAGGTTTCCCATTGGTTAATGGTTTCGACAGCTTGACTACTGTATATAAGAGCTGTCAGGTTAAAGTGTTCGCTGTTAGTTGTTAAATAAAAGCCGTTGTTCCAGCAATTGTCTCCGTGCCTTCCCTCAGACCCTCAAATCACAAAAATTATATCCTTTCTCTTTCCTACAGAAGAACATATGTTCTCTACTATCCTGAATCTTCTGTAGACTTGAGCCAAATAAATTCAAACAAAACTTTATTCATCCAGTTTGCCAGAAGACCTTGGGGATCAGGAGTTGCTGAAAGTTTGTTTATATTTTCATTACTAGAAGTACAGCTGGCAGAGGAGATTGCAGCTTAGGTTGCCTCAGAGGAGAGAACATCACATTTTGGGCTGAAAAATAAATAGCTTTAAAATTGTCTGAAAAGAAAATTTGAATGAAACCCCACTGACCCACTCCCCCACCTGTTCTCCAAGCTTCTTAAAACCCAATAATTAGCAGGCATGGGCAGTAGGGAATATTTCAGGAGATCTATCCATATGTAAAGCTCTTTGGATTATAAACCCTCATGTCCAATGATGCCAAAATGTCTGCACAATCTCTGGCAGTCAGAAAACAGGTTTAACAAAACTGGTTTGATGTCTCTAACCACAGTAGCAAAGTCTGGCTTTTAAAAAAGACTAGAGCAAATTGATTTTCTGGTTCAGAAATCCTGAGCATAGGGGTCAGGATGTTATGAGCTACTTTGTCTCACAGTGTAAAGGGTACCTTGAGAGATATGTCACTATGCACATCATTATGTCTGACAAACATAGGGATGTACCGTAAATGGCTGTCAGAACCATCCAGGAATGCTGCACAAATTGAAGGAGCATAGAAAACATTTTGACAATTCTTTCCCTCCCACAATTCCTTGAATCCCCTATATATTTTTTCGTCTTCCCCATCCTTTCTGCATTTCTTCAGTCTCCATTTGCTTGTTCTGCTATCTACGTCCATGTTTACTACTAGATAGAAGCCACTCTTGTTTTAACCTTTACAAAAAGTTGGACAAGCTGGATTTTCATGTCATAAATTCATTCCTTAGAGAGCCTCTGCACTCACATTGGACTGATGAGAGGCCCTCTGGAGCAATGAAATAAGGAGGGTCCACATCAGGTTTGCTCAATAACATAGCTTTATTAGCTAGGCAAGGTACATAAGAGAAAACTGGTTCAATAAAGAAAAGGTGCGGTAGACAGGGGCTCCCGCGTTTGACAGCTCTTTATATATGGAGCTGTCAAACGGGGAGCCAATCAGGCTGCGGCAAGAGCCGGCTTCCCGCCAGGCGCGCCTCAGCCAATCAGGCGCGTCTGTCAGTTAGCCGGCTTGCTACAGCCTGTCTCCATGGCTTCCCAGAGGCAGCCTGGAAGACCTGCGGCCGGTCGCAACTCGAGACCGGTCGCAGGTCGAGGACACAACACCCCTTTCCCCCCTCCATCCGCGCATGCGCGAAAAACTGTCCATCAGGTGAGTGGAGCATGCGCAGTCCGCCAGATTGTCCTAGAGTCTCAACAGGAGCCGGAGGAGGAGGACGTGCCCGTTGAAGCTCCTCCCTGCCGGGGTGTAGCTCCAGGCAGCGTCATCGGAGGGGCCTTCCCGAAGAGGCGGGGTCGTCTGGATTGGTGAGTCGGGGCGAGGAGGCGTGGTCATTGATGTGGGGGCCTGGCCGTCTGGTCGGCTTGAGACAGGCCGATGATGGTTGCCGGAAAGCGGTGTGAGGTGGCAGGGAGGCCTGTATGGCGAAGGCCTCTTGCAGCTTTGTGGCATCTCGGAGTCAGATGGGGAGATCGGCCCGGTTGGGCTGTGTCGACGAACCGGGCGTGGCGGCCGAACAGCTGCCGCTGCTGGTGCAGGCGGCAGACTTGGCATCTCGGGGGTTCCGCTGGTGTGGGCTTGCCGGTCAGCCGGGATCCCGACGCGGAGCCTCCAGGTGGCTGGCGCTGATGCCGATGGCCCCTATGGCCGCAGCGGCGACAGATGGGGCCTTGAACAGGCAGTCGTCCCGGGGAAGGCTTTCCCCACAACACATGCACACAAGGCACGCGCGCGGAGACGGCCGCAGTTCCCGGTCACGGTTGAGGGCCGAGGACTCGGCCGTCTCGTAGGCCCTGGCTGCTTCTGCAGGCTTTGTCTGCCGGAGAAGCGGTGTGCAGGAGCGTAGCATCGTTGCACCAGGGGTCCCGCGGCAGGTTGCCTACCGTTGCCGGGGTAGCTGCGGCGCGCGCGGTCTCGAAGAGGTCTCGGCCGCCGCAGCCCAAGAGATGAGCGAGCTTCCTGGCCTGGTCGTCGTTGGCCGGCAGGAAGGCACTTGAGGTGGCCCGTGAGGAGGCCCCGGTTTCCGTGGCCGCGTCGATGGGGTCGAGCGGAGGAAACGATCCCGTTGTGATCGTACCGCGAAATGAGCTCTGCCTAATCCCACCTTCGTCGCCAGTGTTAAATCTTCAGTCAAAGAGAGGTTCCACATCAGGTTTGAGGACACAACAAGGACACTTGGCCCTTCTCAAGTTTCAAAAGAGGAGTAAACCCAGGAAGATAGGGATTAAAAAATATATAGCAGAGATCAAATACTTCAAAATAATGCTATGCTGAATTATATATGCCTTGTAGCTCCTCAACTGTTTTCGCTTCCTAAAAAAGAGTTTTCTACTCATTTGTCTTATTCCCATGGTATCTGAGAATTTCCTACAACTTTTTGAGTTTACTTTATTATCAAAGGTTTGGGAAGGAAATGCTCTGATGTTATTCTTTTCTATGATACATCTTCATAAGTGTCTGAGGTTAAGTTAAGAACATGTCAAAGTAGCAACATGCATGGTAATATCATAATGTAAAACTTACTTATTTATATCCCAACCTTTGACACAACCACAAATAATGTGAGTTTTGTGTTATGATACTGTGGCACACAGTTCATCACTTGCCCTCGCTCCCACAGATTCCTGTGTACCTCTTTCCATCATTTTGAAGCTGTCTCGTGAGGTCTTCCTAGGAATGCAGAATTCTAGAAATATTGTATGATGAAAGACAGGACACACCTCTCTTGCTCTCTTTGTGGATAAGTAAGTGCAATAACCTATGATCCAGTTATGATCATGTTGTTGAAATTACTTATAAACAGAACAGAACAGAACAGAATAGAATGTTTTCAAGTTTCAACTTCAAATTTTGTTTGCCAAATTGAATAAGATCTGGAAGGGGGTAAAAGGTAGGAGAACTTTCTCTCCCACTGCACCAGAAATTTTAAAAACCTCTGGGCTATAATTTTGAAGTCTTACTAGAAAATGGAGCCCTGACCTCTCCCTTGTGGTCTGACCCTAATGTGACAGAAAGAACTGTCCAGTTAGCATCACAACCACTGACTATAGCTTGTCAAAGTTGTAGTCAGCTGCTTTTTTCAGTTCTGCTACCTGAAATAATTGAATTAGACATTTCAGAACCTGTTTTGCAGATTTTACACATCCACTGAGATTAAGGCAAACACTGCAGCGAGGGTGGGAACTGCTTTGTAACTGGGGCGTTTGTGGTCCATACCTGGACACCTTTGTGACCTGCATCCAGTCAAGATTTTTATTCTACCTATCCCACAAGCCAGTGTGTTTCCTGAACTTAAAGCACAGACTGCAGTGCCTCAAGGCAGATTGTATCTTTTTACTAAAGTCAGGCTCTCCTAAATAGATTTGTATCAAAGCTACACCTGGGAAGCCCTTAAAACAACAGACATTGCATTAATTGCTTTCACAGATGGCAGGAACGTATAATCGGCATTGTAAATACTAGTGAAGATAGAGCTGTAACATTCAAAGGGCGCCTGTGAGAAATAATGAAATGAGATTCATCTTTGAAGCTGTTTGAAACCTAATCAATGTGAAAAAGGACCTCAGAATACAATGATTACCGAGAGTGGCTTTCTAATAGGGACCCTGAAGAGCAAATTAAATATGACTTTATAAAGCAATAAAAAAGAGCAATATGTGCCAGTGGAGTGGCATCCAAGTTATATTTTTACAAAGACAACAAATTACTCATAGTTGTCACACAAATTTCCTTCCGCAGACTGTCAGTAGGTGTTGAAAGCTTCCATATAATTTCATAGAGATAAAAGCTTGGTCCTGGCCATACTGAAAGTTCTTTAATCTAATCAACCCAACAATATTTTATAAACTGTGATTTAAAGAGGAACCAGCTACCCTTGGCATTATCCAGCTGTCCAGTGTTTCCAACAGTGAGGATCCAAATTACGGACACTACAATAGAAAAATCACTAAAATAACTTATCTGGAATTCTTTCCGCCCTGTTTGAAAGAAATTTCACTTTGGGTCACTTGATCGAGGAAAGAAAACTGTATAATATAAAACAATTAGCATTTGTAGCCACTACCCAACTGCCTCTTCTCTTGGAATGAATTGGGATTATTTTTTTCTGGCTTTTTTTTCTATCACAGCTCCTGGAATGGATCTGGCACATTTTCAGATTCTTTCTTTGTTGGCACCGCTTGCCATACAGAACAGGTTGTGTTATGTTTTGATCACTCTTAATCCTGCTGACTGACAGACTGTCCCAAACCTCTCTACATAATTTCTTTACAACATTCTGCCCATCTGGAAAAAAAATACCAAACATATGAACTAGTATGGCAGAACAGCATTAGAACAAACCTATCTCCTGATCTGTAACAGAGCTTTGTAGGAATTCAGGAGCAATGGATTGGAGACAGAAATATTTACAGATGATCAGGCAGTGCTCTAAAGTGCAGCAGAACCAATCAGCCGGTGGCCCAAAGAGTGGAGTTGGCCCTCAAAGCAATTATGACTGATTTTTGATTGATTGATCACTGGGGGATTACTGTTTCCCCATGGTTTATTTTTGTACTTTATTTATTTATTATATTTATTTGCCTCCCATCTCACCACAAGTAGTCTGTGGGAGACTTACAAGGTTAAACACAATACATACATACATACATACAATGATAAAAAGATAGGGAGGGAGGGAGGGAGGGAGGGAGGGAGGGAGGGAGGGAACAAGTTGTACAGGGGGTGAGGTGGGATCTGCTATTAGTCCATCAACCACCTCCAGCGTGACATTCCCCCACTGGGTCCCCAAGCCAATTGGCAGAATTAAGTCTTCAGGACCATATGAAAGGTCAAGTGGGTGGGAGCACTTCTCACTTCAGGGGGCAAGTTGTTCCAAAGGGCAGGAACCATAGCAGAGGAGGATCTTTTCATGGACCCCACCAGTGGAAATTTCTTGATTGGTGGAATCTGCAGCATGCCTCCTGTGACAGTGTGGGTGGGTTGGTATTGTCCCATTGGGATGAGACAATTCCTGAGGTAACCTAGACCCATGCCATCCAGGGATTTATGAGTAATAACACCCTGAATTGCTACTAGAGGCAAACCAGCAGCCAGTACAACTCATGAAGGATTGGTAAACCTTTCTAGCCACCTTGAAGGCTGTCCACACCACCACACTCTGCACCACTTCCAAATGCTCTCAAGGATAGCCCCATGTAGACTACTTTACTTTGAAAATCAGGGAAAATAATAATATTTATGCATGTATTCCAAATTACAATTACAAAATTAAAATCAGTCAACAATACTCCCTTCCCCCTAGACAGGTGTCATGAAACCTCTTATGGATTCCAGCTCTATACTTGTCTGGTTATTATGAAGGCCAAACCCAGGATATCTGAAGAAGATGTATTTATCTAAGACCATTACTTTAAAAACAAAACCTGCAGGTTCTAGAATATTTTGATGATTGAGTAGGTCAAGGATTAAAAAGAATTTTGTTCTAAAGTGGAAATAAATTTAACTCTTTTCTTCTACTGGTTCCATGAAATAGCAACACCAACATTTCTCTATAATTTGTTCCATGCATTATTCAGAAGACTTAGGTAGTACATCTGATTGCTTTATAAGGCTTTTCTTTTTTTAAAACAAAGGCAGGAAAATGCTTCATTTTTAAAAATTATTCAATTTTTAAAAAATCAGTTTTTAAAAAATATGTGCTTTTGGCTAAACTGGAATCTGAATTCCACAGCACTCTTATGTTTTGATTCTTGAACTGGTCTCTGAAAAACACAGTGCCTACCTGGAAATAGACATTTCCTTTGATAGGAAAATGAGAGAGAAATAATAAGTTCTGGGATGTGGAGAATAAGAAGTGTTGAAAGAGAAGCTATAAAACTCAACCACTTCTGATCTTCATAATCAAAATGCTCGGCATTGATGTGTGAAATGACTTGTGGTGCCCTGGCCTATTGGAAAGAAAACAAGTAGATTCCTGATATTTCTTTGAATGACAGTTTATTTTGCTATTAACCACTGAAGCATCCCCTAAACAAGGAGTGAGATGATAGCTTGTATTTGTTGAGTGTCAGTTAGAGTAGAGCTGGAGTTTTCCACAATAGCCCTTGATGTTTGAAAGACACTGTTGATGAACCAAAAGAGAGTTCACAGAAGAGCTCAAAGAACGATGAAAGGAACAGGGAGTACTGACTGATGAGAGGGGGGGGAAATAAGAGCATACTTAGCTCAGCTGAAGAGCAATGACAAAATGATTAGCAGATCACTTCCCAAAAGCATCTGAAGGATAAAGAGGAGAAGAGAGAAGCAGTGGAAGTTGAGCATTGGTTCAAGCCACTCAAATGAAGACTAATGATCTTAAACTGAGCAGAAGAAAGGCTGAATATGAGAGAGGGTTGGCTGGCTTTTGTCTGTGAGATTGATTAAATTGTGGAGCAATTTCCCAAGAAGAAGGGGCGGGAGTGCCTGGATGAATTATTAAGATAAGTAGTAAAAAGGAGAGGACAGCCATAAACCATTCACCACTTGAGGACTTAACATTTGTATTAGCAGAGAAGTTTTCAGATGCTGGATTTTCTAGCAGGAACTTTCGTACAATATTCATTCCACTGGAACTTGTTGCAGAAATTTTCTTGCAGTCCCTGTTATTAGCACACATTTAAAAGAACCCACTGAGCCCCATAGCTATGTATGTACTGAGAACATATTTGGCATGTAGCTATTCTGTTCCCATCTTTAAATGACCTGATGAAAAGCTGCCATGGATTGCCCTATGATTACCAATCTGAGCATATCTAATTGCAAGCGAATATTGTTCTTCCAGTATAGTAATTTGTATGTGTGAGTACAATCATCAGATATTGGAGGTAACACATATTTGAAAAGTGTTGTTGTTTAGTTGCTAAGTCATATCTAACTCTTTGTGACTCCATGAACTGTAATATTCCATGCCCCACTGTCCTCCATTGTCTCCCAAAGTTTGACCAAATTCATGTTCATTGAGTTGATGACACTATCTAACCACCTCTTTCTCTACTATCCCCTTCTCCTTTTCCTTCAATCTTTCCCAACAACTGAAATGTATAATTTAATAATCAACATGTTTAAAGCAAAATTCAGCATTCCGAAAATACCAGCTATCCATTCTAAGAAGCAAGCTGGGGGACTGTAGTTCTCAGGAGTGGATTCTGGCCAGCTTTACTGCCAATTCACTTGTGGGGGGGGGGGCTTTGCGCACGTGCATGCTGGATGCACACACATGTGTAGTTCAATTAAAATTGTTCTGCGCATGCGCAGAACTCAAAAACAAGATGGCGGAGGCAACTGGGGAACTGATTCAGGGGCATGGCAGACCTGGGTCGCTGCCGGTTCCAGCGATTCAGGTCGCCATACCACTATCAGTTCGACCGAAACGGTATGACCCCACCACTGGTAGTACTGCAGTTACAAGCTTGAAAGCCCTCTTCATGTGCTTCTTTGTCTCTTCCACCTTATTAGCATAAACTGAAAACTCATCAAAATAAGGACCTATGCTTAATTCCAATAATTAAAATTGCAGGATCTGCATTTTGCTTGTTTGTTACCTTGGTTCCTGCAAAAAGAAAAAGAAAGCACAGGCAAATGCAGTTCCTACAGAGACTGTGAAGGACCTCCTGCGATTGGAAACTCTGCTGGGTGTTTCCATTGCATTTAAGGTCCTGCTGTGCTTAACATTGTCCCTGAAGCTGTACATAGAAGAGAAGCCCACAGGCAAAGCAAAGGAGGGGAGATGCTTCTCTTTCATACATTATTTTCAATGCACAGTACTATAATGTATCAAAATGCTTATTCTTCACAGATGCATTTAATTCTATCACCATTTTCCCCCCAACTAAGAATGCTTTCCTGATTAACTGACCTTTTTTAAGCCACTTATGGTACACTCTAATAAAGGCCAGAAGAAAGGGGGGGAGGGGGGGACTACGGAGGTTTTATCATTTGGTCTTCCAAGAAACAATGCAGGGTGACTTTCTTATTTTTCTACCATGTGAACTGCCAGCAAATCCAAACATATAATTGGCATATGCAGAACAGTTTGTGTGTATGTGTGTGTGCATGCGTGCGTGTGTGTGTATGCTTATCGAGCCACAGGATAGATAAGTCTGATAGACAAAATTTGAGATTTAAAAAGGAGGGTGGAGAAAGCTCCTTCATAAGAAACTCTCCTGTTGTGGCCTGCCAGCAGCCAGTGGAGTTGGCAACAGATTCGGACGGTGAGGTGGTTGGCAAGGAACATGGGCCAGTCCTGGAGTCTGGGAAAGGCTCTGATGAGGGCTCTGTGTTGAGGCAGATAGGGGGCAAGAGCCATGTGGCAGTTATCAGCTGCCTTCAGAGTCAGACATGAATGAGGCAGACAAACAACTGGAGCCTGTTCCCAGTGTGCACAGACCAAGGGAATAGATACAGAACAGGGGGCGACTTGGGAGTAAGGCCGGAGGTGGACAATGAATGCCCCCACCCAGACGAAATGAAAGAGGAAAAAAGGGGAGTGGAGTTTGCAGGAGACAATTAGTTTGCTTAATTGGTTTGTGACTCTCCTGGACTCCTTGTCAAGTTTTGCATATATCAGCTTGGCAGCTCTCCAAGTCAGATAAGGTCTGTGTAAATCCTTCCTTGAAAGACTTTGCTGGATATGAATGAGCAGAATTCACAGTAAATTAATAAAAGGGATTTTTTTGTCAGGACAAGGAGTTTGCTTCATGCTCTTGGGAAGCCTAGGTCAGAACATATCCCTAGTTTTCAGAATATAAGTACACATGGGACAGGAGGGGTATTGTCACACTTGCAAGATATTGTTAATGTAACCTTACAGTAAGGATAGAGTTAGTACTCGGTATCAGAATGTTTCATCTGACTGGGAATCTTAACAGAGCTAAAATATATGGGATGCTTTCTGCATTTATTAGGAATTTGGCATAGCCTAGCTTTCATACCATTTCCCAGATTTGTCTCTCAAACTGCCTGCCCACTTTCTTGTCACTCTTCTCATCACCAACTCCTCCTTTGAATCATTGCTCCTATTGTTTACTACTGTTGCAGAAGATAATCAGCAACAAAGGCAGGGTGCAGGATGCATATAGTTAAAAAGATAGATGTGTATATTAAAGTTAACATGGTGAGTAGAAGTGTGAATATTTATGTGAATTGATTTAATTTTGACTGGAGAGACCCAGATTTGAATCTATACTTGACCACGGAAATCACTATCTCGTTGTGGGGATAAAATGAGGGAAGAAACTCCACCCTACTTCCTTTAGTTGTCAGAGAAAGGACAGCATAAGAAAGCAAAATTACTTTCCAATCCACTCTTTATAGAAAGAGCAGATATGGCTGGAGTGGGGAATGTAAATTGTAGGCTATTAATTGTAGGTAGCTAGATAGAGCAAAAATAGTCAGAACTTCAGCTATAGAATACACAAGAACCCCCAAATCCCAAGGGTGACAATCTGCTGGTTCAAAATGAACACTAATTTCCTGAGCCTTGTGTCAAACTTTCACTTCTTTCAAAGCTCACTTTGCATTCCGTGCACGAATAAAGAAATGGAAAACCTCAGCAGGGGCAGAGATTAAGGGAAAGATTTCTGCTGATGTTTTGTGGTAGCAATTACTACATAACTCCATTTACCCTTTAATAAAGCAGCATATTAGCCCTAAGCAGATTAAAAAGAGGACAAGAGAGGGCTGAGGTGAGAGGCTTGCATGAAGTCCCCTCATTTCTAGCATTTAAAAAAATGACCATCTCCTATGCTCTGTAATAGGCATAGCTTGATTTTTTTTAAATGTTAAATGATCCTTCTCAGTTTGAGCCATCTTAGTCGCTATTTCCTCATTACCTCTACAAACCACTTATGAAACCTCCGATTCCTTGCTATGACCAACGAAAATACTGACATAACAGTGGAATCTGAGATGAGAAGGAAATATTTGAAATAGAAACACACACATAATGCAGCTGTGGATAAAGTAAGCTTATACTACATTCCACCTACCTAGGTTTGATCATAGCCATATTTAAACTAATGATTCAATTCATCTTTCCTAATCTGGGTTTCTCCAGATGAGAAAGATCAATTCCCATAATTCCTTCCATGGCCACTGAACATTTCATTTGATGTGCTGAATGTTGTACTGCTGGGAGAAATTATTATTATTTATCTTGCCTTTATTGTTTTATAAATAACTAAGGTGGCAAACATACCTAATACTCCTTCCTCCTCCTATATTCTCCATAACAACAAGCCTGTGAGGTGAGCTGGATTGAGAGAGAATGACTGGGCAAACTCATGCAACTGGCTTTCATGCATGAGCTGTGACTGGATCTCAGTCTCCTGGCTTCTAACTGGGTGCCTCAGCCATAAGAAAGAGGCATATATGAAAGAATGTAAAGAACAGGATAATATGGAATACTATTGGACAATGATCAAGATTCAGTTTTCTTAGAAGGAGCTCACTGAAAGCTACTTAATTTTATATAGCATATATAGCGTGATAGTTAAGGCATTGGACTGGTACACAGGATACCTGGGTCCATCCATCACAGTGGAAGCTCATGGGGTGACGTGCACCAGCCACAAACTTTTGCCTTAATCTACCTCATAGGTTTGTTACTTTGGGGTAAAATAGGAAGAAATCAGTGGTGGGGTCCAATTTATCTTACTACCGGTTTGCTCGTGTGTGTGCGTGCACTTGCGCCCGGGCAGGTGGACAGAGCCTCCCACCGCTGCCACTGCCAGTTCATCCAATCTGAGGCGAACTGGCAGAAACCCACCCCTGGAAGAAATACCATATACTGTCTTGAACTCCTGGATAAAAACAACAGGGCATAAGCAAAAGAACGAATGAAGTGATAATTAGTTTAGATCTACTCAGATTTCAGATCTGAAAACAGTAAGATTCAGTCTGAATCTGGTCTAGGGTTGAAAGAAAAATATTTTCAATTTGAACTGATTTAAGAGTCAACATGCAATTTGATAAATTATTCAACTACAAGCTATAAATGGAAGCATCAACATGTCAGCAGCTGCTTCATTTTTTTTGTCAGGCCGAAATGAAAATAACCCATTAGAAAATATTAATCCTGCAAAGTTTCAGATGGATATTTTCACATTTTCAATGCAATATATTTTTTGAAATATTCCACCTGCATCTCATTTAAAGCAGAGATTAGGAACAGACAGTACTGTAGCTTTTACATTTTCTAGCAAAGTTCCAAAGGAGATGTTGTGCTGAATCAAAGCAGAAAATGCCCTACTCCACTTTAAAAATAAACATAATTATCATTCTCTGACCTCTTTTTTTCTGGATGGCTAGTTTGCTTCTATAGCTCTTTAGTATTAGGTTAGCATCTCCTCCGAATCATATGCTATTAGCTAATTCAACTTTTTTTTTTTGCAAAATGTCTGTGTGACCATTATTATATATGATAATAACACTTCTAAAAAGGTGTGATATTTCAGAAATCTCTATTCTGTTGTAATGGTCACTTCTAGCTTTATAAGCCACAGAATACTCTGTTACATTAGAAATCACACACAAGTGACTGCATCTTTGTAGCTTTACTTCTAGTAAGGAAATTATGGAGGGGCATTGGGCTAAATTTGCTCGGTAAATGCAACTCCCCTCCCCATATGATGTTAAATGGCCAAAGAGGAATGTGATTAAGAATTTTACCATAGAGTCTTCTCAAACAGGAGGGTCTGGAGGGGGGTGGGAGAGAAAGTCAGTTATGAGAAATTTCTAGGACTAATGAAAGAATTGATCACATGCATATATATAGGATTAATAATTAGTCAGACTGTGTTAGAATTTTTTATTAGGAGTATATTACAAACCATGCCCAGTTCTTTGCCTCTATAGATTCAGTTGCCAATTCATTCTCTCTATATATATATTTGCATATATTCATTCATTCATTCATTGAGAATACATACACTCACACATACTTCAATTAATTTAAATATTGTTGCTTTTAGGACACTTGTCCTTTGATTCATTTACATTTATTCTTTGAAGCCAGTTCTTTTTCTAAGATCCACATCTATTCATGTTTCTCTTTGCTGTCAAGCATCTTGAAATGAAATAAATGCTATTTTTATACAGGAATTTATGGTCATAGCTGTGTCTTGGGAAATTATAAAGAGGTAGCATGCCAATTGCAAATTAAATCTCAGTGATCAGAATTTTACTTCCTTTGGCCTTTCTCCTAGTTGTGTAAGGAGAGAAAAATAGTGATGCAGAGATACAAATGAAAAGAATCCCTGCTGCACCCAATCGTGTCACTACAGCTTGGATGGCCAGGCCCGATGGTTCTGTGGAGAGTAAAGCCACACATACAACTTACATTGTGCATATTATGAACAGCAAAATACAAGATGAAACTGGCACACTCAGTAAAGAAGGCATAGCATATGGAAGGCAAGACAAGAAGTTTTGTTTTTAAATGTGGAGGGTAAACATGGAAACTGAAAAGGCTACTTAAAAATCTGAAGAACTGCAAATAGAATAGACACAAAAACTAACAGAGGCTATACTACAAGTCAGGCAAGTAAGTAGAGAAGTAAAGAAAAATAAAAGATAAAAGAAATGGTGTCAGGAAAAGGTAGTTTGTTTTAGAAGTCCAGATTTTTTTTAAAAAACATTGCAGAATATATCTTTTTTTTTTTTAATTGAATTTATACCCCGCCCTTCTCCAAACGGACCCAGGGCGGCGCACAGGAATATTAAAAAACATACAAACATATAAAACATTTAAAAAACTTATTCAATTAAAGACCTGTGCTAAAACCGAATTAAAATCCCCATTTAAAACTATCTATGAGTCAGTATTGGAGGCTACGCTAGGCCGGCTAGTTGGAATAGGTGTGTCTTCAGACACTTGCGGAAGAGGCGGAGGTCGGAGATGGTGCGGAGTTCAGGGGGTAAGTCGTTCCAAAGGGCTGGTCCCGCCACAGAGAAGGCTCTCCCCCTGGGTGTCGCCAGTCGGCATTGTCCGGCCGACGGCACCCTGAGGAGGCCCTCTCTGTGGGAGCGTATCGGTCTGAGGGATGTATGGGGCAGGAGGCGGTCTCGCATATAACTAGGCATATATCTGATGTCCATTGCCAATTTTCCCTTCCTCTCTCTAAACAAAGCTGTTTAAACAAGTCCTAACAAAAAAAGTGAGTGTGATAGAACAATCCTCCCACAAAATCTCTGATATGCAGGGTTTGAGGAGTGATCAATTACTGTAGATATTTATAGCAATATCAGAGAGCCCATTAAATCACCCAAGATCCCCATACATACATATCTTTGTCCATTTATAGAATGAAAGTTAAAACCAGACAACCCATTGGCTCCTCAGATCCCCTTGGAATCTCTCTAAATCAATTTTAAAGCATTTGCTTTAATTCGATTCTAACCTGCAGTTTGAAGGGATGATTTGATCGAATCTCCTTTGAGTGAATCATCCATTTGAACAACCCTAATATTAAGCTATATTTGTTTTTATTTGCAACTACGCAGGGTGATCATAGTGAAGACACTGCTGAAAGCAACCAAAGCAGCTCCCATAGAAGCTGATATATTCTGTTCTCTCTGTGTGTGTCTCCATTTTTCTCTGGCTAAGTGATAATTAATTGGGCTGTACAAAGCCTTCAAAAGAGGTGATTTGCAACGTGTGGTAGCGCATACAAAATACCTGTTTCTGATTCAATAAAACAATCACTTTTTGCAAGCTTCACAAGTCTGCTTTGGAAGCTGATGTGAGCTGTCTCCCAATGCCTGTTTATACACAGTTACTTTGCTTTACTTTTATACCATTGACTGTGCATGCGCACACATATAGAGAAAATTAGAATCAGTTTCTGAAGCAACTCCATGAGCTTTGCAAATATTTTAACAATAAATGGAAGGAAGAATGGAAAATAATAGTGGGAAGGACTTTTGGGGAAAGCTTTGCACAGTCACAGTGCTTCAAAAACACATGTATCCTTTGGTCTAGGTTTCCATCTAGAATTGCTCTTTTCTAAAACAAATGCTGTATAGTGTTGTGAATTTCTTCATGTACATAAATCATTGAGATTTTCAATGATATCTTTGTAAAAATCAGACCCAGGCTAAGAGTTGATGACCTACAAACGTTTCCAATCACATTTACACCGGGATTTACTATAATTAGTTGGCAAACCCAGCATCCTATTATATATTCTAAAGTAGTGGGGTTTTCTTTAAAGAACTGGCAATCTTAAGATGTGTTGGATCAGGGGTCCCCAACCTTTTTGGAACCAGGGACCGGTTTCATGTTTTAAAAATTCCATGGGCCGGTGGCGATGGCTCAGTCGGCATAGAAGGGGAGCAGGGGGGAGGGGGAACAGGCAGCGCATGCGCGCGGAGGGGGTTTAGTCGGCTCACTCGCCCCTCTCGGGCCCCCAACAGTGTGAGCGGCCACGCCTACGCTTTCCTGCCCCTGGCGCGCGGTCTTCCCAGGGGGCTGCCCCCTCCTCCCTCCTCCTCCTCTCCGGCCCTTTCTAAGAGTTGCGCCGCTCACTGCGGCCTGGTTCCTATCAAGCCACGGACCAGCACCAGTCCGCAGCCCAGGGGTTTGGGCCCCATGTGTTAGATGGACTTCAACTCCCAGAATGTTCCCCCCCCCTCCAATCAAAATTCTGACTGGAGAATTCTGTGAGTTGAAGTCTGCACAACTTAAGGTGCCAAATTTGAAAAACACTAATTAAAGACATCCTTCTAGGACCAGTTTGGAATATATCAGAGTCAGTAGATGCAGATCTTTTCTATAAGCTGAGCAATTCCAAGCAATTTTCACCCATCTTCCTGCTGGTGAGTTTTTTGTACCCAGGAAATTTGAGAAAAGATCAGGCCATACAACATAAAATCTGCCATCTGCATTTTGAAGTGTACAGTCTCTCTTAGAAATCAATGGATCAAGCAGTTTGGTTTTTGCTACTGATTTAAGAATGGTCAATAAGATGATCTTCAGGATAACGATCAGAGAAGCGAAATACACTGAAAAATAAACTAGTCATTCAATTAATTCTTGCTTGTGGTTTTAATTATACAATTACATAAAGTTTCTACAATGTTCTTCTTTCTTTTTAAAAAAAAATCCTACCTTATCAATTTCATTTGTTGTGATTTCAAAAATTCCCTTCTATCTTCATTTAGCAACTAAAAATGAACATCAATAGATCTTCTATGTTCCTTGAAGTTTTCATACCGTAACTATCAAAGAGCAGGAAAAGCTTTAAGCAACTCAATGTTGATTTCATATACAGTATGTGTCTTTTCTCTCCTACCACGTCTTATAATAAAGTGCATTTGGATTTTCTCTTTAAAGACAAGGAGTCTCCTTTCAAAAAATCAGCATTTAAATAAGGCTGAAAGGGAAATAGCAATAAAGTAGTTGGACATAGGTAATTAATCCAATGAAAAGTTCAGTATAATATTATCTCAAACAAGGCAATTGGTTCCTTGGAGTAATATTGGGATGAAAGTAAACTTTATTTAAATACTGCTGCCACCTCTTAACGTTATGCAGAACTCAGCATGGTGCAGAGCTTTGAAGGGAGAAAAGAAAGAAACCAGAATTATTTTTTCTTTTTTTTCTGACAAAATATGAGAACTCCACAGTCATACAATGGAACTGATTGGTCAAACAAATGCAAGCAATTTGTAACATAACAAATAATTAATTTGGGGGATGAATGATTCCAATGAATGCATGTTAGCTCCAGACTCACTACCTATCATACTGAAGTTGCATACAGCTTTACAGGGCAATTTTAAATTCAGAAGTTCCTTTGATCACAAAAAGAAGCCCTGTTCTTTTTGGAAGGCTCCTTGTAACAGTGACCAAAAACAACTAGCCTGCAGCAGTAATCTCTAAGCTGTTAGGATTGCAACATCCAGAATTCTTGGCCATTATGTGTTGAAATAAAGAAATTGCTAGAAAATTGCATAAAGCAATGCCAAGTATGTGACTATAAGTAGTGCAGAGAATCTTCATAAAAATATCAGGAGAATTCTAGCTACTGGAGAATAATGCTGCTTATCTTGAAAATTGGACAAGTCTGAATGAGTCAACTGTTACTCTATTACTTGGTAAATGTATCATTTTGAAACTGTTGAGAAAACAGACAGGTTCATTGAGACTGCTAAACTGACAGCTTTTCCATTAGATTTGTATTCTTCCTGTCTAAAGGCCTCCCAACAAGTGACACAAGATTTAGTCTATAGGGTAGTATATGCATCGTTGAGTTAGAGTGATCCCAGCTGCTTGAAGAAAAATGGTGGATGCCATCACTGAGCCAAACAGTTCTGGGCAATTTTCATCCACTCTCCAAGCTTCCCTTTTGTAGACCTGTTGTTGAGAAAATAATTGGGTTGAAACTATTGAATAAAGTTTATGGCATGTCCAAAATACAGTGGCATACCCATATTACAGAATTCTGCTGGTTACCAACAAACCTTCATGTGCAACTCAAGATACTGGTTGTTACCTATAAAGTTCTTCGTGGTATGCATTCTGGTTATTTGAGAGAACTTCTCTCTCCATTGTTTGTGCTGATCTAGAAAAAATCAACACTTGGAATACTTTAAAACTGTGTGTGTGTGCGTGCATGTGCATGCATGTGTGTACACAAACATATATACGTGTTACGTTTTTGAGCTGATCAATAAATAAGTCAGGGAGACTAGGAGACTATTGATCAGCTCAAAAACGTAACACACATATAAAAAAATTACACAACGGAATTCATGGCTTTCTGTCTAGATGGTCTCTGGTGATGAGCCGAAAGGCAGAAAAGGAAAAGCAGTATGCTTCCTCCCTTAATTGGGGCCCTAACAGGGTGTTGTGGAAACAATTATATGAAACATATATACATATACATATTTTCAATTGCTTAACCACCAACTCCTTCCTTGGTAGCATTCCACTGGAGTTTAACTAACCCAACCCTACTCCTTCTCAAAGGTGCTTTTTTAAGAGGCAAATGGACTTTCTGATTTTTCAGAAAGTTTTCTTTGAAGACATTTTGCTTCTCATCCAAGAATCATCTTCAGATCTGACTAGATGGTGGGGAAATGGAAGGATGTATACTCCTTGCAGACAACTGGTCTTTTAATGACAGCATAATGTACTTAACAAATTATACTGTAAGGATAGTATAATATATATATTATATAGTAATTATACTGTAAGCAACGCACGATCAGAGCTGAAGAAGCTTCTTGGATGAGAAGTGAAATGTCTTCAAAGAAAAAAACAGAAAGTTCAGTTGCCTCTTGAAAAAAGCATTTTTGGCACAACCCTGACCTGGATGACTGAGAATCTCCATAGACCCGTGATGCCATAGGCAGCGTGCCATAGGCAGCACACAGAGCCAATTGGCAGGGCATGCGAGGTGTTGCCCTGTCAGCTGGTCAACATGTATGTACGCTGGCCAGCTGACTTTGGCCTTCTTTTGAGGCTGTTTTTCACCCTCCAGAGGTTCCGAAGCTTCCCTGAAGCCTCCAGAACACAAAAAACCGGCCCTACGGGCAAACCAGAAGTTCAGGAACATACTTCCGGTTTGCTCATAGAATCGGTTTTAGCCCTCCGGAGCCTTAAGGGACCTTCCCTAAAGGCCCCAGAGGGCAAAAAACGACCCTATGAGCAAACTGAAAATCACGAAAAGGGGGGGGGGGGCGCTGGTCATGCACGCATTTGCATTGGTGTTGTGCGGATAGCATTATGGGTGTGGCATGCCTGTGCACGCCCCCCCTGCGCTCCCCCGCTTTTGGCATGCGAGCCACAAAAGGTTCACCATCAGTGCCATAGACCAACCCTGCTCTGTTATTGTATTGATGTATGCTTTTAATTCACATGCTGCCCTGACTTATTGTGAATTCGGTAGCCAAATACATTGACAATATTGAGACCCTTAACTCAAGTCCTGTTCTTACCTCTAAAATAAAACTACCAGCCAACCATTATATGGTGAGGGGGAAAAATAGGAGCATCTGTATTTCTTTGTTGACATTTAATGCCTGTTTGAATTTTGCAGCCATTAACTGGTGGGCCAACCCAAATTATATTTTTTTCCTTCCCGCAGGCTCTGCTCCTATTCATACAAGTTCCCCTTGCCTGCACCTCCTTCAGTATGTCAGCAAATGTGACTGTGTTCAACCACTCAGTGTATTTCTCCTTTAGAAAAAGGGAATCATATTTCTCCATGAATCAAGAAAGCATGCTCTTACAATCTGCCTGACATTTCTCCATGTTTCAGATAGATAGAGAACAATCTATTAACTTTATTGTTGCATGGAGAGTGATGTCAAGGAGCAAAGCTTAATGTGGCATTTGGTAATACTTCAGATGATATTATCTGATCTACTAGTGTCCCAGATTGAACCTAGTTTCTCAATTTTCTGTAGACAATTTCAGCTAGTAGATATATATAGTAGGACAGACAAAGGGGGGGGGGAGGAATCTTCAAGATGCAGATAGTCCTTGATTTACAACTATAATTGGGATCAGAATTTCTGTTCCTAAACAAGGCACATGTTAAGTTAAATTAAATTAAATTCACAGATTTCCTGGCTAAACATTTAAACTGAATAGCGGGGATAGAGAATCAATAGATAAAGAACATTTCTGTCCCCAGCAAACTAAAATTCATAGGGTTATCAGTGCATGTAACATAGATGTTTGTGTAGGTAATATTATCACCACTGCTGTCAAGCAAAACCAAACAATTAACAGTGAGTGCCATACAATGTGCATGAACCATACAAGTGGCAAAGAAATAGGGGCAAAGAGAACCATAGTCAGGCATAACACAGGTTACGTAGACAGTAAACACAGGGTCAATCAAAATGGACTCAAATGTCTATACACCAATGCACAGAGTATGAGAAATAAACAGGGTGAATTAGAAAATAAAGTAAATGAGGGCAGATATGATATTGTTGCCATTACAGAAACTTGGTGGGATGAAACCCACAAATGGAACATACAGCTAGAAGGATTTAAATTATTTAAAAGAAATAGACCAAATAAAAGAGGAGGTGGAGTTGCACTATATATAAGAAATAATTGCATCTCTACGGAAATAGAGCACAACAATGATGAGAACTATCCTGAATGTATTTGGGTCAATATTAAAGGTTGGGGGGGAATGATATTGTCATAGGTCTATACTACAGACCACCAAACCAAGCAGAGGAAGTGGATGAACTTTTTGCTAACCAGCTAACTAAGGTATGTAGGAAGCACACTACAATAGTAATGGGAGATTTTAACTACCCTGACATCAATTGGAAAACAAACTCTGCACCAAGTGGAAGATCCAACAGGTTCCTAACAAACCTAGCAGACAACTTTGTTTCCCAAAAGGTAGAGAAGGGAACAAGGGGGTCAGCAATATTGGACTTAATTCTCACTAACAGAGAGGAAATGATAGAAGGTGTAGAAGCTACAGGAACTTTGGGGGCAAGCAATCATGAAATACTGGAATTCAACATTATGCAAACAAAAGTAGTAGAACAAAGTCAAACTAGAGTCTTAGACTTTAAGAGAGCTAATTTCAATAAACTTAGAGAGAGCTTAGGAAGGATTCCATGGATGAGAATCCTCAAGGGGAAAACAACTCAAGAAGCTTGGGAAATTTTGAAAAATGAGATTATAAAAGCCCAGTCCAGCGCAATACCAATGAAGAAGAAAAATAACAGTTCCCAAAAGAAACCAGCATGGCTGCATAAAGAACTCTCTGACAAATTGAAAGACAAAAAGGATAAATATAAAAAGTGGAAAGAGGGGGACATAACTAAGGCAAAATATCAGCAAATAGCCCGAGCCTGTAAAGATGAAGTGAGGAAAGCTAAGGCTCGCAATGAAGAAAGGCTTGCCAAAAAAGTAAAAAATAACAAAAAAGCTTCTTCCAACATGTTAAAAACAAGAAAAAAGTTAAGGAAACAATTGGTCCACTGCTGGGAGAAAATGGCAAGAAGATGATAAGCAACAGGGAGAAAGCAGAACTATTTAACTCTTTTTTTGCATCTGTCTTTACACAAAGGGATAAAACAGTCCAACCAATCAAAAACAGCACCACAAAAATCAGATTAGGAACACAAGTTGAAATAGGGAAGAAAATGGTAAGTGAGCATCTGTCTGCCCTGGACGAGTTCAAATCACCAGATGGATTACACCCCAGGGTTCTGAAGGAACTGGCAGACGAGATCTCAGAACCACTGAACTATATCTTTCAGAGATCCTGGAGCACCGGGGAACTGCCAGAAGACTGGAAAAGAGCTGATGTGGTTCCCATCTTCAAAAAAGGAAAAAAAATTAGATCCAGGAAACTATAGACCCGTCAGCCTGACCTCAATACCAGGAAAGATTCTGGAAAAGATAATTAAGCAACAAATAAGTGAACACCTAGAAGCAAACAAAGTAATAGCCAAAAGCCAACATGGGTTTGTCAAAAACAGATCATGCCAGACGAATCTAATTGCATTCTTTGACAAAGTGACAAAATCAGTGGACCAGAGGAATGCTGTTGATATAATTTACCTGGACTTCAGTAAGGCATTTGATAAAGTAGACCATAACCTACTATTAGATAAAGTAGAAAATTGTGGGTTAGACAGCACCACCACCAAATGGATTCGCAACTGGCTGACCAACCGCACTCAACGTGTAGTCCTCAATGGAACTGCATCTACATGGAAGGAAGTATGCAGTGGAGTCCCCCAAGGCTCTGTTTTAGGCCCAGTACTCTTTAACATCTTCATCAACGATTTGGATGAGGAGATAAATGGGGAACTCATCAAATTTACAGACGACACCAAGCTGGCAGGAATAGCCAACACTCCAGAAGATAGGCTTAAGATACAGAAGGATCTTGACAAACTTGAACATTGGGCATTATCTAATAAAATGAAATTCAATTGTGAAAAAAGTAAGGTCCTACACATAGGCAAGAAAAACCAAATGCACAAGTACAGTATAGGTGGTACCTTGCTCAATAGTAGCAACTGTGAGAGGGATCTTGGAATCCTAGTGGACAACCATTTAAATATGAGCCAGCAGTGTGCAGCAGCTGCCAAAAAAGCCAACACAGTTCTAGGCTGCATAAACAGAGGGATAGAATCTAGATCACGTGAAGTGTTAATGCCACTGTATAGTGCCTTGGTAAGGCCACACTTGGAATACTGCATACAGTTTTGGTCGCCACGATGTAGAAAAGACGTGGAGACTCTGGAAAGAGTGCAGAGAAGAGCAACCAAGATGATTAGGGGACTGGAGACTAAAACATATGAAGAACGGCTGCAGGAGCTGGGTATGTCTAGTTTGATGAAGAGAAGGACCAGGGGAGACATGATAGCAGTGTTCCGATATCTCAGAGGGTGCCACAAAGAAGAGGGAGTCAAACTATTCTCCAAGGCACCTGGGGGCAGGACATGAAGCAATGGGTGGAAACTAATCAAGGAGAGAAGCAACTTAGAACTAAGGAGAAATTTCCTGACAGTTAGAACAATTAACCTCTAGAACAGCTTGCCTCCAGAAGTTGTGAATGCCCCAACCCTGGAAGTCTTTAAGAAGATGTTAGATAGCCATTTGTCTGAAATGGTATAAGGTTCCTGCCCACGCAGGGGGTTGGACTAGAAGACCTACAAGGTCCCTTCCAACTCTGCTATTGTATTGTATTGTATTGTATTGTATTGTATTGTATTGTATTGTATTGTATTGTATTGTATTGTATTGTATTGTATTGTATTGTATTGTATTGTATAAGTGAGTCATGCCCAAGGTTATAACCTTTTTGCCACAGTTGTTCAGTGAATCATAGCATTTGTTAAGTGAACCATGCTGTCATTAAATGAATCTGGCTTCCTCTATTGACTTTGCTTGTGGGAAGGTTCCAAATGGCAGTCACATGACCCTGGGATGATTCAACCATCATAGATACTTGTCAGTTCACAAGTGTCTGAATTTTAACCATGTAGGCAGTGGAGATCCTGCAATGGCTGTAAGCATGAAGATCAGTTATATGTCACCTTTTTCAGTAATTTCAGATGGACACTAAACAAATGTTTGTAAATCAAGGACTGCTTGTATTTAATAATTAACCCTTCCCTCTCCAAATTACATTAAAAAACTTTACACATTCCAGACAGGTTTGAATAGAATAATCCAAAATCAGTACCAGTTTTTCTAAAATATCACAAAGTAACACCAAAAGTAATGGTCATGTTGACCATGAAACTTTCAAAATATAGAAACTCTGTAGTGGCATTCCTAAACAAACTAAATGTCAAAAATGGAAACACTTCCTGATTGATTAATCTTTTTGATCTGGTTTGTTTAGGAAACAAAAGAAAGAAAGGGAAAAAAAGAAGGGGAAATTATAGGTGATGTCATAATTATGACAGATGCATTCCTAATTATTCTTAATGAATAATCTCTTTAAAAGGCAGATCTTGAAACAGCAGTGTCAACAGAAAAAAATTGCAAATAGTGTACTACTTTATTTGTTTGTTTTTTAAAATTTGTGTGCCATCCTTCAAATTCATCATCATCAAAATTATATTCATATGGCAAAGTATAAAACATGGCAAATTATCCTACAGCTTGTGCTTCCAAGCATGTGAAATCCAACTATATCTGAACTATACAACTTGCATTTTGCTTCAGGATTGCAACAAACCAAACAATTTGAAAACAGCTAAACAGATTTTTTTTTTCCATTTAAGATTCTTTTTGAAGAAGAATTCTGAAGAATGTGAAAGTTTGTGCGTTACCTAACGGCATTTTCGTTGCTTCTGTCACAGCACTTGCCATACTTACTGTGACGGTTAGGTGAATTCAAGCTTACATCTCTGAAATAACTGAATGAAGTAATGTGGCTTAATTTCTTTTTCGGAATTAAAATTGTTCCAGATGAATGGGAAGAGCAGCATACTCTATCTTTAGGCAACACAGCTCACTAATCCGGATGCTTTGCCAAACACCTAGGATATGAGAAAACAAAACAATTAAGAGTAACAACAACAAATAACAACAAAAGAAGAAGCAAAAAAAAAAAGGAAGAGGTAGGTGGTATGTGAATCTCCCAAAGGATGATGTGTTTCTCTATGTCTCCCTAACACTAATCAAGCTTTGCAGATTCTAATCTGTGCTGTAATTAACTTTATCCAAACGAGCAGCAGGCTGAGTGGCTTTGTTTGGGCATTTTTCTGGTTATTGAATGTGTCTTGAAAATGACTTGGCAACATCCTGGAGAAAAAAGGAGGGGAAAGAAAGGAAGGGAGATGAATGAGATGCCAAATGCTTATTCCTCCAGATGAAAAGGAACTGTGAGGGATGCATCATTGTGCTCACTCCTGAAATAAAGATATTTCTCTTTGAACTATACAGGTTTATTTTCATTTGATTTTATACATATCTTTTTAAGTGAACAATTGCAGTAGAGTCAGCAATTATTTGATATATTATCAGACTACAGTCTGCCACCCTGCCATGAAAATGACTCAGTTATAAATTGGAAAACTTCCAGTGTCTTTCTAGTCTGAAATCAGTAAAGCAATCACTATAATCTCACAAGAGACACGAGGAATCTGGGTCTCTAGGAGATTACATAGGCTCATGAGATACATTGGAGGACCAGTAAACAGTGCTGAGGGCATATTAAGCTTGCAACTCAGCTGAGTTTTTAAGGCAGTATTTCACAGCCTTGGCTAAGCTTGAAGATGTGTGGACTTCAACCCTCATAATTCCCAGCCAGCGTCAGAAGTTGGAGTTGAAATCTATGCATCTTCAAATTGGCAAGGTTGAAAAACAATGCTCTCAGGATTCCTTTGCCTAACCCACTCGGTCTCTAAATAGCATCTTCGTAATATCTCTCTTGGCGTCTTATCATGATCACCAAAGTACTTCTTGTTTCCATTCAATCCCCACACAATTTTATACCTTGGATCAACACATTGGCTACAATATTTCCTTAGTCAGTCTGATCTTGGCTTCAGTTATCTGAGCTTTTTAGTTAGATTACCCTTTCAATGTCCTCTATATAAGGCTGCAATTCAAGAATGTCAAGTCATTTTAATTGGTGTAAAATGTGATCATGAGACTGATAACTAGCGCATTATATCAGGAACACTGAAAGATGAATACTGCTTGCCAATTGTTTTCCAGGTTAATTCAAGGTGGTACTTTAAATTGTTAAAGCTCCCAGTGACTTAGAGCCTACCTGTCTAATGAATCACTATTGCATTTTGAACCAATTTGACTTTTAGGATTTGTTGGAAAGGTCTTTTTGAGGATACTGTCTCTTACCAGTTTGATGGGCACAGTCACAGGTACTTTCATTTGTAAAATACCCTACCACGGAAGTCAGTATTGAAAAAAGACTTTATGACAAATTTTAGCTCATTGTTTGTTTTCGTATTTAATGTTTGCTCTAGGACCTGTTATTTTAATTATATATTATAGTGTTTTTATAATTGTGCCATTTTGGTCATTTTTAATATAAAGGAAGTAAAGATATACTATCACAAATAATGTTTTCCTGCAAAAGCATAAGGGTTGCTATTGGAATATATGTTGGAATGTATTTTGTATTGCAAAAACTACAGATGTATTCAGCAAGTAGATGGCAGTGTTTGTAAGTTTACTAGGTATAATCTATGATATATAGCCTATGGTTGTTGTTTTTCTGAGGAGAGTTTCCTGTAACAGTTAAACCATTGAACAGCAAGGCCCATGGTGATTGTACATTTTATTTGATCTGTGAAGCTATATAATAAACAGAATTTCATTGTATTTAAGTACAATGACAATAAAGATTATAATTAATTTCTAACAGTTGCAATAAACAAATCTTCTTCCCCTGGTCTTACAAATTCTGAAGAGAACGTCCAGCATTTTCCTTACAAGCAGAGATATTATGTTAGTTTGCTGCTATACCTACATGACACTTCAAGCAGTCAAAAAACAAATAAGGGATTTCAGTGGCTTTAAAAATAATCAGGTGAAGTAATGCAAAAGTCATTTTGAAATGTCAGACCAGAGGATTTTTTTTAATTAATGTATAGTGGAAAGAAATACCAGGGAGAAATAGAAATGGATTTCATAGGTAGTTGGGTTCAGTCTTTGAAGAAGTCAGTGTAAATCATTTACTGCTTTCTCTTTTTTCTCCCTATTCCATATTTGCTATTGCTTTGGAAACCCTTCCAGGAATGACTGAACAGCATCTGCACTATGTCTGATACTGCATCTGATGTGCATGTGTAATGCCAGAAAACATGTCCAGCCTAAATTCTACAGAGGTTACTGAGCACAAGTCTACTATTGCTGATGAGAAAAGATTGGGTTGGCTTTCAATTTTTCACTGAAGAACATTGTCCATATTACAACTGTCATATTGTCCATCTGTATATCTCTGTATGCAGAGATTGTTTTTGGGTATGCATTCGCTTTTAGGTCAAGGTTGACTCCTGGCAAGTCACTTTTAACTCCTTCCTTGGGCTGAGAAAGAGCAACTGTCCCAAGCACTTTCAGTTGACTTTGTGATTAAGGAAAGACTAGAACTCACATTCTCTCGGTTTCTAGTTTGATGCCTTAATCAGTACACCAAACTGGTTCTCATATAGAGATTAGGAAATAAAAAATAAAGGTGTCATTATGATCATGTGAACAAGGCTTCTATCAAATATGCCGTGTATTAAATTCTCATTGGAAAAGTCACAAACATAAACAGAGGCTATAGCCAAGCATTAAAATTATGTTTTATTTCTAATTACCATATTTTTCACACCATAAAATGCACTTTTTCACTCCCAAAAGTGGGTGGAAATGTCTGTGTGTCTTATGGAATGAATATTGCATCCTTTGATGAATAGCAGCCGAGCCCTGGTGGCAGGGTCCTTTTACAGTGCTGAATCACACCTCTTCTGTCTTTCTCATTGCCCACCTCTTCTGTTTCTTTTCCGCAGGGCAAGAGTCAATAGACAGAGCTGGCACATGAGAGAATACCTATCTGTAGTCCTCTCACACTCAATTCTAATTTTTTTGTTTGTTTTCCTCCTCTAAACCTAGGTGGATCTTATGGTCAGGTGCATTTTATAGTGAGAAAAATGTGGTAGTTGTGGCATATCCCAGATCAACCTTTGTCAACTTGGATTCTTCAAGACTGGGCTTACAATTCCATTCCTCCTTGGCTATAGATCATAGTATCTGAAACTGATGCTGGTTCAGAACATTTGGTCAGAACATTTGACATTCTCTTATCCCTTGATGGTTTCATAATGAACTTATTGTATTTGTGTCTGCTATTTTTTTCTTGTTGCCTTCCTGAAAGAACTTCTTTCAGGCTAAATCTAAGCACTGGCTTTTTCAGTTAACTTCTCTCTGAAATTGTCATTCATTCTTTACAACCTTTTTATACCCTTCTTGTATTTCTAGTATTCATTATCTGTTTAAATGAACCTCTACACCTCCTTAGATATATCTTTAGATATATCTTAAAGTCTCTTGACACATCGTTACTTCTGGACTGTAAAAATATAGGTTTGAATTCATTTTTTAAGTCCAATCTGACTTCTGCTTTTCTGATGGCAGAAAGTAGTTCTACAACATGCAGTAATGGCTATCATTTTAATATTTTACATTATTTCTGAGAAGGTTTGAAAAATAAAAATGACCATCTCTGAACATAGTTGCCTAGCTATCCTATTTTCTTTTTTTTTTTTTTTTTATTGAAAAAGTTTTATTGGTTTTACATTTTTTAACAGGATAAGGTAATGGTTACAAAGAAATTTTGAGAGCATTCACGTCAGAGTCATCGGACCTTCCGAGACCTCAAAATACACATTAAAAAAGTTAACATAGAAAACATTTTCCATACCACTACAAGTTGAAAGCAAGTACATTTACCTAAATTCTCCCTTCCATGCTGTCAGACATTTACAAAAAGTCCGGATAGAAATATTATGCAAAATTGTTCAGGAAAAAATCAAGGCAAAGTTATTTTTTTGATCTAAGTCTTTTGGCTATTGTATCTTCTTTCTCTCCTCCCTGGCCCCCCGCAGGCGGAGCCGTGGCCCCCTCCGTCCCCCCTGGATCTTCCCCCAGGGCAGAGGAATGTTTTTTAAGAAAGGCTTCCGCCTCAGCAACTGTTTTAATCCTCACTCTTCCTCCTTCCCAGAACACCAGCATCCCTTCAGGTGTCATCCACTTGAACCAAATCCCGTGATCAAACAAGGTTTTAGACAAGAAGGAAAATTTCCTTCTTGAATCTCTAATTTTTCTAGGGATCTGCTTCAAGATAGTGACCGTTTCTCGATGATAAGTTAAAGGTTTCTCTCTCTGCGCTTTCAGGATTTCCTCTCTGGTTGACCTTCTAACAAATTTCACATGTATCTCTCTAGGCACTTCATTCATCCTGGCATATGCAGAATTAATTCTATAGGCTAGGTCAATGTCCCCCCTGATCTCATCCTTAGGTTTTTGTAAATAGTCTGCTAAAATTGTACTCATAAGATCAGGCAGGCATTCACCAGAATCCTCAAGAACATTCTGAAATCTCAAAAAATATGTCATTCTTTCCATATCTATCCTAGACACACGCCCATTTATTTCCCCCACCTCATTAGAAACATTTTTAATCTCTCCCTTAGCCCCCTCCAACCCTCCTTCCAATTCTTCATTCTTCTGTGTATTCTCCAACACTTGCTTCCGGGTATCCAATAGTTCCTTTTTAAAAGTACTATTTTCAGCCCTCTGGGCCTTTATTTCTGATATCAAAGTCTGCATAGAGGTTTCAAGAGAAGCCATCCTTTGTTCCAAATTTACAAGTGCTGCTTCTTGTGCCATGGTTAAAAGTTAGAGTCACTGCCACCAAGATGGCGTTTTCCGGGTGGGGCTGGTGGGGCAGATCAGGAGCTCAGTTCAGTTCAGGGCCGTGAAGTTGCAAACAATTCAGAAACCAAAAGAGACACAATTTCCCAAGTCAGCAAATAGTAATAACGAAGGTATTCCAAAGAAGAAATCACAAATCCATCAAGAAAAATTTTTTTTTTCCAAAAATCCAGAGAGAGTCCTGCTTTCAAAGAGACGCTGGAAATTTTCCTTAGTTGAAATAATCAGGCAGGGACAAAGAGAAGCCACTTCCACCGCCCATCTCAGCCAGAGGGAGAGAGTAGCAAAAAAAGAATTTTTTTAAACTCAGCCAGACCTAGAAACAATGTTGCAAAAAGTCACATTCCACTTTCCCTTGTTAGAGACCGTCCGGAGTGAAAGTTTCCGCTTTCCCTTTGCAGAGAAGCCATTTTAACGTGCCGCTTAAATCCGAGGGTTTTTTTTTTAAAAATAAACACCCCCCTCCCAGTCCGTTCAGTCTGGCTGGCAGCAGGAAAAAAAGTTTTTTAAAGACTCACTCTCTCCTCGCAGCTGAAGCCTCGGAAGTCCTTCTGACTGAGCCGATCAGCCCTCCTCATAATTGTGAATGGCGCCGTCTTCCTTGGGCGAAGGGAAACCCCCCCGCTAGCATGTTCTCCCTCACCTGAGCCGCGCCGGGAGCCGCTTCCTCCACCGCCGTGGGGGGCGCGCCCCCCGACGAGCCGGCCCTACGGGAGACCCTCAAACAAGAGGAGTCTCGCCCCCGTTGGGGGGCAGAAGAAGAAACAAAGCGGCGAGCGAGCGCTAGGCTCGCCCGTCGCCGCAGGAGCCGGAACCGGAAGCCACCTAGCTATCCTATTTTCATTGGGCTTGATTCCATCCATCATTCATCATGTTGGTAAATTTCCATAGTCATAAGGATCAATTTTCTTCACTTTTCCCTAAACCTTTCCACCAATAGGTCAAACTGAATATGATATAAAGACTAAACAACTCCCATCATCCCTAGCAATTTTTCATGCTGGCTGGATTCAATATCTAATATAGTCCCAAACATTTGGAAAACAGATTGGAGAAGAAAACAGAATAGGCAACCTCTAGAGCATTATGTGAAATCTTCAGGCATCTGAAATTAGATGATATATTGCCAAAACTTTACAATTTCTAGTGGGAAACTGATAGGCTTTGCATTGCTCCAGAGGAGAAAAAATGGGTACTGTATGATGGCTCAGTAGCAACTATCTGTAACTCCTTAAAATAAATCTATCTTTTCTTCTATTACTGCACGATAGTCCTAAGAAAAGGTACATTTTAGTTGAAGGACTTGTACATAGGTGATAGTATGTGTGCCTCTGTGAGCTCTAAAATACCCTTTTGCCTTTGAACTGAAAGCATTGCCTCTCCCTAGAAACTAAAACAAAATGATACCTTAAAACTTTATAGAGCTTTGCTGGATATGAAACATGAAACACAAGGAGAAATCATCAACAATGAAACAAATCCCCCAAATTGGGCCCATCCATTTCTGTGACCACTCTTTCACATTCCTGGCAGTTTTCGGTGCTGAAAATAATGCAAGGATAAGACTGAAGATTGCTAGTTGAAGCTTCACAACTAGTGTTCTTCCTCTAACAGGAACACAAGAACTAGGGAGAGGCCATTACATTTCCCAGTTGAATCAATCAGCTTTACATGTGTTGTGTTTCATTTTGATTTGGTGTAGTGGCAAATAAATAAAAGGACAAAAGCCAATGATTAAAGGGGACATTTTGGACTGTGCACCTTTCAGTGATGGAAGTGATTTGCTTTGATAAGACTGCATGCTCATTAAATTCCTTCTTTGTTCTTTACTGTGGTTTAGAATGCACAATGCTCTCTTCATAAAAACAACCCAGAGAGAAAGACTGAAAGAACAGAGGTTGGAAAGGAAGGTTTAGGCAAGCAGCAGTATAAGCCTATGCAATATTCAGAAACAATTCTACTGAATTCAGTGGCACTACTCCCAGGTATATGTGGGTTACTATAGCAGTGGGAAAAGGCCAAAATGGCTCCAAAATGATTTGGAAGAACTGCACCACTTGCTATAAAAATACCAGAGTGATTGATGCTTTTTTGGGATAAAGAGATACACAGTAAAACAGATAAATAAAATAATGAAATTATAATGGAAATTTAAACAAAAATGGGTTTTTCTCCATTTGTGTAGCTTTCAGGGAATTCACTAGGAATTTTCTACCACCAGGTGTAGGTATTATCAGTAATGCAAAGAATCTTAAAGAAGAACCTGGAAAATTTATGCTATTTCCCACTGTACACATCCTTTGAAATCATAAGCGGTGTAGCCCAGCTGCTGGGGACAGACAAAGGAAGAGTGCTAACCTCCCATTCATATATGTTCCTTAATGTCTCTGGTTGACTATATGTGACATATAAGTTCCTTAATGTCTCTGGTTGGCTATATGTGACTCAGAAGGCTCAGTGATATGTGTTCTTGTCTAATCCATCAGGACAATTCTTAAGTTCTTATGTATGAATTATAGGATTGCAACCTAAGTTACTTACCCAAATAAAAAAGAGCTGAGTTTTACTCTTCTTTGAAAGTAAATTCAATATGCCTTACAAAATGTAGCACAAAAAATATGCTTCCTCTTTGATAGGCTTATCAAAACCAAAGAAGGGCAGGATAAAAGAGGACATAGAAATACTGTACATAGCATTTACATTTTCAGATTAACTGAAGTGAGTTTAAATATAATTAATGAAACTTAAAGATACACAGTCCTAAGTTTCATCATAGTAGGAGGAATGTAGTGAGACATTAACTGTAGCTGGGCAGCTTTAAAGCCCTTCATATCAATTTCAACCCTACTTGTTTAGTCTGCACTACTTAGAGAGAGTTTTATAACTGCTAAGCTAACATTTCCATAGAGGACCAGAAGTTCAGGTGGTGCTAAGAAAACTCTCCAACATTGCTGATATCAGGAAAATCAGGTCTAGAACTATATTTATACTCATGCATCATCCACATATAGATGTACTGTATTTTTCGGAGTATAAGACGCACCTTTTTTCCTCTAAAAAGAGGCTGAAAATCTGGGTGCGTCTTATACATCAAATACAGCATTTTTTGCCCCCTGAAACCCTGCCCCCTTCTCCTTCTTTTATGTATCACTGTTGCACATAATGCTTCTAATTTAAATTGAAAAACCTTTATTTGAATTGTGCTATTTCCCTCTGCAGATGGGAGTCCCTTAAAGTCCCTTGGAGAACTTCTCAATGGCCACATAATTTCAACCCTACTTGGGGTTGAAATCAATATGCTGATGATACCCAATTTAAGCTGCCCAGTTATTTTCATCTCTACCCCAAACCACCCCAACGATGCCCTCGACGTGATGTCCCGATGCCTGGAGGCTGTGCGGATCTGGATGGGGAGGAACAGGCTCAGGCTCAATCCCTCCAAGACTGAGTGGATGTGGTCATCCCAATTTGTCCACCTGGTCCCAACTTTGGTGATAGGGGAGAAATTCCCCCCCCCCTCAGAAAGGGCCCACAGTCTGGGAATCCTCCTGGATACGTGGTTTAGCTTAGAAGAACATCTGACAGCCGTGACCAGGTTCACTTGGTATGTCAGTTGCGCCCCTTTCTGGATTGGGATGCCCTGTGCACAGTCACTCATGCCCTCGTCCTTTCTCGCCTGGACTACTGTAATGCTCTCTACATGGGGCTGCCCTTGAAGAGTACCCGGAGGCTTCAACTGGTCCAGAATGCGGCCGCGCGGTGCTCCCAAGGTACACCCCTTTTAGGCGGCCTGCACTGGTTGCCAGTTGTTTTCTGGGTGCGATTCAAGGTATTATGACCTTCAAAGCACTCCATGGCTTAGGCCCAGGTTACTTGCGAGACCACCTACTGCCACCAGTAGCCTTCCATTGTCCAATACGATCCCACAGAGTTGGCCTCCTCAGGGTGCTGTCAGCCAGACAGTGTGGACTGGCAACCACCAGGGAGAGAGCCTTCTCTGTGGGAGCGCCTTCCCTTTGGAATGAGCTACCCCTGGAGCTTCGCTTAATTCCCGACCTCCCTTCCTTCCAGCGCACCCTAAAAAGCTGGCTTTTCCAGCAAGCCGGCCTTGGCCTGAGTAAAATAAACTATTAATTTTAATTTTTAATTTAATTTTTAGTTTAATTGTAAATTGTCAATTGATTATTGGATTTACTATTTAATCTTTTTTTTAACTTTTGTAATATGTGTTTTTATGTTGTACGCCACCCTGAGCCCTTTGGGAGAAGAGCGGCATATAAATCCAATAAATCCTAAATCCATAATGGTTTGATCTCTTCTTCTCTGAGAATAAGAGTGAAAGTTTCACCTTGACGGAGAAGAATCTACCCTTGAAACACATTTCCCAAACATCATGGAAATTTAAGCTGCCCAGTTATTGAGAAAGAGTTCCATCAGTTATTAATAACTTTTTTCTCCAGTTTTCAATCAGAAATTAAGAGACACTTTCTGTTATAGTGCAAAGGGTGTAGCTAAGATAAATGAGAAGTTCCAGGCAAGGAGCTTTTCTTCTTAGTCTCTAAAGAGCTACCACCAACCAAGGTAGACTATGCTAGGATAGAAAGACAGATAGTCTGATCTAATAGCAGACAGATCCAAATGGCCTTGTCTGTTTTTCTTTCGTTCATTACTTTGAAAATTGCTTTGAAGTTTTCTGTAACAGAAATGAAGCATATTTATTAAACATAATACAGGAATAAATTTCTTCAAGTTAAGTTTTGATTATTGGAACATAACCTTGCGGGAAGTGGAGGGGGCCCTTTGAATAAAATATTTTCCAATGATGGACCACCCCTCATGCTGCACTGTTAGCCTGACTGGGATAAAACTCTGATTCAGATTATGAATCTTTTTTTAACTGATGCTCTAAGAGACTTAGACTGAATGTTAACCTGGGAGACAATGCTGCCGTATCTTTAAGTTAGGATAATTTATGCTCATCCCTGGTTCTTAGTGCTCAGGCAATAGCATCATCTAGTGGTTAGTTGATTGCATTGATGTTCAGGTACTTTACCTAAGGAAGCACTGATATTATTTTACCTGAAGCTCTGCATGATCTCTACAGTAATTCATTACTGTGAGGAATTACAACTTTTTGCCACTGAAAGTGGCTTAAATCATGACCAGATTAGCTCCTTGGCTTAAAAAAAAAATCAATGTTGTTTCAATGATGAAACAATGATTCAATGATTCTCTTTCCTTACCATAGTGCCTCTGGGTGAATATTATATTTCGAAATGCAGTTGCCCACAACAGCAAGGGTAAAAAAATAAATATTAAACTATATTTGCAATACATTTTGCAATATGGAACTACAGGGATAAAGAAAAGTAATGTTTAATGTTTAAAAAACAGCAATCAAGCATCTATTTTTGCAAAGTATATTTCTTTACATTTAGGGAGAAAAATAGGATCAAAGATGAAGTCCTTTTATGGCTATGTCTTTACAGCTTTATAGCTTATGATGGTACATAATTGTGATCAGCAAACTACTTCATGCATGGACATCCATTACTCAATTATTTTGCTACATTCAGTAATTGATAGTGGAAAGCAGAACCTGGCTCTCTAAAAGAGAAAAGAAAAAGACATAGGAAGACCCATATTTTTTTCAGAATCTTTTAAGGCTGAAGAATTTGGTGACAACCTGATCAGGTGGAGAATGATCATTTAAAGTGAGCAACAAATACCTTAACTCACTCTAAAACTTTGACATGTCCATGTATGGTTTTCTGGCAGCAATGTGGAAGTGGTTTGCCACTATCATCTTCTGAATAATTTTTTAATGCTGCTGACTCAGATTCCCATGCAGTCCTCATATTCTTTGGAAGTTTCCCATTTAAGAATTTGTTTTATTTCATTTGTATAACTGCCCATTTCACATATGTGATGCTGATGGCCCACAACAATTAAACACAGCAGGAACAATAACAAATAAAAATAAATATAAATAAAATATAAATAAAAAAAGTTAATGAAGCCCAGCATTTTTTAACTTGAAAGTCTCAACATGCTCACCAGTGCTGGCCCTTGTTGAGGCAATTTAATATGAATATAAAATACATTTTGTCACCTATTGCATTTTTTATTGCAGTATGTGATAAATGCAGCCCACCTGAAAATACAGCTATAAGGGGGCGTTCCAATGCTCTCCTGCCTAAGCACCTAGAGAAGGATACTATTTCAACCATGCCACTTGGATGATGGCAGCTTGTATAATAAAGATACCATCTAGTCAGATGTTGCTAACAAGTTGACATAATTCCTTTGATAGTCCTTAGAAGATTGCTTACAATCTCTAGTTAATCCTTATATTGCTCTGCATCTTATCCCATATAACATTAATACTGCTATATCTACAATAGCTTATCCTCACACGTAGGACATCAAACGATGCTATTCAATTGGTCAAGGAGGAAATGTTGAGCAGATTTGATTATGAATTAGCCCTTGCTAATTTAGAAGGAGACATAGAAAGACACAGAAAGACTTTCATAATCTCTTAAGGCTGGAGAATTTGGTGACAACCTGATCAGGTGGAGACTGAATTTTGACCATTTAAAATGAACAGTAAATGCCCTAATGCCCATTAGAACTCACCTTCAACCAGAAAATCTGGGTTTTGAGCAATGCACCACAGGACTATATTATCAACCCTCCCTACACTAAATCCATGAAAAAACTAAACATGCAATTCAAACATTTCTTCATAATAAATTTCTACTGGTGGCTGTGATAGTGAAACTCATTTATTTGTTTGTTTGTTTGTTTGTTTGTTTGTTTGTTTGTTTGTTTGATATGCTGCCTAGCTGTCAGACCACTCTGGGCAGCAGACAGTTATAAATTTACTGGATTTATGTCTTTTAAAAAATCTACTTATGTTGCAAATTTGCCTGCATTTATCTTTTGGTTGTATTCATTTTCCTTCCCACGCTTTGGATAGATGGATAGATGGATAGACTATACATATACACAGATTAGACATCCTTGAACATAATAATCCTTGAACAATTGAAATAATGTGTAGTTACTTTAAATTGACTGTTCTTTACTCAAAGAATGATGACCCGCACCTTTTAATAGATGTGGCAGTGCAGAGCTCACTTAATTCTTAGCTAAGGCAAACAATACTCTTTGGCTTTGCTTCCATATTAGAAGTTTGATGCAGGTTGTCATTTTTTGGCTCAGTCCCCTCTGAAAAAAAGACTAAGGTCATGACATTCTCATGCTTGTGGTTTGAAAACCTGATCCTTAACCAAAATAGGTTTTCTTTATGCCTAGGATATGTGGGGCAAACAATAATCAACCAGGTGGAGCTTTTCCCTAGGAGCACAATTTGGAGAAAGCCACATCACTACCTAATACATAATTGTCAAAAGCAGGTCAGCTATGTCTGAAGAAGTTAGAAGAAAAATTGGGCTGGAAAGTTTATACAGTTGTGATTTTGCTATCCTGTGTGGGAGAAGATTTGGTTAAAGCAGTATTTATCAACCTTAGCAACTTTAAGGTATGTGGACTTTTAACTCCCAGAATTCTGCCTGGGGAATATCTTAATATTGCCAAGGTTGAGAAACTCTGGGTAAAAAATACACCAGCCATAAAAACATATTCTACCAAATAAGCACAAAGGAACAACAAGAAACTGCTGATTTTACCTGGCTGGAATTAAATTCAGTGGCTAACTGCAAAACAGTGCTATGCACATAAACACTCCTGCACAGTGTTTTATTTAAAGAAGCAATAATGAAACAAATCAGCCCTGTTAAAACTTTTGGCAGTTCAGATAGCAAATGTTAAAACTTCCAAATAATTCAATCAAAGCCAATGACAGTTTGATTAAAAATACTGCTGCAAGCATCATTAAAAGTACAGGCTTCCAGTGAAGTGTACTGAATCTTTTTTTTTAAATTGTCTTTAATAGTTGAGTTTAACACTTGACTTCTGATACTGTGTTATAGAAGGCTTAGAAAACACTAAATTAGAATTCATTGTATCCTATAAGAGGCATAATAACCATAGGAAGTTTCTGACTAGCCAGACATTCATTAAAACCTCTGACACATAGTGGTTAAACATATAAAGACAAATAATATTTTAAAAGGCAACACTGTAAATACAGTACAGTACCTGCATTTCAATCACTTTCAAATTATTGAGCAGAGTTTTGGCAACACAACAGCATCAGAGGACTATGTTCTTGTTATCCCTTCTTGTTTCCCAAGACTACTACCAGAAGAAATATAATTGAACTTTTCTGAACAAACTTATGCTATGTTGTAAACATTTTTAAAATGTCCTTACATTTTCAGGGAACACAAGAGTGGAATCATGAATTCAACAATGTGTTACTCTAAAACTTTCCATGTCTGTGGAATTGCTTTGGATGGTTTGTTGGGGACAAGATTCTTCTGACTTGAAAGAGACCATGGTGTGTGTTCCCACCCTCTGGTGGAAATTTTGAAGACCTAGCAGTCTTAACTATCAACCAGTCTCCAACCTGCTTTTTCTGTGTGAGCTGCTCTGGTTGCTTCCATTTGTGAAAAAAAATGTACAGTACAAAGCCCTACATAATAGTACTATTCTGATCTTAATTCCAAAGTGGTATGCCGCCAGTCATTACTGGTTCAGGCGAACTGGTAGTGGTGGCTGCTGGAAGCTCCATCCACCCACCCTGACGTAATGCGCAACCTTCTACACATGTACATGAGTGTGTGAGTGAAGCAAGCATGCTCCCATTTGCAAACCAGTAGTGAACCACTATCTTAATTCTATACAATGTTGTGACTACACCTATATTGCTGCTAGAAGTGAAGGAAGCTGCCTCCTTATGCTTACAGTGCAGAAGTGGAGAACTAATCACTAGATGTTCCAAACGTTCTACTAGATGTTCCCGTCAGGGAGAGAGGGTGGTATAGAAATATGAAATTAAAAAGTGCTTTCTAAAAGGCAAGTAGACTTTCTTGGCTTTTCCCTTGAAAATGTGTTGCATCTCATCCAAGACGTTTCTTCAGTTCTAACTAAATATTCTGACTGAATGGTGGAGAAGATGGAATATATTTTATTCTACTGTGTGCAGTTAGTCATATGTATGGCAAACACGGCAAAATATGGCTATAAAAGCTTCACAGGAAAGTTGCATGCAGATGTATAATAGATGCAGTATTCTGGCTTTTATAATATCCCAGAAAGATTTCAATAAACTTCCTGTTTCCACTGCTTCCCTCACATAAAAAGTAATGGTAAACTGCATTTGACTTAGTAGATCACAATCATACACGGCTGTAGTTTGTGATCTACTGCTATTTATCATGATTTTTTCTTCATAAGAAGAAACTAGAAAAGTCCCTCACTGATTTATGGCTCATCAATAGTGATCAACTTATTTTTTTTATGTGAAACAGTGCAGTTTCATGCATTTTTTTAAAATACGACCATCTGAGAACATTATCAATAATTTTAAAAATGGAAAAATATGGTTATGGAAATAGAACTGCCTGTGGAAATATGCAGTTTTATAATGAGCAGCTGGTATTACCCCAATGTGTCTTGATCAACAGCAAAGCTTCTAAGGCACGTTACAGGCTTAAGACTAACAATCTCCTCTCTCTCTTCTAGGACATTATAACAGTGACACTTCAACAATTAGAAAGACACCATCAAGATAGTTCTTTTTTTAGTCTCTCACCACCCCAAATTTATATTGCCAGTATGACAAATTCACATTCTTTGCAGTGACTAAAATATCAAAGTAATAGCACAACAAATTCTAATTTTGGAAAAGAATAATGACAATGCGATGTGGGTTGATGTGAGCAGATTTCAGCCTGTGGACTCTGCTTTTTTTTATTAGAATCACTGTTTATATTAGACAAAATCCTATTAGATTCAAGATTCAAAATTGTAATTTGAGATTTTAAGGCAACAGGTTTTTATTTGAACTTCAGTGTTTGGTTTAGTAAAATGCTCAACAAAGGATGGGAAAAATAAAAAATGGGTAAGATTCCCCAGCCCCACATCCACACACCAAAAATGCATCAAAATATCATAGACTTTTTCAGAAATAGCATTAGGACTTAGGCTTACGTACCACTCCATAGTGCTTTATAGTACTTCCTTAGCAGTTTACAATATTAGCATATTGCGCCCAAAAATCTGGGTCTTCATTTTACTGATTTTGGTAAGAATGGAAGGCTGAAGCAAAGTTGAGCCGATCAGGATAGAATTCCAGGTTGTGAGCCTTCAATACTGCATTCTAACTACTGTGCCACCAAAGCTTCTGAAAATATTAACTCTGTTAAATTGCACCTTAATAAAAAAAAAATGAGGCATTCATCTTTCTCTTCAAAAAATGAAGCATTCATCTTTCTCTTCTTTGAAAAAAAGAAAAAGTGAGAGAGATACAGGGGAAAGGAAATCACAATACTCTAACCCAACGATGGCGAACATTTTTGGCACCAAATATATTCAATACTTGCTTTATGTCTTGGATTAAAAGATGGAGGCAATGCTCACAAAATTAGCATACTGAATCAAGGTACATTTGGTGAGGTAGTTAATACCATAAAAGATAGAAACAGCATTCAAAATAATCTTGTTAGAAAACTGGGTCGAAAAATCATAGACTGAAATTTAACAGAGACCAGTATGCAATGTTCTACATTTCAGAAACAAATATCAAAAGAGTAGGTATAAGGTAGAAGTTGTCAAGTTTAGTAATTAAGTGAAAAGGAATTTGGAATAGGAGTTGATTGCAAGAGGAATATGAGCTAGTAGAGTAATGAGACTGAAAAATAAAGTGAATTAAACTTTAAGCTGTATCAACAGAAGTATGATTTTAAAATCATGAAAAGTAATTGTTTTCCACAGAACTTACCTCAAGTACTGTGGTTATTGGACACTACACCATGAGGAAGATTCAGAGAAACTGTAATAGTTTCACAGAAAGATGAAAGGATAGTCAGAGAAGTAGAAACTGAATGCTGAATTCAAGAGAAATTGAAGGAACTAGATATTCTTTGCCCTGAGAAAAGGTAACTGAGGGAGAATGAGATCGTATTCTCCAAATATCTAAAAAGATATCACATAAAGAAGGTCAAGACCTGTTCTTTCTTGTTTCTAAGTGCAGGACATCCAATAATGAATTCAAGTTACAGGGAGACAGATAGCAATTGAAAATTAGAGGGAAAAAATCTTAATTTGCTCCACTCTTAACCTGCTCTGATTATTATCACAGTAGTGGTGAACTTCCCTAACCTAAAGATGGGTTCAAGTAAAGGCCAGGTAGCTATCTGCCTGAGGAGCTTTAATCTAGATTCCTGCGCAAAACAGAGGATTGAATTCTGTAGCCTAAATCCCTCCTTGTAACACAGTGATTGTATGTACAAGTACGTGCAAACCTCTAATAGAATGCACACTATCTCAGGCCACTCAGCTAATGAAAAAATGTCTCTGTCTGTCTCCAAGTGAATATGACTAATTCAATTCTATTAGCAGGGTGGGAGACACAAAAAGCAGTTCAACATTCTCCAGGCATTCTGACAGGCAGAACTTGAGGTAATATTGGCCAGCTGTCATGTCAATGTAAATAGTCTTCATTCAGCAACCACAATTGGGATTGGCAATTTGGTCATTGTGTCAGGCCTAAGATCAAAGATGACACAACATGTTTCAATCAACTCCAGTTATTTATTTGCTTACTCCTAATAGACAGAATCTTGCCAGACTAAAGCTATACAATTCTAGCCTAATTTACTGTATATGCCCTGGGAAATTCTAGGGGGTATCTAGCTGCCCTGAATCTTTTCCTCCACCCCTTATCCAGTTCAGGACTGTGCAGTCTCTTGTCTTGAATCCCCTCTGGAATGTACTGCCTCTTCCCTAGGAAGCCATGGAGCTACTGCTAAAACACACACACACACACACACACACACACACACACACACCTTTTTCAATTGAACATTGCATCACATAAAGTGAAGTAATGGCTAAGTGAAACCCTGCCATGCTTATGATTGTACTGCAGCTTTCCTTAGCTTTACAGAACTGAAAATTTATTTATTTATTTATTTTATTTACATTTATATCCCGCCCTTCTCCGCAGAGGACCCAGGGCGGCGATCATAAATGTGATGATTAGTTGTAAACTTCAATAGTTACATCACTATTGTAACTGCAAATTATTGCTAAATGAGGCAGCTGCTAAACAAAGGTTATCTATATCAAAGAGCTCATTGTACCAATCATCCCATCTCTGCTATGTTAAGAAAGCTGCAACAATATACATTTTTCTTCAATAAATAAACTAGCTAAGACTTTGTGATGCCCACTGAATGTACTCATTCAATCAATCAATCAATCAATCAATCCTAGCCTGTACAATCAATCAAGTCACACTGGGTTACAATCAACAATTTGTATCAAAGCATCCACAGTGTGACAATTTCATTTATCAATCAAACAAAATCATCCAAAGGCAAAATCACAAAGAATATCGAAACAGAAGTCCTAACAAGAACAAACAAAAATGACCAAAAAATGCATAGCTGCTAATAGATGCTTTTATTCAGACATCAAAATCCCTCTCGAAGAATTTTATTTTTAATAACTTCCAAAAACCTAAAAAGGTGGTGGCTACTCAAAATTTACAAGGAATGGTGTTCCAAGCTTGTGGGTGCAGCAACAGAATAATAACAAATCAAATTTCAAAATTACCTTTAAAACTCTCTGAAGCAATTTAAAAGCACTTTATATGATTTGTCCCCATGGCAGTGCCATCCAGTAGGACCTGGGACATGTTCTTTTTCTGTGAGTGCTCCTGGCTGTAGAATACCTTTTCTCTTGGGAACCAGGAGACCCTCAGCCTTTTGACCTATCAGAAGGCCATAAAGAACTGACTTGTTCTCCAGGTGTTGAGATAGGGAGCCTAAAGTTGATGGTGTTCACTGTGTCAGAAGAGACTGGTTGTGGCTTTTTGCCTTTATTGTTTTTATGGTGTTTGTGGTTTGTACCACTGCTGTGAGCTGCCAAGATTCATACCTCTTAAGATGTGTGTGTGTGTGTCTGTGTCTGTGTCTGTGCGTGCGCATGCGCGTATGTTCCAGCATAACTGGAATTTCAACCAAACATGGTACACAGATGACTTACTGTCTGGAAAAAAAACACTGTGGGGGTAAGACTTCGGAGTGTGTGTTCTGTTAAGATACAGCCTATTGTGCCTTAAGATGACTTCTACTGTACTGCCATAATATGGCTTCTGCTGTACACTGCCTGATTTATAATTACATTTTTCTCATTCTTTATGGTTTCCGTTTTCTTATTTCTGGGAAGGGGGGAATCTACATGGAAACTTGCCTCTGCCATTTTAGGCTGCAGCTACAGATTCTATTTCCTTCCTTATAATTTAGTACCACAAAAAGACAGATATTATCATGGAGCTTTTTTTCCCCCTCCTGCACTTGTCTCTGCAATTGGAACAATAGGTGCTACAGAATAGGCAGTGCATTTGTCTTCACTTGCTTATTAGTAAGGAGGATTGACATTTTTACCTTTATTCGTGGAATACTTTTTACATTCCAGATATTAACTGTCTATTCTTTAATCCACGAGCACCCTGTCCATAATCATTACCTCCACTGCCCTCTCGCATTTGTTAACACGTCTGATCTTTCAAAAGATATCACACTTTTTCCTTTCTTATTTGTGAGGCTTGTAATTGGCCTCTCCTTTGCTTTCATGAAATCCTTCTTCAAAATCTACAATGTTCCATGGCATCTTTGCCATGACCTACCCTTCCCAAGTCTGTTGATCTCCAGATGTGTTGAACCTGGCTAGCACAAACAATCTTAGCCTATTTCAGGATGGAGGAATCTCAAGGGTCTGTTTTATTCTTCAGCAAACAATGAACAGGCCTATTTTCTGCTCCAGTATTTTTCTGCAGTAGACAGAAACATGTGGGAGTTAAAGCAAACTTCTGAAATGCAAACTAGCTGACAGTTTATTAACACCAGTTTTTATTAATGTGGTTGTTAGAAGGACCCACCATGGGTCCTTCTGACTCAATATATCACAACTGATTATAGAGAAATTCATTGTGGCATACTTTTATCTACCCTACAACCAAACCTAAACTTCCGTAATGAAATTAATTGCATACTGATTTCCATTTATACCCATCTTTCATTCTGTTCTTTTTCTGGCTGTTGTTTTCTTAACTTGATTTTAGCTGATAAGATTCCTACAACAGATATGTGGCCTTTATAATACTAGGATTGGATTGGCACCCTGGAGGCAATATCGGGTCTCCGCTACCCTCATCCCTCAATTTTGCAGTCCTAAAACATGATGTACTGCAGGGTAGTGAAGGCAACTAAATACGGACCATATCTGGATTATCCACTTACTATATCAACAGAGGTAAAATTCAAAAGGAAGGAAAAAGCATACACACACACACACTCATACATTCACAAACAGGACCATAATGTTCAGATGGCCCTGAATGATGCCCTCTTAGAGCCAATGGCCTTTTCAGATAGTTGTCAGAAAATAACTTCTCCGCTGTTTCATAGACACACTGCAATATGTACTTTTCTAGCCTACTCTGCATTCCCTGTGCCATTCGCTTCCAGAATGAAAATATGCAATATGGATTGGCCTTTAAACGCAGAGCAATTACGGTGTATTAATTGAACAAAATCACATTTGTTCTTTTTGTAGCCTAATGAAGTAACTGCAGCTAATGGTGAAATGAGCTTCTTGTTTCAATATGTGCTTCCAATTAGATTTGTCCCACGCCAAGACTTGACCATTCTCATGTGAGCAATATGAGAAGTTACTGAACCTCTGGGGGCCAAAAACTTCTGCTAAAGGGCTCTTCGAGACCTGGAAAATTGGTTTTTCTTGACATAGATATTATTGATGTTCCAATTGTTCTCGTGAAGTTGCAATAAGTGGGATTCATACATATCATTATCATCCCAGATAAATAACAGGGTTTCTTCACTGAAAGTTATGGACTGTAATTAGTCCAATCCAAGTTTCTAGATGAATGTTTTTCAATGAGAATGTTTTTCAGTGAGAAGAGCATTCCACTCCTCTACTCCCAATAGAATTCTCTATGCCACCAGACTTGAAATTTTAGGCTTGGACAATCTGGAACTACACTGCCTGCGGGATGATCAAAGCACAATACACAAAAGTGTCTGCTACAACGTCTTACCTGTCAATGATTTTTTTTCAGCTTCAACCTCAATAATACACAGGCAAACAATCGATAAAAACTTAAGGTATACCGCTCCAAACTCAATTGCAGAAAATATGATTTCAGAGACAGAGTAGTCGATGCCTAGAATGTTCTACTTGACTCCATTGTTACATCCTCTAACCATAACAGCTTCAACCTTAAACTGTCTACTGTGAACCTCCCCATTCCTAAGAGGTCCATAAAGGGGGCATGCATAATATAATAATAATAATAATAATAAATTGGAATTTATTAACCGCACCCTCTCCCCACAGGGACCCGGGGCGGTGCACAGGCATAATTAAAACAATATACGATAATACAAACATTACTAAAATAGAATTAAATAAATTACCCGTGCTAAAAATACAATTAAAAAAACCCATTAAAATTTATCGTTAAAAGACAGAGAGAACTATTCAAGGCCGGCCAGTCGAAAGAGGTGGGTCTTCAATTTTACACGGAAGGAGCGGAGGTCGGTGGTCGTTCTAATATCAGGGGGAAGGTCGTTCCAGAGGGCCGGGCCCGCCACAGAGAGCGCCCTTCCCCTGGGCGTCGCCCGCTGACAAAGTCTAGTGGACGGCACCCGGAGAAGCCCCTCTCTGTGGGAGCGAATCGGTCGTGAGGATGTGTGGGGCAGGATCCGATCTCGCAGATAGCTAGGTCCCGAGCCATGGAGCGCTTTGAAGATGATGACTAACACCTTGAAGCGCACCCGGAAGACGACAGGTAGCCAGTGCAGCTCGCGCAAGAGCGGTGTTACATGGGCAAACCTAGAGGTGCCCATAATTGCTCGCGCGGCTGCATTCTGAACTAACTGAAGCCTCCGGGTGCACCTCAAGGGGAGCCCCATGTAGAGAGAGTTACAATAGTCCAGTCGGGATGTCACGAGGGCATGAGTGACTGTGCGAAGGGCGTCCCGATCCAATAGGGGGCGCAATTGGCGAACCAGGCAAACCTGGTAAAACGCCCTCCTGGCCACGGCTGTCACTTGCTCTTCCATAGACAGCCGGGTATCCAGGAGGACACCCAAATTGCGCGCCCCATCCACAGGGGCAAGATGTTCGCCCCCTATGGCCAGCGTTGGAGAAAGCTGGTTGAATCGGGCAGCCGGAAACCACAGCCACTCGGTCTTGGTCGGGTTGAGCCTAAGTCCGTTACTTCCCATCCAGATCCGCACGGCTTCCAGGCACTGGCACATCACCGCTACGGCATCGTTGGGGTGGTTTGGGGTAGATATGTACAGCTGGGTGTCGTCAGCGTACAGGTGGTACTCTACCCCAAAACCACGGATGATCTCACCCAGCGGCTTCATATATGCGTTAAACAGGAGAGGCGAGAGGACCGACCCCTGAGGCACTCCACATGTGAGTGGTCTCGGGGTCGACCTCTGCTCTCCTGCACGCACAAATTGCGATCGGCCAGAGAGGTAGGAGGAGAACCACCGCAACACGGTGCCTCCCACCCCCAACCCCCCCAGCCGATGCAATAAGATACCATGGTCGATGGTATCGAAAGCCGCTGAGAGGTCTAATAGGACCAGGATGGAAGAACATCCCCCATCTCTGGCCCTCCAGAGATCATCTACCAACGCGACCAATGCCGTCTCGGTGCTATGCCCGGGCCGAAAGCCGGACTGGCGCGGATCTAGATAGTCAACTTCCTCCAGGTGACGGGGAAACTGTTGTGCCACCACACTCTCAACAACCTTCGCCAAGAAGGGAAGGTTGGAGACTGGACGGTAGTTGTTCAAAAGAGCTGGGTCCAAAGAGGGCTTCTTGAGGAGGGGCCTCACCATAGCCTCTTTTAGGGAGGCAGGCAAGGAACCCTCACTCAAGGATGCGTTGATAACCTCTTGGAGCCAGCCTCGTGTCACCTCCCAGGATGCCAGTACAAGCCAGGAGGGGCACGGGTCCAATGAACATGTGGTGGCTCGCAGTCGCCCACGTAACCTGTCCATATCCTCGGAAGTAACGGGGTCAAACTCCTCCCAAACAAGATCTCCCTCGTGGCATCCCACTGGGCCATGAATGGTGGCTAGCTCACTCTGTATCTGGGCGGTTTTCTCCTGCAGAAAAATCACAAATTCCTCTGCCCTACCCTGTAACGGGGCTTCCCGCTCCCTCTGTTGAAGGAGGGAACGGGTCACCCTAAACAGGGCGGCAGGGCGGTTTTCTGCGGATGCTATGAGGGTGGCGCAATGATGACGTTTGGCCACCCTCAGCGCCACAATGTAAGTCCGTAAATGGGCTCTCACCTGTGTCCGGTCAGATTCAGAGCGGCTAGCCCTCCATCTTCTCTCTAGGCATCTCTTGCGGCGTTTCATCACCCGCAGCCCCTCAGTAAACCAAGGAGCCAGGGTGGTTCGCCGCCGCGAGAGAGGCCGCAAGGGCGCGACCCGATCCAAGGCTCCCACGGCCGCACTATTCCATGCGGCCGTGAGGTCCTCCATCGGGGCGCGGGTCAGGGATACAGGAAATGGCCCAAGCGCTGTCTGGAACCCATCCGGGTCCATCAAGCGCCTGGGGCGGTACCAGATTGGTAACTCTGGTTCCGCCTCCCCGCGGAGGGGAGCAGCGGTCGGAAAGTCGAGTCGGAGAAGTGAGTGGTCTGACCATGACAAGGGTATGATGTCTATGTCCCCTGTACCCAGATCACTCTTCCATTGGCCCGAGACGAAGATGAGGTCCGGCGTATGTCCACCCTCATGAGTGGGGCCTTGAATTACTTGGGTCAGGTCCATGGCCGTCATGGAAGCCATGAACTCCCGAGCTACCGCGGATGATTCGCCCAACGATGGCAGATTAAAGTCCCCCATAACTATAAGTCTGGGGGTCTCCACTGCCACCGTGGCGATCACCTCCAGGAGCTCGGGCAGGGCTGCTGCTACATAGCGGGGAGCCAGGTATACAACCAGCAAGCCCAACTGCCTCCCTAGGCCCCACTTCATGCAAAGGGACTCACAGCCGGAGGTCTGCGGCACAATGGTCTCTCTCGGCTCCAGGCCTTCCTTGATAATGACCGCTACCCCACCACCCCTGCCTAGGGCCCGCGGCTGATGAAATGCGCGGTAGCCTGGTGGGCACATTTCAACGAGGGGATGACCTCCCTCGTGGCCCAACCAGGTCTCCGCAATTCCTACCAGGTCCGGCTCCCCCTCTGACACAAGGTCACTAATGAGGGGGGCTTTGTTGACAACGGACCTGGCGTTGCAAAACATCAGCCGCAGACCCTGGCTCTGTATTCCCTGGCCACCTAGCCTGCGAGGGTTGTGGCACCCGACCGTTTTTAACCAACGGCTGCGTGCCACCAACCGGGAGGATAAAAATTGTCTCCCCTCGGTCCTGCCCCTCCCCACGACCCTCTGAATTGGTATGCCCTCCTGAGGAACGACTCGAGTATCCCCCTGCCTTTCGCCTTCCGCTTCCCGCCGTCGACTGCTATCCTGGCCCTTACTACTAATTGCTGTTTCCATCTCCATCTGTCTACCCACTTGACTATCCCTACCCTCCTCCCTGGAACCCCCTAAAATCCGAATTAGCAAGTTAAATAAAAACCCCCCGAGTTTGCGCTTCGCCCACCTCTCAGGAGCAATAAGTCCATCCTCGAGGTGGTATAAGCATACCAGCGTGCCTTCCGTCCCTGTCCTACGGTCCCTATTTATTTGTATTCATTTCTTTCGTTCATATTCATGTTTTATATTTATACCTGCTATCTTGTGCATGTTTGACAAACTAATAAATGCAAATACAAAATACACACTTTTTGGTTTAGTGCTTGGAGAGGCTGACTAGGTTTCCCTCTAGTCCTAGTCCAGCACCTTAACCACTATATCTCATTGGTTCTCTCATCTATATTTATGTTGTCTATATCTTTCCCCCTCACAACTGCAGAAAATCTGATTTTTCTTCCGATCTAGTCTTGCAATCATTCAAACACAGGCCATTTTGCAAGGCTTTACCCTTCCTCAAGGACAATCTGTCTATGACATTTTTTCGTTATGGTTCCATAAGTTCTCACCAATGTCTGCCCAATACCGATATGCTTAGACGCTCTTTTGATCACCCTTCCAAAAAGCTTAAACTGTGTTTGCAATAGACAAATTGATGGACTGTAGCAGAAAGGAATCGGATAAAAACAAAACCTTAGCAAATTCTTTTCTTGTGGTTCTGTGAAGAAAGGTTGATCCAATCAATTGTGGACACAAACATGTTCAGATAAAATAGGAAACAGCCCTGAAGAGGGGCAAAAAAATGATTGACACTGACTTCACAGCGACACTAATTTCAGAACTCAGAGGGCAAGGAAGACAATAACTTATTGGACATCTTGGTTTGCAAATATCTTGACATTCTTCTACTACTACTTATAGTAGTAGAATAGCAGTCGGAAGAAATATAGCAATAGTACTTAGACTTATATACCACTCCATAGTGGTATTTACCACACTATTCTGAGAAGTTTTATAATATCAGCATATTGCGCCCAACAATCTGGGTTTTTATTTTACCGAACTCAGAAAGATGATAATCTGTGTCAACCTTAAACCCTGTCAGGATTCAACTCCAGGCTGTGGGCATAGTTTGCCTGCAATGCTGCATTCTAACCACTGTGACACCAGGGCTCACTATGCATCCACATCCTAATGCATGTCCATTTAACCCTGCAGTACAAGATTTCGATATTGAGCACCATCATGTTGTTAATTTACTTGAGCAACTATTGTCACTCCAGGGTATCTGTCTACCCCATATGTTTCTATAGGGAGAGTGCATTCAGGTTAGCTTAATTGAAACAATGCCATTTTGTGGGACTCACTGCATCTTTGCAGTGGTAGCCCCTATCTTATGGAACAACCTTTCTTCTGACATTCAGTGTCCTTGACCTTATCGGCCTTTAGAAAAGCTATCAAAACCTTCTTTTTCCAATCCTTTAGATGATGATGTACCTGAGCTGCAAATGGATTTATTTATTTATTATTTTATTAAATTTGTATACCGCCCCATTCTCCCAAAAAGGGACTCGGGGCGGTGCACAGGAAAATAAAACCACGCATATACATAAAAACCGGTAATAAATATATGGTAGTGTTTTTACCCTAACCATTATTTTGTTTTATTCTTTCATTACTGCTCATATAGATATATGTATGTATTATAGTTTTTTGTTCTTTTATTAGGTTTATTAGTAACAAACTCAAGCTCAACCCGTCCAAGACTGAGTGGCTGTGGCTTCCGGCACCCCGGTTCAGCCAGATTATTCCAACTCTGGCCATTGGGGGCGAAACACCGGCCCCCGTGGAGAGGGCGCGCAATTTGGGTGTCCTCCTGGACTCCCGGCTGTCTATGGAGGACCATGTGGTAGCCGTGGCCAGGGGGGCATTCCATTAGGTATGCCTGATGCGCCAATTGTGCCCCTTACTGGACTGGGATGCCTTACGCACAGTCACTCAAGCACTCGTCACCTCTCGACTTGACTACTGTAATGCTCTCTACATGGGGCTTCCCTTGAGGTGCACTCGAAAGCTGCAGTTAGTCCAGAATGCGGCCGCGCGGGTGATTACGGGAGCGCCCAGACACTCCCACATAACACCAATCCTGCGCGAGCTGCACTGGCTTCCTGTGGTCTTTCGGGTGCGCTTCAAGGTTCTGACGACCATCTTTAAAGCGCTCCATGGCTCGGGGCCTAGTTATATGCGAGACCGCCCCCTGCCCCATACATCCCTCAGACCAATACGCTCCCACAGAGAGGGCCTCCTCAGGGTGCCGTCGACTGGACAGTGCCGACTGGCGACACCCAGGGGAAGAGCCTTCTCTGTGGCGGGCCCAGCCCTTTGGAACGACCTCCCTCCTGAACTTCGCACCATCTCCGACCTCCGCCTCTTCCGCAAGTGTCTAAAGACACATTTGTTCCATCCCTGAGAAGGCCCTCTCTGTGGGAGCAGATCGGTCTAAGGGATGTATGGGGCAGGAGACGGTCTCGCATGTAACTAGGTCCCGAGCCATGGAGCGCTTTGAAGATGGTCGTCAAGACCTTGAAGCGCACCCGAAAGACCACAGGAAGCCAGTGCAGCTCGCACAGGATCGGTGTTATATGGGAGCATCTAGAGGCTCCCGTAATCACCCGCGTGGCTGCATTCTGCACTAACTGTAGCTTTTGAGTGCACCTCAAGGGAAGCCCCATGTAGAGAGCATTGCAGTAGTCGAGTCGGGTAGTACCAAAGATGTTGAGAAATAAGAAAATCAAGGGTTTATTTGGAAGAGAAAAAAAACAACAGAAAAGAAGCTGCTCATTTGATTGATGTGTGGATACTATATATTATAATTTTACATTCTTTCTTAAGCATACATAGTTCTGCTGTTGGCAAACAAAGGGAGATAGGTAATACATGCACGCCCAGCTGGCACGCATGCATAAATATTATACATACATTTACATGCATAGATAATGACAGCTGAAACCTGGATTTTTAAAGAAATGCTTCTCTTGAAATGTTATCCACAGTTTCCAAAATTCCAATCTGACAGTAAACTCATGAGGAAAACTTCTGAACTCAGCAATTCCAAGCATATGACACACAAAAATCCTAACCTTGAAGTATCACCAAGGTAACATTTAATTATCCCTTCTGATCACAATGATCCTTTTAGTTGCCTGCCATCTGTAAGGAGCATCAAGTAGCATACAGATTACAATAAGTTTCTTTTCTGTGCGGTCCTTGGTGGTCTCTGAGCTTAGTTGTTTTTTACAGACATTTCATTACCACACTAGGTAACATCATCAGTACTAGGGAGCAAGGGGGGTTGCTCTTGTTTTATATACTAGTCTCTTCTGACTGATACGGATATATCCATTCTTCTAGTCATTCTGTTCTATTCAAAGGACAATTCTTCCTTCACCAAGTCTTTTCTGGTCTTTGAAGGCATTGTAAGTATTCTTAAATGAAGATACTAGTTATCATTTCTGTGATTTTCCTTGTTGCCTTGATTCATACTTGCTGTTTTCAGTAAACTATGTTTGCTTTGGATCAAGGTTAACCCAAATGCTAATTATGGTCTATGTATAATCCTTAAGTAGAATAAAAATAAATTTCTCACAGAACATATTTTTACAGACATTTTTGACTCCTGTTTCCAGGGTTAAAGACTTCTGCTTCTTTCCTTGCCCTGTTTCACTTGATAAAATTGACACCACTTTGTCAACTTTATCACAGGTTTAGAAGCTAAGCAGAGTTGGGTCTTACCAGATTTCCAGGGGATGCCATAGCTGAAACCTATAATAGGAATTTGTAAAATATCCCAGAATAAAGCAATGAGAAATTGCTTTTATAATGTTACCAAGAAAGGAGGGAAGTAAGCAATGGGATACCCAAGGTTCTGTTTTAGGTCCAGTACTCTTCAATATCTTCATAAACAATTTAGATGAGGGAATAGAAGGGGACTTCATCAAATTTGCAGACAACACTAAACTGGGTAAATGTGTGCAGCAGGTAAGCTCAGAAGACAAGCTCAAAATTCAGATAGATCTGGACAGACTTGAACACTGGACCTATATAACAAAATGAATTGCAATGTAGAGAAAAATAAGGTTTTACATTAAGCAAGAAAAACCAAATGTACAAGTACATTTGGTGAAATTTGGCTCAATAGCAGTAACTATGAGAGTGACCTAATGAACAGTCACTTAAATATGAGCCAACAGTGTTTGCATCATGCAAAAAAGCTGATACAATCCTAGGTTCTCAGAGGGATAGAATCAAGATCACGTGAAGTATTAGTACTGCTTTATAAAGCCCTAGTAAGATCACACTTGAAATACTGGCATACAGTTTTGGTTACCACATTATAAAAAAGACGTTGAGACTCTGGAAAGAGTGCAGAGAAGAAGAACAAAGATGATTAGGGGGCTGATTAGGGCTAAAACATATGAAGAACAGTTGCAGGAATTGAATATGGCTAGTCTAGTGAAAAGAAGGACTTGGGGTGACATCATAGCAGTATTCCAATATTTGAGAGGCTACCACAAAGAGAGGGCCAACCTATTTTCCAAAGCACTAGAAGACAAGACAAGAAACAATGGATGGAAACTAATCAAGAAGAGAAGCAACCTAGAACTAAGGAGAAATTTCTTAATGGTGAGAACAATTAACCAGTGGAACAGCTTGCCTTCAGAGGTTGTGGGTGCTCCATTAGTGGAGGCTTTTAAGAAGAGACTAGACAGTCGTTTTTGTGAAATGGTACAGGCCAGGGTCTCTTGCTTAAGCAGGGGGTTGAATTTCCCTTCCAACTCTGTTCTATATGAAGTCACCAGGAGTCAAATTCCAAAGAGACTTTACTTTTAACTCAGAAGCATTCTGACTTAATAATGCTTTATCCTTTAAAGCAGGGGTCTCCAACCTTTGCAACTTTAAGTCTGAAGGACTTCAGCTCCCAGAATTCTCCAGCCAGCAAAGCTGGCTGGAGAAGTCTGGGAGCTGAAGTCCTTCAGACTTAAAGTTGCAAAGGTTGGAGACCCCTGCTTTAAAGCATATGCCAGGTCCAGAATTCAGTTCTGTGCATGTCATGATTTTAGCTGCCAGCCCAATGTTCATCCTTTTGAATATTTGGCAAAAAGCAAATCCCCTGGGTGAATTTCTAGCTTTGAGACAAATGATTGTGTTAGTCAAGCACGAAATATAAAGTCTCTGAGGAACTGATTCCTAGTGACTCAAGTAAATTATCTCCTTTTAATCTTTCTCTAACCTAATAAGAGGTTTGTTCTTTTTGCAGCTTTGCTATCTGATTAGGGAGGTGCTTTTTTGGGTGGGGTGGGGGGGAAATATGCATAAAATATGCCAATGCAGCTTCACCTCATTTTGGTGGGAATCTTAAACTGAGTTTTGTATACAAACATGAACACTACACAGTTTTTTAATTTTCAATTAACAATTCAGAAGTAAAATTATTTTTGTTCTCTCTTTCAAAGATAGATAGATAGATAGATAGATAGATAGGTAGATAGATAGATAGATAGATAGATAGATAGATAGATAGATAGATAGATAGATAGATAGATAGATAGATAGATAGATAGATAGAATTTGCCTATCATGAAGTACAGCCCCAGTTCAAATCCCAATAATGGTATAATAATAATAATAATAATAATAATAATAATAATAATAATAATAATAATAATAATAATAATAATAATAATAATAATAATAATAATAATAATAATAATAATAATAATAATTTAATTTAATTTAATTTATAACCCGCTCTTTCTCCCCGAAGGGACTCGAGGCGGGGCACAGGGAAATTAAAATGCATATAAAATCACAACAATACAATATTAAAAAGAATTAAATTCAACCCTGCCCTAAAATCCCATTAAACTAAAACAAACCCCTAAAAACCCCTAGAAACAGTTAAGTTAAGTTAACTGTTAACTTAATAGCTAGCTGATGAGAGCTAAATAGCTTGAAATAGATCTATACTAGTCTCCCTTATTTATTTATTTATCAGCACAAAAACGTATTACATATTCTCATTATTATTATTATTTTTACGGCTATAAATCTTGTCCTTAAAATCCACAATTTTCCTAGGTAACAAAGTTTCTTTTGCTCACCTTAGCCATACTTTTCTTCCCATCCATAGTAATAATATTTCTCCCTTTATTTTTTTTATAATATTTAAACTAGGATTCTGAAAATTAACAGGCCAGCCTAGGGGTTAATCAAGCCATTTTTTATTCTATTTATGAATGATCACTTCCATGTGGCTTTATTTATTTGTCTATTTAAAATCAATTTTGTAGATATTTGTTTATTTATACTTTTAAACTGACCAACAGCTCAAACTCTCCGTTGAAATACTTATCTAAGCCAGTAATTTTCAAATGGCCTATTAATGCAAATGTGCATGTTTATATAACATTGTTCACATAGCTGGATAGAAAAATCTGAAGACCACTTAAAAAAAAATATCTATTGTGGTTCATCTAATTCAGTGCACCAGTTGGGAACTCACTGCAAACAAAGATTTCAGAAAAATCAGGTTGTGGATTTGGCTTATAATTTTATCTGTGTATTTCCTGCCAGTCATCTGCCATTTACACGCCCAGCTTGATGCAATTCTCCCTTTCACATTACTTTTTAAAATAATCTAATAATTGCCTTCTACAATGTCTCAGTTTAAAAAGTGTTATTAATCCTTGCTGTTAAAAAACGTATCAGAATGTTTATGAACATTCCATGAAACAATGGATTGAATGGTCAAAGAAAAGACTTTCCCCATTTTGTGGTATGTTATAGTGCATGAGTGTCAACTTGCAGTGTCACATTGCCATCACATGACATTTTGTCCTTTTTTTTCCCCTTTGTGGAGATGGGGTGTGTGGCCTGTGTGTGACGCATCCAGTCTGTGGGCCACCAGTTTGACATCCTGGTATAGCACTTCATCCAATGCCCAAAAAGGTTTGACTCTTATTCCTATTTTGCCTTCCTCTAATATTAAAATTTCTTATCTATTATTTTATCCATCATGGGTATAGAATTGACTGTTATGTTTGTTGTGATTGCAGCACACACACACACACACACAAATTCAGAGATAACTGTCAATTACACTAACCATAACCCATTTGGGGAGGAAAGCAGGCAAAGACGGTCTAAATAAGCAGATGTAATCAAATGATGTGCAAAATTCACTGTTGGGAAAAAAAGAACAAGAGCCAAGCTTCCAAAATGGACTCAATTCATATGCCCCTAATTATGGGTGGTGGTTGTTGTTGTTTTTGCAGATTTTGGCAGTGAGTTGTGAAACTTTAACAAATGGCCTTCAGTTTTCTATATTTTTTTTAATCAATGAAATAGATTATTAAGATCGATATTTTGAAATTGAAAAATAAATGAGAAGTGGCAGTCATGGTGGAAAATGATTTATATTTTATGTATTTATATTTTATCCCATTTCTGAGGCAGGAGGGGATACAATATAATAAAACACTGATGTTGTTTGATCAAGTACATGAAATGCATCTACTTGTGTGATCATTTCTGTATATCCCAGCTACAGGGTAAATGTTATTCTTTGATTACCTTCTACATCATACTGTGACCCGGTAGTGTACACTCATTAATTGTAGTCTTAGCCATTTGCTACAACCCTTCAAAATCCTGTTCATAGATGCAGTTGGTGCCTAGAGACAAATCCGCACTAAATCCCTGCTTGAAACCACAGCACTGGTGCTGTAAAGTTCTACTGTTCCATTTCATATTCTGCTTTTCAATCTTCCTATTATCTTTCTTCCCACCAAAGCAATACTGCTTCACTCTCTCGCTTCATCAATGCACAGATGGTGTGAAGGTAGTTTGGGACGCCCTAGTAAAGTCCCACTGGTAGGAATATTAATCACTATACATTGCTTAATTGGGTAACCTTTACTGTGGTTTAAATAGCAATACCAAGCTGCAGCAGCACAGATGGTAATCTGTTATTAATTGAGTGTTAATAGTAATGAATGGCTCTGCAATATGGGCTGATAATGTTATAAATAAAGCAGCTGACAACTATATTAATGGCAGGCGATGTGTGGAAATCTGGGGGGAGTTTTGTCTCTGCCCACATGCAAAGCAAGCTGGCCCTCCATATCATAAGGGACGTGACTAAGCTTACAATGTATTTTGAATATGCACACATAGGGTAAGAAGGGCAGATGTTTCTCTCTTATGCCTACCTACTTTTAAAGTCTTTGCCTCCCCAATAAAAGGGAAAAGGGGATGAAGGGAAAGAGAAACCCAAAGATGTGCATGGGATTCTTTTGTCTCTATCACAGCATAAAATCCATGCACCTGGACTAAATACTTTTTTGTGTAGGGAAGGATGGAGAATTGTGCAGCTATACTTCTAAATGGATCCTCCAGAGCAGTGTTTCTAAACTGCAACAACTTTAAGATGTGTGGACTTCGACTCCCAGAACTCCCCAGCTAGCATACTGGCCCAGAGATGTTATTCTGACCTAGGCGTCCCAAGATCATGAGGCAGACTCCTTGTCCTGATAAAACCTCTTTTATTTAGGTTAAAGGGAATTCCTGTGCAGCAAAGTACCAGCAAACAGTCTTTCATGAGATTTCACAACTACAGACCTTTATCAGGCTTGGAGAATTGCCAGGCCGATATCTTCCAAACGTCACACTGTAGCAGCAATTACTTTGCAAGAAATCAGGAACAGATCTTCACCCTAATGAATTGAACTAATTGTGTCCTGCAAACTCCCTGTCCCTTTCACTCTTCTTTATTCCCTATGTTAAGAGCCATTCACCATCCACATGTGCCTTTACTCCCGAGTCAGCCCTTGTTCCTTAACTATTCCTTTCTCCTGGCAGCTCTGCACATGCACACACTGGGAACATGCTGCCAACTCCAAAGGCAGCTGATAACTGTTGGCTAGCCCTGGCCCCATCTCTGCCTCTGATGCAGAGCACTCATCAGAGCCTTCCCCAAACTCCAGGACTGGCCCATGTTCCTCCCCAACCTCCTCACTGTCTGAGTCTGCCACCAGACCACAACAGATGTACAGTATATAATAATAATCTTTATTGTCATTGTAAAAATTACAATGAAATTGGTTGTCTCATCCAAAGGTTTAGGATTGGATTCCAAAGAATTTTAAACATTTCCATTAAATTATACATTTTAGTATGTTGAAGGAGAAAGTTATTCAGAAAGAGGGTAATCATATAAACTACACTGAATTGAATTGAATTGAATTGAAATGTAGGGTGTCTTATACTTGCCACTTTTTTCTCCTAGTCCTATATACTTTATATCTCTGAAAAGCCAAATATGGTATTAGACTTGAAAAGCCATGTAATGAAAGGGGTTTATGCTCACATCAATAGTTAGTCAATCAAAAGGAAGGCAGACCACATTGAGAAGTCCCACTAGCACTGTGGATGTATTGTTGGCCATGAGCCATTAACCGATTCATTTTCCTGGATATGACATGCATGCATCCATCTTGTATGCACACAGATTCAGTTGACAAGCCCCAATCAACACATGGGGATTGTGAATGAGGCAGCAAATGCGATGCCACTCGGTTTCCCATAAGTTTAATGCACACCTATTTGCTAAAACCATCAAAATGTACAGACAAAAATGAGGTGAATATTATAGGTGGAAAAATCTGACCAAAGACACTTATTTCTGATACATAAGCCCCATGCTCAGAATGAGCTGAAACCAACTTGCTGCAGTGATGAATTAAATTTGTCATTTGTTACTGTGTCTCACTGATGCACAGAATAACAGCCTTGGACTGTAATCGCCACACGTCTGAGTCTGCACAGTAATTGCTGGCAGCTATGGAAACTAACTTTCCAGCCATTTATAAACTTGACCCTCCTTGCCTCCTTTTTGCTGCATTAAGATAAGCTGCTATTGGAAATGAAGCAAAAAAACAAAAACAAAACGGAAAAAAGTCCCATTCCATGTTTGCAAACATGTTTTTTTGCCTGTCAGCCTAAATGAAAGGAGTCATGGTCTTTTTCCCCAAGACAGATGGGCTGTATTATTTCATTAATAAAGGATACGATGGTCTAACGAAGGTTAGTTATCAATGAAAACTGGAGTTTTGCTTTTCTCACAGCCATGCTGTTATTCCAACAAGCCGTGAGGATCAGAAAAGTACTAAGAGCTATTGAGAAGTGTGGGCTGCTATCTCAAGAAGTTCGATGGGTGGCAGTTTCTCTGTAAAATAGGTCATCTTCTACCCCCTTCCTCCTAAAGCCACCTTGGAATTAAATGAGATTTCATTACAAAGAAATAACTATATTACTGGTCCTGGTATCTTGATGACAAACAAAGCTAGCGAATACAGATAGTGCTCCCCAAATCACTATCCACATACATAGTTGTATTATTAAAGAGTGGCTTTTCTGAGTAGTCCCATTCTCCTTCTCCAAGGAAATCAAGATCACTCATTGTTGTTTTTGTTGTTATTGTTGTTGTTAGTTGCAAAGTCATATCCAACCCATCCCCATGGACAACATTCCTCCAGGCCTTCCTGCCCTCTACCATCCTCTGGAGTCCATTTAAGCTCACGCCTACTGTTTTAGTGACTCCATCCAGCCACCTCATTCTCTGTCGTCCCCTTCTTCTTCTTTTGCTCTCAATCTTTCCCAGCATTAGATCACTCTTAATGCCCCACTAATGAGGAAGTAGGATGTCTAGACAGAAAACCAGAAATCATCTCACAGTGTATCATATGTCCTTGAGACTTATTTGTGAGGGGGAAAAGAAGCCCATCAACAAGACAAAAAGGCTTGGGGATGATATTGTGTAAAGTCAACTATATTGCTAAAGTTCTATAGCTGTCTCCACATTAACCTTCAATGCAAATTAACAAAGTACACAATAGCAAAACTGTGCTGAAGCACAAACTCCTAAAGATAATTTTAGGATTATCTTTCTGTTGCTGTATTCCTACTCAATAGTTCTGCTTCCCTGAACTCTGTCATTACAGTTAGAGGAAGAGAGTAAGTATTTACTGGCTTCAGAATGAATCCAACAATTTAATCTACAGTAGCTTCTAGATCTCCTTGGGGCAACAAAATATTGCTGCTGGTGTATATCTAAATTTAAATTGTGTTTTGTATATCTACATTTTGTTTTCTTCTTTGATCTTGGTCTTTGTCTCTATGCTCAACATTGGTTAGTCCTATATTTTTATTACCACTTTGTCTCACTAGGGCATGTTACTTTTTTCAACTTTCAATTTCCAAATATTAGGGGTGCTCAAAAGTTGTAACATGCCTTGGTGATCGTAAACATTTTTTGTTACTTTAAACTACATAAATATTATGACTTTTTAACCTTTTGTTTGTTTCATTTCTAGGGTGTGTCAACTTTTTCAACTTTCAGTTTCCAAACAGGGTTGTTCAAAAGTTGTGACATGTCTTGAGATTGTAGAGATATTTTGGTGACTTTAATATAATTTAGATGTGCTTGGTAAATAATTACATAAATATCATAACTTTTGAGATCAGCAATTCCCCAGCAAACAATTCAGACCAACAGTTCCCCAGTACCATCAAAGAAGAACATTATTCTGTGTTCACTGAGCCAGGTGGAAGATACAAATAAATAGATACAGATACAGATTAACAGAGTTGGAAGGGATCTTGTAGGTCATCTAGTCCAGCCCCCCACCCAAGCAGACCCTACACCATTTCTGACTGATGGCATTCCAGTCTCTTGAAAGCTTTCAGTGACGAAGCTTCCACAACTTCTGAAGGCAAGCTGTTCCATTGATTGATTACCCTCATTCTTGAAAAATTTCTCCTTATTTCCATGGTGAATCTCTTCTTATTCCGATATCTTTATCGTTTTACTCCAGATAAAGGTTCAAAAACAGAAAAACCTGATTGCAGATAATCTGGTGTGTTTTTTGAAGAAGAGAGGCATTAGCAAAGGCTTGAAGGCCATTGGAGGAGATTCTACAAATGTTAATACTGTCTGTGAAGGTGGTACCATGCACAGGGTAGAGGTCAAGCCAGAGCATCCATTCTGCTGGAGTTGATTGACTAGTCTGATGGGGTATATAAGCCACCTTTGACATGCAAATTGACTAGAGCAGAAATAAATAAGTTCATTGACAAACCAATGCTAGTACCACAGGGCCCTGTAATGCCCAATCAATAGAGAGATGTGTGAAACAGGTCACAGAGGCAGCAAGCAGAGTGTATACACATAAGAAACATGAAGGTTATATCAGAAGACAAAAAGCAAGTCAGTGGTTGATGTCAAAACAAGACTTAATGAAACTCACTTATACATTTGTGTAACTCAGATAATTGCTTTGTGGTATTAGTTTATGATTGCATGGGTTATTTTTTGCTTTGCTAGATGAGATTCATGCAGAAAATAACTTTAATTCTTGTAGCATAAGGTGTAATTTTGAGAAAATAAAGATAACAGTAGATGTGGAGCAGTGGTGGGTTGCCAATTCTTTTACTACCGGTTCGGGCATGCATGCACAGAAGTGTCTGGGTGGGTGGGCGGAGCCTCCCACCACCACTACTACCGGTTCACCTGATCCGGGCCGAACAGGGAGAAACCCACCTCTGAGATGGGGTATATAATCAGATGTAGATTTACCATACCAAACTAAACGTTGCGCAGTTGCAGCAGATTTGAATTCTTTGTATAAAAACAGATCTTTTTAAAACCCTTCACTGAAAAAAAATTGCAAAAATTAATTTTCACTCCATTAAATGGCACACCCTATCACAGCTATTGGGTCAACCTAGCCCTGGAAATAATTAGCCATGAAGTTGTCCAGATCAGGAAACAGACTCCATAAGAAGACTGCAACTATACTTCATTAAGTTAGACTATAGTAACAGAATCTTGCAAGTCTGATTGTGTTTTTCCTTATTTCTCTCTTGTACTCCAGTGCGTAGGAAGAAAGCCAATTGAGTCTCTTCTTAATACTTTCTCCTTTTCGGGGCATAGGACATGTTTCTGCATTTTTCTTTTTACAATGGTTTTTGAATATTTTCTCCAAAGTCATCTCTATGATGCCATAGAGAAAACCAATGATCATTCATTCCTATTATTACATAAAGCTATTTCCATTGATCCCCCTTGGTCTGCTCTCAGAAACAATTAAGGGTGGCCTTAAGAGTCCTGTGTCACTTAAAGACTGGTTTTTCCAACTGGTTGTCTGTAGATGGCATGGGACTGCAGCTCCAACATAACTCAAATGTAGCTTATTAAGGAAAGCAGGTTTAGTAAAAGAATAACCAGACCTAGAATCCCACAAGTTATTATAAATAATAGGGTTATTGAGATCTTTGAAGAGATGTTTTTCTTGGACAGAGCTTTGAAGAAACCGCTTCACTAAATAATACAATCTCTGATTTTCAAAACCAAAGAATAACCACTTCTTTGCTTTCTTTTCTAAACTTTCTTCAGTAATTCTAATAACCAAAAAAAAAGATTACAGAAAAGCATTACTGTGCACAGAAACCTCCTCCAACTACTCAAACTATAGATCAGGGTGATTCAAAATACCTTGTAGAAACAAATTATTTCCCTCTTTTCCTGATGAGGAAAATAGTATTGCCTCTACCATGCAACATTTTTCACCAAGGTGAATCCAAATTGCTTTGCTCAGAACTACCAAGCAGAAGTATGCACCTACTTGGGAAACTGAGTCTGCAAAACACCTGGCAGATATCGTTTCCCGAGGCTGGCATTCTGCCTTGTGAATTTTGCAACTTGGCTAGTTCAAAGGAGCTTCTGGGAACTCAAGGAGAGATGTTGACAACATAGGAGAAAGTGTTAGTGATGAAAGATTGACAGGGCCGTTCAGTCTAATTCAATCATTGTTATATTGCCCCGTCAAATAAGAAGCTAACAAAAAGACAGCCTCTCAGGCCTTTTTCAAAGGGTTTGCAGAACTTATATAGGACAAGAATCGCATGCTGTTAGCTTGGAGTTTGATCCCCAGTGCCTGTTTGTCATCTATATCAATTCTGGGATTTGATGGCAAGTCGTCTGATAGCATGGTGCCCTCTCTACTGTCTCTCTGCAAAGGCCAAATGTAATTTCATTCTTTGCCTTTTGTCAAGGTGTCTTATTAGGCTGGCTGATAAATGGAGGAACTGATCTGCTTGGTCAATTCTTGTTCCAGGGTCTCTGAAATAAAAACCCTTTTCTCACAGCAAGCAGTTCCAAAAGGCTCTTCAGGGGAAAACCTCATTTACAAAAGGGTCAAAGCTCAGTGGTGTAGCATCTGCTTAATATGCAGGTCTCGGGTTCAATCCTTGCCTTTCCGTAATACAGTTGGGAGAGGCTTCAACCCAAAAACACAGGACTAGCCAGGAAGGATATATGATTCTGAACTCAAAAGACCAGGATATCTGACTTGCCATAGGTTTTCATCAGCATTTGCTTTAAAAAGTGTTTATTCACCCCTTCATATAATATCTGCAAGGCAAACAAAACTTATAGCCCACTCTATTGCCATCATGAGGGAAACACAGATTAGCAATTATAAGCACAATATCTTGGTTAAGCAAAACAGCAGTGCCAGTGAATGTTTCTTGCTAAACATCTTGTAAACTGTGTCCAAGATTAGTCTTTGTGGCTTTTCCATTTTTTTTGTTATTTGCATAACTGCAACATATCATTGTTCCAATTTTTCTTTCTTTCTTATTTTTTATACAGAGACCTTTTCATATATTGTACCACCCACACATAAATACATGGATTTCTTTTCTTCTTTCATTCATCCATTAATTCATTCTTCCTTCCTCCCTTAAACATATAGATATTTCTGATTGTGCACACTTTAAAAGCGATTAGAGAACAGATCTTCCTTACTAAATAGAATACTGAAGAGGTAGAGAAAGGATAATATTTTCCTTCTTTCTCAGCCATCTAATAGGAGTCACTTCTTTCTCTTTTGTTCTTTCTTATTAAAAAAAATATTTAGCAAACACAGAGAAGGCAAATAAGATGATAAATTGCCCTCATCTTATTTTGTATCATAGTGGAAAATGAAGTTTTACATGGAAAAAGACACCCAATGGTTGGTTGGCCAGTTAGAACACTGAGTGGGAATACTCTACACAGCAAATTTGGTCATTATGTGGCTCCACACAGTGGTGGGATTCAGCCAGTTTGCACCACTTCATGGGATCCAGTAGTTAATTTTCTGAGCAATTTGGTGAATTGATTATTGGAAGAAATCATTAGAGCAGAGAACCGGTTGTTAAATTATTTGAATCCCATCACTGGTCCCACATGATTATTATTATATTTTAAGTGATTGATATACAGAAAATTTCATCAGATAATTTCAAAATCAGCAATAAGAAGAAATTCAGAATAAAATCTATCACATACTTAAGGATTCCAGGGGGGTAGGCTTAGAATTTTTTGGACATTATCATCAAAGGGTGAAGAGAGTAATCTTCTTTTGGAGGAGAATCAGATGAATTGACCTCAGATTGTCTCATCCAATTGAGGAAATGTAAGTGAATTTAATTTTTTTTTAATGTTAGTTATCAGAATGAGGATGGACCAGGAAATGCATCAGGAAAAATTGTGAATGAGTAGCATGCACACAGCGACACACCCATTGCCTTCCTTACCTACACAGACATGCTGTTTTCTAATATTGCCTGCTAACATGTATCAGTTTTCATAACTTGTTTTCAATGAGTGATAAAATAAAACAGGAAAACATTGTTCTTTATCCTAGTAAAGTTTAGGTTAAGGTAATATGAAATAAGAGATAAAAATGCTTCGTAAAACTAGTAGTAATTTATACAGCATTATTGGTTATGAGCTGTGGTGGTGCAGTGGTTAGAGTACAGTACTGCAGGATACTTCTGCTGGCTGCTGGCTGCCTGCAATTTGGCAGATTGAATCTCACCAGGCTCAAGGTTGACTCAGCCTTCCATCCTTCCGAGGTGGGTAAAATGAGAACCCAGATTATTGGGGGCAATATGCTGACTCTGTAAACCGTTTAGAGAGGGCTGTAAAGCACTGTAAATCAATATATAAATCTAAGTGCTATTGCTATTATGTAGCAATAAATTGGGCTTAAACATTCTTTGTGCAAGAGGCACAAGGAATGGACAATACAGTTCAAATTGAAAAACATTTCAGACTTTGAAAGCAAGAACAGATGTATGTTCAAATGAAAAGCTTTTCATTTAGCTTATTCAGTAGGGCTGTAGAGAACTTCAGATTGCACTTTTTAAGATTATTGAATTAATTTTCTAAATTTGATTGATGATTCAGATTAATGGTTGGAATCAATTCAGCAATGCAAAACAGAGCTATGGGTCCAGCATCTTGCACCCACAATAGGTGAACAAGATGTTTACTCGAGTCACATACAGGAACATCCACCCACCTAAGGGAGAAATTATATTTCCATTATGACTGAAAACAACTAATAACCTAATTCTATATATATGTCTAATCCCCATTTCATACTGTCTAAATTATCTTATGGCAGGTGTTTTTGTAATTGTAACTATGTAAATGCTTCCTAAATGGGTTTTCATGACTTCTTTTTAAAAATTAAAATAAAATGATGCTGCCTCTTTTTCATAATTATTTTATGTTTGGAGATCTTTATTAGAGTTCGAGGTGACCTCATACATTTTTCTAAGTAAATAAAAGTTCTCGTTCTCTCTCCCTCTCTCTTTCTTTCTCTCACTCGCTCTCGCTCTCCCTGAAAGAAAAAAAAGCAAAAAAAAAAAAATAGGTTTAGCTTGATTAACATTCCACATGCAAAAGGGTGTAATTAAAATGCCTTGGCATGTCCTGATATATATGAGAATGATTTTTTTCTCAAAACCTTGAAGAGCTCTGAATAATCAGCATATCCCAATACTGAAATAGAACAATGTTCTGACTTGTTTGAAAGCTCCTTCCAATATTCTCAGTCTAATTTATTTCACAGAGTTGTTTTAAAGATAAAACTGGGACTGTATATGCAATGTGCTGAGAGGATTGATGGCTTGAAACTGTAATACATAATAAAGATATAAAGAAAGATACAGATAAAAACACAGATACAAACGAGGGGTATATTGTGTTCTGGTCTCAGATAACTCTGTAATAAAAATATTGCTGCCTGAAATACTCCCAACTAGTATTAATTGCATTGGACTGGATCAGAGGTGGGTTTCTGCTGGTTTCCTCCAGTTCCAGCAAACTGGTAGTGGCAGCAGTGGGAGGCTCTAGTAGAGAGCGAACCGGTAGTAAAATAAATTGAAAGCTACCAATGGACTGGTTAGACATAGACCATGATCTAACCAGACAAAGGAAGTTTCCTAATATCTTACATCATGAGAACTAGTCAGGTTATTTTTTCTAATTTGGCCTCATGCATTTTTGTTGTCTTTCTTTGTGATACTAATATAATAGCATGGATGGGTATGGGAAGCACGTGGCACATGCTGGAATCAGATTGTCCACTCAAGAGTTAAGAATCTGGATCAAGTAGTTTGTTACATAGATATGTGCATGCATGGATGCATACATAGTGTATATTTTTCAAAAATGTTAAGTCTGACAATAATAGCAATAGCACTCAGACTTATATACCTCTTCACACACTGCTTTACAGCTCTCTCTAAGTGGTTCACAGTGTCAGCATATTGCCCGCAACAATTTGGCTCCTCATTTCCACAACTTTGGAAAGATGGAAGGCTGAGTCAACCTTGAGCTGGTAGGTTGCCCTGCAGCCAGCAATCAGCAGAAGTAGCCTGCAGTACTGCATTCTAACCATTGCACCACCATGACTCTATAATGACATCATTTCATCACCCAATCTGCCATCATAGCATCATAACATGGGTGGAGTAATGATATTATGGGATGAAAAATGTGCAGCATTCTAAAATGTTTGCTGCCTATATTTAAATGCATTTAAAGGTTCTGACGACCATCTTTAAAGCGCTCCATGGCTCGGGGCCTAGTTATATGCTAGACCGCCTCCTGCCCCATACATCCCTCAGACCGATACACTCCCACAGAGAGGGCCTCTTCAGGGTGCCGTCGGCTGGACAATGCCGACTGGCGACACCCAGGGGAAGAGCCTTCTCTGTGGCGGGCCCAGCCCTTTGGAACGACTTACCCCCTGAACTTCGCACCATCTCCGACCTCCGCTTCGTCCGCAAGTGTCTAAAGAGACATCTGTTCCATCTAGCCGGCCTAGCGTAACCTCCATTACTGACTTTTAGATAGTTTTAAATTTGGGGGTTTTAATTTGGTTTTTAGCGCAGGATTTTATTGGAATAAGTTTTTTAAAAATTTTATATGTTTTTGTATGTATTTTTATATTCCTGTGTGCCGCCCTGGGTCCGTTTGGAGAAGGGCGGGGTATAAATATAATAAATATAAATATAATATATAAATGCATAATTTAAATGCCTATATTTAAATGAAAACAGGTTTGTTTGTTTATTTATTTATAAATACATTAATAAAACATTGTTTTGAGACAAATATCCTTCTTCTAAGTAGGAATGTTAAAATGTTGTATTTACAAACCACTCTTTTTCTTGCCTGGGACAAAACTATTTAGGTGGAGAGTCCAGTTTTAGATTTAAGTGTCCCCTGTAAATCATAGAAATAGAATAGAATAGAATAGAATAGAATAGAATAGAATAGAATAGAATAGAATAGAATTCTTTATTGGCCAAGTGTGATTGGACACATAAGGAATTTGTCTTTGGTGCACATGCTCTCACTGTACAGATATATTTGTCAAGAATCATAAGGTACAACACTTAATGATAGTCATAGAGTACAAATAAGCAATTAGGAAATCAATATCAATATAGCTCATAAGGATACAAGCAACAAAGTTACAGTCCTACAGTCATAAGTGGGAGGAGATGGGTGATAGGAACGATGAGAAGACTAATAATAATAGTAATGCACCCTTAGTGAATAGTTTGACAGTGGTGAGGGAATTATTTGTTTAGCAGAGTGATGGTCGGGAAAAAACTGTTCTTGTGTCTTGGTGTGCAGTGCTCTATAGTGTCATTTTGAGGGTAGGAGTTGAAACAATTTATGGCCAGGATACGAAGGGTTTGTAAATATTTCCACGCCCCTTTTTTTGACTCATGCAGTGCACAGGTCCTCAATGGAAGGCAGATTGCCAGTAATTGTTTCTTCACTCCCATGCCCTTTTGTTTAGGGATACTTCCAAGTGTATTTAACATGGAAAACTATTATTCTTCGTTGGACTACTAAATTTAGGGATAACTGCACATAGAGTATGTTCTTGGTTCCTGTTAAGGCTGAGATTCAGACTGCATATCCTGGGAATGTATCATCTTGAAAGGCATGCTGAAATCAAGAACACAACAAACATTCAGCATGGACCTGCAACTTCATAAGCCCTTATTAATATTATTATATTTTGTCCCCCACGAAATGTCTCTGCTGATGGCTTCTTTTGCACTCATTCATATGCATGGAATATACCTATTAAAAATAAAAACAATGAAAGTAAAGAGAACAAGGTAAAGAGATAATGTTCTTTTCTAATGGCCAAGTTAATCAAAGGTGCTTGGAGATCGGAATCTTTATATCTTAGGAAAAGGAAAGAACAGATGTGTGGTAAAGATATAAAAAATTGAGACAGAGGAAAAGCGTATGTTCGTAAATGTCTCCCATATAGATTTCAAAGAGAAAATAAATTAATAAAAATAAAATTGGTTTGTTTTGAGTAATCCTGTTCAGGTACTGGCTGGTATTAAATGTCTCCCATGACTGAAATACCTAACTTTTTAAAGATTTTGTTTTAGTTGAAACAGGGAGCAATTTTAATGTTCTGGTTTTGTTCTTGCTAAACCATAACCAGCTCCACAGTGGATCAACAGAACTTCAGAAATGCTAAGTTTTCTTTCAAGCTTGAAACAAAATGTATTTTGTTCCCCCTATCTCAGATTTATTGAATCAGGTTGTTTTTTTTAAATAATCTTTTTAAAAAACATTTTCCACCCCTGAGATGGGAAAAACTTGTTGCTCTGAAAAACATGTTATTTCTGGGATTTGCTAAGAAAGGCAAGACTGCCTTTGCTTCCTTCTGACACTGCAATTCAGAGATATCTTGTCCCAGAAGGCCAGCAATGTCAATAAAATATTGCTTAAGAGTTTTTCAGATCATGACTTCTGGGGAAGAAATGGCAAACTGAAGATAGCTCTGCTAAAAGTGAAGCCGAGGCTGGCTCTTCCGAATTCCTCTCCAAACAAAAAGAGTACCTGAGACTGTCCATAATTGGTCCAGAAATCTGGGTCATGAAGGTCATCCTCACTCAAACTGCAGTCAATGCCTTTATGAACTTAGGGTTCCCATATTTCCTTTTCTAATCATTTTTGGCTATTGCTTATTATCTGCTCCTCAGCTACTGGGTACTTTTGGATGAAAAATTTTACAGTATCAGGCAAGTTTCCTCCAATCATTAATTTAAAAAAATTAAATACAAGCTTAAGGACTTAAAAATAATAATAAATATCAAAAGAGTAATTAGAACATTGATTTGGAAGGTTATAACTGTATTAAGGTTTCATGTATTTAACATAGTATTTTGGAATGTATTATAAGCTCATTTCCCATGCATTTGTTTCTAATTCTTTAAAAAAACATCATAGGATGAAATTTTAAAGATTGGATGCTAGAGTGAACCAGAACTAAGCATTAAAGGAGAAGAACACTTAAATTTAACTTATTGCAGAATGGAACAAAACAATTTAATATCCTCATTAAAATATCATTGAAGGATATTTGTAAACAATGGGTCCATTGTTAATTCTATCTATTATAGATAGATTACAATATATTTGTTTAAAATATATTATGGAAGACGAACAAGCTATCCTGGACAAGCCTAAGACTGATCTGAAAGTGGATTTAATACTGACCTACTTCAGGAATGATATAGAAAATGCTATACTGGCATAATAGAAACTGACTGGTATCTTAATGATCAAAAGAGATGCACAAATAACAAACCATGAGCCATATCATTTTTCACCTACTTTCTTGGGCTATTATATAGTATATATTATATAGTAACCAAAATAGTTATTTAGATAATTTTCCTATATTAGATTTACAAAAGAAACTTGTTAAAGTTTGAAGAACTTTGTGAGAAACGACAAAGAAAAAATGAAAAGAAATCAAATTTTACTTACATTATTTGAAGGAATTAAAAATCAAATTGTTAGAAAGAAAGAATATAAAGTTTATTTACTTGATCAAAAATAAAACATGTCTTGTTATGTCTGGTAATCCTTAATGGACTTAAGTTTTAAAATAATCAGACTTTAAGAATTTGTTTAGACATAAGAAATGAGATATCAAAAGATATCAGTTGTATTTTATGAAAAAAGTGATAACTTACTAAAATTGTTTATACTTCTTGTGATAAAGTGGAAAGGCCCTTATTTTTATATTTCTTTTCTTTTTATTATTTCTTCTTTCTTGTCTGTTTTTCTTTCTTATTTCTATTTCTTTTTTCCTTATGTTAGTTTGTATTTGTTTTTATCTTTTTAACTGTAATGTTTAATAAAACTATTATTTAAAAATAATATTAAGTATATTTAAATACATAATATTTAAATGATATTATTTTAAAAAAGTGTTTCAAATTATATTTGGCTACCTTTTCTTGTATCTAGAAGGTGACCCAATGAAATATATTTAACACAGTCAAGACAGTACATCTGCAACTCTTTATGGTTAAATAATTCAAGGATAAATAAAATCACTCCCCTTGCCCAGCAATTTGTAATCTTTTCTTTTCTGATCCATGAATGCCAATTAAGATATGCAAGAACTAGTTTATTTCTCAATACAGTTTTCTCCTCCTGCACCTTTCAGACATGGTTACTGCAAAAGTGGAAATGACTTGCTAACTTCTGCAATTAATCACACAAGTAAGTTCTAATTAACCCTAATTCTTAGTGTGTGTATTCCAATATTGGCCTGTGCAACAGAGTGACTGAGAGGAATACTATCCTTTATGAGCTGTGGTGGCGCAGTGGTTAGAGTGCAGTACTGCAGGCTACTTCTGCTGATCACTGGCTGCCAGCAGTTTGACAGATCGAATCTCCCCAGGCTCAAAGTTGACTCAACCTTCCATCCTTCTGAGGTAGGTAAAATGAGGACCCAGATTGTTGGGGCAATAGGATGACACCTAGAAAGGTCTGTAAAGCACTATGAAGCAGCATATAAGTCTAAGTGCTATTGCTATTGCTATTAAACATTGTTATTGCTTTTGTCTCTATGTTTTAGTTCTATGAAACCCTTACCCTTTTTTACTCAACCCCTCCTTAGCAGAAACTATAGAATTTATTTGTTTGTTTATTAAAATTTTATGCTGCCCACCTTGCTTGCTTATAAGATGATTAAACCTTTGATATACAACTAGAAGCCTACATTTGATCTAATACATGTAGGAAATACATGTTCCAATCAGTTTGCTAAGATAAGAATGGAGGAAAGCCTCCTTATTCAACATCTATAATATTACACATTTCTACTATGCGTCCCCAAACACTCACAAAAACACATCACAGGATGCTTAAAGAATTTTAAAAAAAATGAGTGAGGCAATGGCCACCCAAAATACCAAACCATAACTTCACACAATTCTTGTGTTTTAACATAATTTGTCATGCCCAAACAAATAACATGATTCTAAGACAACAACTAGGGGATGTGGTGGCTCAGTGGCTAAGACTCAGTTTGTGGATCAGAAAGATCAGCAGTTCGGCGGTTTGAATCCTTAGCACCGCAAAATGGAGTGAGCTCCCATTACTTGTCCCAGAATCTGCCTATCCTAGCAGTTTGAAAGCATGTAAAAATGCCAGTAGAAAAATAGGAACCACCTTGGTGGGAAGGTAACAGCGTTCCATGTGCCTTCAGCATTTAGTCATGCTGGCCACGTGACCATGGAGATGTCTTCAGACTGTGCTGGCTCTTCGGCTTTGAAATAGAGATGAGCACCAGCCCCTAGAATCAGGAATGTCTAGCACATATATGCAAAGGGAACCTTTACCTTTACCTTAAGGCAGTGCTTCTCAAATAGTGGGGCGGGCCCCCCAGGGGGGGCGCGAGGCTCTGTAAAGGGGGGCGCGTTTGACCTCGGCAGAGGTGTACTTATAACAATTTTATAGACAAATGATACTATTTACAGTCGCGCGGGGGGCGCGAAATGTTTTCTTCTTCCTAGGGTGGGCATGACAGAAAATAATTGAGAAGCACTGCCTTAAGGCAACTATATTTTCATCATGTTTTTGTGGAGTGGAGTTGATAAATGAATACAGGAAATGAAGATGTAGGTTTAATCATGAGTGAAAGGGTTAGAACATGAGTCAAAATGTACATACTGGTATCATCCAGATTGCAGTGGTTATCAATGGAAATAGAAATGTGTAACTTGATATTTATTTATACTTTGAATATTACTTTTACCCATATGCTCACCAGTTTTTCAAGGTTCAGAGCAGTTTAGAAAACATTTGTATATTATTTTTCAGTAGAAGAGCTAAATATGAGTTCTGATCAAAATTGTGTAATTTTCAATAAGTGTGATCGGGGGTGAGTGGGTAGGAAACATTATTTTAGGTGATAAGAAATTAGATGAGAGAGTACAAAAAAATTGACTGGGGCATTTTGAAACCCAATAACAGTTATGATGAAAGCTGCAATAAAGAATGAAAGAGTGATGAGAGATTTAAAATTAAAGGACATTCTCAATCATAAGCAATCCATTTTTCATCTACGCTTGAATGATGGCTCAACCCAGAAGCCTACCATTTCTGGTACTGTAGTGCACTTGCTCTAGTGGAGAAAGCAATTTGGTTGTAGACAGGGTCTATGCTTATCATTTGGAAGAGTGACAACTAGAAAAAAAAGCACTAGACAGATGATGAAGAATATAAGGAGGAAAACAAGAATTGTCTTTTTTTCTGATTTGGAGTAGGTGAAAAGGAGTCTTGAGAAACATTATTCACAATTTAAAAAAAAACTTCTTAGGCTTTAAATTACCGTTTTCTCCTTCAAAATAACAAGTACTATATCAAAGATCTTTAATAACTTTCTTAGGAGTGGACACTAGAGGTCACAAAAAAGGGCTTAGCCAGAGAGCACGCAATGACCTACTGGAATATTTTAGTTGTTTGGAAATGCATGAGTGCAAAGGAATGGACACTCAAAACCTGACCTGAACTTCTTTAGAAAACACATTTCAAGAAGAAACATAATAATAAAACTATTGGATAAAAAAGGACAACCTTTTTAAAAACCAGAAGCCTCATGCTCCCCATATCGGGATTGGTCTTCAGTTATTTCCTATGTAGTTCAAGGTAAATTAAACTACACTGTACAGTTTTAATAACTACAGAGAAAAACATTGCAGTCCAACCAGGGGTGGTATTCACTTACCTTCCTACCGCTTCACAAATGTGAGTGCATGCCCGCACATGCACTGTGTTCTGCGCATGCGCTTTACCTAAAAAAGGGGCTTGAATGGGATGCTGTAGAAGCGGGGTGGCCACTCCCACCCTGTCACATGACTGCCAAGCCATGCCCACAAAATAGGCCACACCTACAGAGTAGGTTCTAAAAAATTTGAAACCCACCACTGATGTAAAGTAAGGTCTGATAATTTCTCTATTATCAGATTATAACATTGTGAGGTGACTTATAGAAGGACAACTTAACCACTTAAAAGTGGCTTAGTAGGTAATTCCTAAATAGGTGAGACATTTTTATAAAGAATACTGATTCAGCCAAGAAGTAAATATGTGACGCAGATTAAAAGCTGAGCTATGACATAAACTTCTGCCACTATGATGAGTAAAAGACACAAATAGATCAAGAATGTATGTAAAAGGTGAGCTCTCTAAAGCCATTAACTTCCTAACATTCATGTATAAAGACCAGAAAGAAAGGTGGTAGTTTGATGGATGTACTTGTCATATTTACCATTTCTAGCAGGTTGATTAATGTGCTTTGTGGTTTGTAAAGCAATGCCCATTTAACTCTCCTTTTAAAAGATTACAGTGATTTATTGAATCCAGCACAGTTTTTGCATTCCAAGGGTAGAGCAACAATATTCTTATATCAGGCTGAAGTATCAGTAAGATTTGTTCAACTGAGAGGGTAAGTAGATGAAGTCTTTCTTCAAATACAGGGTGGGTGGCCCGAATTACACTGGGACTTGTACAGACAAATGCAAACACAAATCATTCTATTCTTGCCATCTACATCAAGGGTGGGTTGCTGCTGGTTTCATTACCAGTTCACAACCCCCCCCCCCCCAATGTGCCAGACATGTGCTGCACGTGTGCACTGTTCACTGTAAATTGTTTACAATTTACAGTGAACTGCACATGCAGTGTCAGTAAAATCCAACATGCCGGCAACATCAATGGTGGTGAAGAAACCGGTTCAGGGGCATGTCAGGCCTGGATCGCTGCTGGTTCTATGATCTAGACCTAAATTCCACTACCAGTTCAACCAAACCGGGCCGAACCAGCAGCAACCCACCTCTGATCTACATGCTATGTTTTTATCCTCTGGACCAGGGGTGGGTTCCGGGCAGAGACTACTATCGGTTTGCTCAGGGATGTGGCATGCGCTCACTTTGCACATATGTGCAGTGTGATTAAAATTGCTTTGCGCATGTGCAAAAGCAAAAAACAATATGAGAGAACTAGTTTCAGGTGTGACAAGCCTAGGTCACTGCCAGTTCCATCGACCCAGGCTGCCAAGCTACTACCGGTTCAGCCGAACCAGTCTGAACTAGTAGGAACCCACCACTGCTCTGGACTCCTTCTTTTCTTATTTTCTTTTGACCCCTGAAATAAGCACTTGACCTTATTTTCGGGGAGGTCTTATTATTTTTGAGGTGCAGGAGGCAATGAGCGTGGTCACCTCATGGTTGCTGCTATATTGCAATATTATCTGGGGAAGTCTTATTTTCAGGGAAACAGGTTACATATACTTACACATCATGCTTTCACTTCAATTTTTTCCTGAAATGGTCTGTCCCACATTTTAGAATCTCTCATCATTCTGACATTTTTCATTATAATTTTCATCATAAAGAGTTCTTGGGTCTTCAAATGATTCAGTCATTTTTTCTTGTCTCATTGCTGCCCATTAGTTTTTTTGTCAACTGCTTTCACATGATCCTTTTTAGTAATACAGAAAAGTAATAAACTAAATTAGTAGCCTGCATGTGACATGCAATATTCCCTGAGACTAGCTTGGCAGGTTTTGACCACTACAGCTATACAGAAACATGCAAGGAGGGTATTGATTCTAGATCCAGCATGCAAGGAGGATATTTATTCTAGATCCAGCATTAGACACAAACTACAGCTCATATCCTACTACCTGGAATATACATACTTTGCATATCTTTTATACATGCTAATTAAACTCCTGGATGAAGATTGAGTAATGATTAAATCTAAATTTAGATTTATACATGAAATTAGCACACACATAATTTATGCTACTCCTGCATTCTTTTTAAATTAGGGAGGAATGTGTTTTAAAAGTCTATGTACTTTATTATCCCGTTGTCAAAATGTTCGTTGTTAATGGGTATCTTCAAGATACATTTTGCTCCTGTTTTTTTATTATTATTCTTGATCTCTAAAGTTGAACTTCAGATTGACAGCTCTAAGTATATTGGTACACTGGATGAAAAGAGAACTGGGTGCAATTTCCAGATAAAAAGTGCCATTGGGAAAAGACCCCAATGTCTAGGTAGATTCTGAGTTCCCCACCAAAGTAGACTAGCTAGTACATGTTGCTATCTCTTTGCAGAAGAAAATGATTTAATCAGTATCTTACTGCTGCAGTAGATTAAAGCTGATGGATCTTTTTATTTCTTTCTACATTTTTTAATTTAAGGAATATGCATGTTTTAATTGTAAATGTTTCATTTTGTCTTTTCATTATTTAGCATTATTTAAGATGACACAAAAATTTATAAAAGAGGAATAATCTGTGATTCTCCTGATCATATTCTTCATCTGCTGGCCACAGGAACATTAAGACTGGACTAGTCATCATGACTGATAGTAACCTTATATTCTCTGAAACTATGTTTGACAACAAAACTTGTACTTGTATTAAATGAGGCCGATTGCAAGTGGTGGGGGGGTTTTATTTTATTTTTTACTTAGGCCTCAAGAATAAAGTTGCACACTTTGTCATATCAAGAGAGGGAGGATGGACAGATCTTTTTTGTTTTGCTTTAACAATCTCAGAGTTGTTTTATTTTTATAATGGATTCATATGGGAGTTAGTCTGGGGCATTTTCTATCTTCTACAGTTGAAGGTGGATGCCAACTAGAGTTCCACCAATCCTAGATCATACCTGGACAATCGTAGCATACAGGTTTTCTATTCTTACCGAGTTTTTAACCATTTTGAAGAGTAATCACCATGCACAATGCATTGCAGTAGTTCAAAAGAAAAGATATTGCAAGTGTATTATTACTGAACTGTATTATTTTTTTTCTTGTTCCAATGTTTTTACTTGTGAACACCCATAATTGTTGAGAGTCAGGCAGCTCCCACATTTTGTCTGTGTGTGTGTGTATGTGTGTGTGAGAGAGGGGGGGGATGATCTCTATTATTTTAGAGATAATAATAATAATAATAATAATAATAATAATAATAATAATAATAATAATAATAATAATAATAATAATAATAATAATATTTAATTTCTAGACCGCTCCCTCTCCCCAAGGGGACTCAGAGCGGTGCACAGGGAAATTAAAACAATAAATATACATAGATATACAAAACAGTTAAAAAACACATTAAACAATAAGACCCTGCGCTAAAATTCCCCAAAACCAATCACTAAAACCCTAAACCCTATAATACTATGGTAAGAGGCTACCCTAGGCCGGCCAGGCAGAAAAAGTGCGTTTTCAATTTCAGACGGAAGGAACGGAGGTCCGTGGTAGTTCTAATATCGGGGGGGAGGTCGTTCCAGAGGGCAGAGCCCGCCACAGAGAGAGCCCTTCCCCTGGGCGTCGCCCGCTGACAAAGTCTAGTGGACGGCACCCGGAGAAGTCCCTCTCTGTGGGAGCGAATCGGCCGTGAGGAAGTATGAGGCAGAATCCGATCCCGCAGATAGCTAGGTCCCGAGCCATGGAGCGCTTTAAAGATGATGACTAGCACCTTGAAGCGCACCCGAAAGACTACAGGTAGCCAGTGCAGCTCGCGCAAGAACGGTGTTACATGGGTGTACCTTGTGGTACCCATTATTGCTCGCGCGGCGAGTAGCACTATTGAAAATGTCAGGTGCTTTGTTTCAATGAGATTTCACATGAAGAAATTCTTTGAGAAATTTTGTAAAGCTAACCAATTACCTCTGTTTCTAAAAATGAAGCCAAACTCCATGCTGATATACTGAGTGACATTCTTAAGCCGTTTTCCAACAGTTTGATTAGCCAAAACCAGTTACAGATGCCCCAGAAAAGCTTCAAAATTATGCAAGATGTCATGATAAAACAAATTTACATCATGATGAGTCGCACTCTCACAGATCTAGTTCATAATTTTAATAGATTTCACACAAAAAACACCCCAAAAAATGATTTGGACAAGTATGGCTTAATGCTGTCTCCTTATTTAAGAGGCTAATATCTTTATAACTGATGATAAATTTTCATTCTCTTTTTTCAAATCCCCAGACATGAAAATGAATTCCAAGCATTTCCAACAAGCTTGTGGAAATAAAAGACTTGTATGAAGGTTAATTGACTGATAGCATTGGACTAGGACCAATCTAGGCCTTCTGTTGGCCTGACAGCACAGACAGAAATGTCAGTGCTAGTTCATTATCCTAATATAAAAAGAGCCATATATCATATGGAAAAGCAGGGGACTTACTAGGCCAGAAATACAATATGTCTCTGCCTGTTGATTTATTCTTACATACTGTACATACATATCCCTCACACCATTCCCATTTAGGGTTAGCAGTTTTATGCAAAGCACACAAAAAAATTAATCCAAAAATGTAAGGTTTGCTATTTTAAAAAAAGAAAGAAGCATAGCTTCCTTCTTCATTTTCTTCATACATTTGTAGACCTTTCTTGCTTCTACTAATTTTAGATGCTGCTCCATACATTATTTTTTATTCAAAAAATATTACCAATAGGTATATTGAAATATATTGAAGTATATAGAGAGGTAGTGTTAAGATCACAAAGAGTTATAATCCTGCTTGATGCTACACTGAGCAAATTATACCTGGAATACTGCGGAATACACCGCAATACGAAAGGCACGTGGGCACGTCCACTCAGTCACATGACCACCACCACCAAGCCACACCCACAGAACCAGGTAGGGAAAAAAATGAATTTCTACCCCATCTACCTATTTTCTGCCCAGGCCTGGCCTAATCTTGTCAAAGGCCTCCTCCTGCATGCCGCCTTGCTCTCCCTTTGCTAGTCCCCATTCCACTCCTTCAGAGGGCCTGGCCCTAGCCCCACTTCCTCCCCCATGGCCTCCTCTTTCTTTGGCTTACCTTCCTCCAGCAGCAGCCTCCCAGTTGCCACCTCTTTGCCAGCCATTTCCTGGCAATGGCGACTGGCTGGAGGCTGCTGAAAACTACCCAAAAAGCCCCTGCCATTGCCATCCTGTTCTTCATGCCGGCCATGCACACACATTCCATTGCCTGCTGCACTGGAGACTTGCCCAGGCATCCAAGAAGAGCGACGCATCATAATATTCGCAAATATTATGATTTAAAGATTATTTGGGGGAATATAATATACTGTACATACATACATACATTACTGGCAGACATCTAGTGAAGCTAGCAATCATACAACAATATCAGCACCATCTAAATGGACCAAAATTGTATCTCTTTCATTCACAGTTAAGCCTGCATTTTTCACTCCTTTACATGTATTAATCAACTACATGCATTAATCAATTAATCAAGACAAAACTACTTTCAGCACATCTAATACATTTTCCCCTTTCTCTTAGTTTTACATACACACACCAGATCCATCCTTCTTTCATTTCACTTGTTGATTCATGCCGTATACCATTATTCTTCTTATGTTCCAAATCACACTCTTCCATATGCCATGGCTGCCACCAGATGGCTCCCATAAATATTGTCTCATCATAGCTTTTGTCATTTGAAGTTTTCCCATACCCAAAGAAAGACAGAGGCATAGACCATGTTATCAGTTTGAATTATTACTGTGCCACATGTTGTTTTCTTTGCTTATGATAAGGACAGAACTAGTCAGTGTTTTTTTTCCTGAATCAAGGAAGAGGTGTCCAGCAAACAAACTGAAATGGGCTTCAACTGTAGTGAAAACACCACTTTGATTCTTTCTACAATCCATAACGTTTCTCACTCTGCAGCAATCTGCACTGTCAATACATATTTTAGAGGAGAGCTCTTACACAAGGAACATAAATAAAGAACCGTGAAGGCTTCTCATATCTTTTGCAGCAGCTCATCATTTCCCATACATGTGCTGGGCAATAAATTTCAGACTGCTGGTATTATTATCTAAACTGTTTGCACAATCCATTCAGAAGACACAATGTCTGAACAACGTTAGTCGTTGACAGCCTCAGTGGACAATTCTCCCTTTCTGCTAATAAAGGTTATAACTAGTCCAATTATTCCAGTAAGGTAATATCAATATGATTGCTAATTATGGCAATTGCATAATGGATCATTAACTAGCAATAATGACTTTGTCAAGTGCTTGGCAATTTTATGGAAGAATCACTCAGCATGTCATAGAAAAATTATCCTCTTGGCATCACTGACTTTTTGTCTGCAAATGGAACCTCAAAAGTTGAGACTGGGAACAAATGGAAAGCTAACTTCCAGATGTACAAATAAGGATGGGTAGATGATGAAGTAAGTTGCTTATGAATTATAAAACATCAGCCCAAGTTAGACGTGGAAAATCAGTAGTATATACACATGTTAATAATACTATTTTATGCATGTCTCTGGACAAAAGTCCCATGAATAAGATTTTCTCTTACATGGGGAAGGAAGGAAGGAAGGAAGGAAGGAAGGAAGGAAGGAAGGAAGGAAGGAAGGAAGGAAGGAAGGAAGGAAGGAAGGAAGGGGAAAAATGACTTGGGGTCATTTTTCACACTTATGACTGTTGCAGCATCCCTGTGGTCATGTGATTTGCATTTGTATGTTTGATCACACTCATATTTATGTTGGTTGCCGTGCCCCGGGGTCATCTGATCCCCTTTCATGAGTGAGGAAGGAAGGAAGCAAAGAAAGAAAAAGGAAGGAAGGAGAGGGGGAGGGAGGGAGGGAGGGAGGGAGGGAGGAAGGAAGGAAGGAAGGAAGGAAAGAAAGAGGAAGGAAGGAAGGAAGGAAGGAAGGAAGGAAGGAAGGAAGGAAGGAAGGAAGGAAGGGGAAGGAAGTTCCTTGGAAGCATTTACAGATCTTCTTGTTTAATAGGGTAACCATATTCAAGAAGAATGCAATTTTTTACTTTTCAAATTTAGGAGACGGTGCAATTGGGCCTTGCCTAATCATGCACTTTCCAGGTGTTTTAAAATAATATTTTCCCCAAAACATGCGTTTTGTTTATCCTTAGCACATATCTTAGAACCACTTTCAACAGCCAAATTGCTTCAAATGCAATGTTTGGACAAATCCAGTTTTAAAGTGCAGGTGATTCTCGACTTATGACCATGATTGAGCCCAAAAGTTCTGTTGCTAAGTGAGACAATAGTTGAGTGAATTTTGCCCCATTTTATGACCTTTCTTGCCAAAGTTGTTAAATGAATTCCTGCAGGTGATAAGTTGTAACACCGTTGTTAAGTGAATCTGGCTTCCCCATTAACTTTGCTTGTCAGAAGATCGCAACAGATGATCACATGATCCCAGGACATTACAACTGTCATAAACATGAGTCCGTTGACAAGCATCCAAATTTTGATTATGTGACCATGGGGATGCTGCAATGGTCGTAAGTGTAAAAAACAGTCATAAGTCCCTTTTTTTCAGGGCCATTGTAACTTTGATCAGTCACTAAACGAACTGTCATAAGTCAAGGACTACCTGTATATAAACAGTAAAATTGAGTATCAGCTAGCACTAATTTTTAATAAGCAATAAGCACGATATTTGGCAAAATAACCACAATTTGCTGGCAAAAGTATAAGGTAAAGCTGGCCGGCATGCACATGCCTGTTTTTTGGGCTGTTTTTGACCTGAAAAATGGCCTGAAAATGCCCTGAGTTTTGGGAGTTTGGGGCCCATTTGTGAAGCTGTTTTCAGGCTGTTTTTCGAGGCATTTTTCAGCACTCCGGTGCCCGCAAAAACCAGTTGGCTGGCGTATTGGAAACCAGAAGAGCAGCTGGCAATGGCCCACATGCGCACAGAGAAGGTTCTGCGTGCCATCTCTGGCCTGCGTGCCATAGGTTTGCCATCACAGAGGTAGTCTTTTTCAAGTGCAGCTAGTTTCTTTGACAATAGTTTTTCTATTGCCTTTTGGAATTATTTTTTTCATGTACTCATTCTAACCTACATCCCTCATGTTTCCTGATGGTCTCTTACCCTAATCTAGCTTTGCCTAGCTTGTCAATATCAGCCATAAATCAGACAAATATGAAATCATTTAAGTAGTAGAAATTTTACTAATCTTCCAAGAACCACAAAAATGACAAACCTTCCTGCATCAAAAGGAGGAAGGCATTGAGAAAGACAATAATAATTCCATTTTTATTTGACACGAATAGTTTAATTATCATAATGTGAAGCCTTGAGTCTCTGTACTTCATGGTCAGCATTGATTTACCTTCAGTTGAACTAAGTGAATATTTAAATGGTAATTTCACTTTCCTGCAACTTGGAAGCAATAAATGGATTCTCATTTGCATTGAACACATTTTATACAGCAAATTTATAGAGAAGGTGACTGGATTGTGCTTGAGAACATTTGAAATATTATTTGCAATAACAAAATAGCACTGACAAGTGTGAAAAGTCATAAAAAGGCTAATATTTCTCCTTTTGCAAGTTCCTTGTTGATTTTTTTTAAAATAACATCTCCAACTCATTCCATAAGATGTGAATGTCTGTTTCTGAAGCTGGTCAGATGGTCAGAACTTCCAAGTCTTGTGACTACCAGGTATGACCATTCCTCCTTGGAAATACAAGCACGGTGTGTCAAAAAAAATAAATACCCTGAACAGGATACACAGGCTTCATACAGGGCTCAAGAATCATCATTTTGTTCTGCATTCAACATTCCTTCATCTCCAACAGATAAGACTCCTTAGAAAGGAGTGCAAGAAAGGACATCTCTGGAAATCCACCATCTACTGCAACTCATTCTCAGGAAAATATTGTAAGGAAAGAAGAGGAGAGAATGAGATTTGAAGTTTGAAAAGATCTGGGTATGTGCATTTTATGGAAGCAGGAATCTGATGATTAGTGAAGCAAAATTTACAATTATAACAGACAGGAGATTTATTTACAGGAAGTGCATTGTGTGTAGAAGCAAAGACTAGCACTCAACTAGCTATCCTCTACCAGGACATTCAAAGAGTATGTGCTCTGAGCATGTAAGATTGAGAAGAAAGTAGATGGAAGTGAGCTCAGATTAGCAATCTTTTTATATTGAAAAAGTTTTATTGGTTTTTACAATTTTCGAAAAGGGTAGGGTAAGGGATACAGAAACATATTAAGAACTTTCGCATCGGGATCATTGGCCCTTCTAGGGCTTCATAATAAAACATTAAAAGAACATTTTTCCAAAAGTACTACAAGGTGAAAATAAGTACAAGATTCCTAAATTCTCCATTTTATGCTAGCAGTCGTGTACAAACATCCAGACAAAAAGTTAAGCAATATTAATAGTAATAAAAAAAAGCAAAGTTATTTTTTCGATCTAAGCCTTGGCAATTGTATCTTCTTTTTCTCCTCCCTGGCCCCCAGCGGGCGGGGCCGTGGCCCCCTCCGTCCCCCCTAGATCTTCCCCCAGGATAGAGGAATGTTTTTTAAGAAAGGCTTCCGCCTCAGCAACTGTTTTAATCCTTACTCTTCCTTCATCCCAGAACACCAACATCCCTTCCGGCATCACCCACTTAAACCAGATCGCGTGGTCAAACAATTTTCTGGATAAGAAGGAATACCTCCTTCTCACCTCCCTAATCTTTTTTGGGATCTGCTTCAAGATGGTGACTTCCTTTTGTTGGTAAATTAACGGGCCCCCTCTCTGTGCCTTCAAAATTCCCTCTCTGGTTGACCTTCTAACAAATTTAATATGTATCTCTCTGGGTACTTCATTTATCCTGGCATATGCTGAATTTATTCTATAGACTAGGTCAATATCCCCCCTGATCTCATCTTTAGGTTTCTGTAAATAGTCTGCTAAAATTGTACTCATGAGATCAGGAAGGTATTCACCAGATTCTTCAGAAACATTCTGAAATCTTAAAAAATATGACATTCTTTCAAAATCCATCCTAGACAAATCTGCAATTTCAATGTTGACATTTTAAAGTTCTCCCTTTGCCCCAGCCAGCCCCCCTTCCAGCTCCTCAGTCTTCTGTGAATTCTCCAGCACTTGCTTCCGTGTTTCCAGAAGGTCCTCCTTAAAACTTTTATTATCAGCTCTTAAAGCTTTAATTTCCTGCACCAAAACTTGTAACACTGATTCCAAAGATGACATTCTTTGTTCCAATCCTGCCAATTCTGATTTTGATGCCATGGTAAACTGTTAAAGTCAGTGTCACTAAGATGGCGTTTTTTGGGTGGGGCTGTTGAGGCAAATCAGGAGCAAAACAGTTCAGGTGAAAGTTGTAAAAGAATTCAAGACCCAGCAGAGAAACACTTTTCACAGTCAAAAATTTTTAGCAAAGAAGGCACTCAGGGAAGGAATCAATTAATCCAGAAATTTCTTCATTAGTAGAGAGAGAGAGTCCATTTCACGAAGACATGTTGGTAATTTTCCAAAGGTAAAAATAGTCATTCAGGAACAAAGGGAACCATCCTCCACCGCCCCGTCTGATAGCCAGGAGGAGAAAATAACCCAAGAAAAATTGTATCAAGCCAGCCGGACATAGATACATTGTAAGAAAATAAGCCGCAGATCACTTTCGCTTATTTCAATGCAGTCCAGAAACAAAGTATCCGCTTCCTCGCAACGAGGAGCCATTTCGGAACGCCGCTTTAAATCCGAGGGGGGGTTTAACCAACAAACACCCCCCTCTACGTTCTTTCAATCCAGGCTGCCAGCATAAATAATGTTGTAAATCACTCACTCTTCACCTCGCTGCCAAAGCCCCAGGGAGCCTTCCGACCCGCACGCTCAGTTCTTTTTTAAATTCACTGATCGTTACCGTCCTCCATTGGCGAAGGGGAACCCCCCCGCAGCATGTCTTCCTTCGCCTAAACCGAAGACAAGGGCCGTTTCCCAGCTGCTGCCAGGATAAACCAGCCCAGGCAAGCCAGTTTTATGGAGGGACCCCCAAAAAAGGGGGTGCCCCACCCCGTTAGGGGCAGAAAAAAGAACAAAACGGCGGACGAACCCCAAGGTTCGTCCGTCGCCGCCGGGAACAGGAACAGGAACTCCAGATTAGCAATCTTCAAGGCAGGTAGAATGGGTGCCAAAGAAGGGATACCTAATAAATCCTTAACTATCCATACCCTAATGTCTCCTTGTCAGTAGATCATAGGGTGTTGAATCAGTTTGTGTCACTGAATTTGTAACTCCAATACCCATTCTCAATGGCTTGTACACCTATCCTCAATTGCCATAATCTCTTAAATGGTTCTGGGTTGATTCTGGACAATAGCTGCCATCATCTATTCTGATGGGCAATTTCTGTGTGTTTTGTTCTGGATATACTGTAGTTTTGTCTCTTTGGAAGATTACCCTCTTGATTTTTCAAATACGAATGTTGGCTTTGGCAGATCTATTCCATTAACAATTTATGCAGCCACACTGTTTTCTGCCCCCATTGCCTTTTGGCCCAGTCTAACAGAAAAGCAATCTCTTGGCCCGGTTAGGCTGCAGATATAGACTCTGGTTTAATGGACAGAAAGGAAACAATCAACATTTGCATGTAGACTTCTACTCAGTCTGCCCTGTTTCAGATCTCAAACTCAGATACACTCATTACTCAAGGCTGAGCAGATAGCAATAGGCAAGTAAAAAAATATAAATCAACAAAGTTTCTTGGAAAGAAAGCTTGCTTGGGTGACACCAGAAAAGTAGTCAAAATCTAGTCCAAAGTTCAGAGATCTAAGTCAGATTTGTCTGCCAATTCAAAGACAAATCTGATTCACAGGAATGTTACAACAAGGCAGAAAATCAGATGTTTTTTCCAATGAAGAAAAATGGCTCATGGCTGCCTCTTAAATCAGGCTACAACCAACTGTCTTTAATTAAGACAGTTGGTTGGCAAAGAGTCTCTCTGTTCTCTGTTGTATTCACTTAGTTCAGGGGTGTCAAACTGGTGACTCGCGAGCCAGGTGCATCACATGCCAGTCACACCTACCCAGCTCCATGAAGGGAAAAATCATCATAATACGTCACATGACGGCAACACAACACAGTGAGTTTGACACCCGTGAGACTTAGTCCAACCAAGGGTTTGCAGACTATACTTCATCATCTGGTTGTTCCACCTGTTCTAATAGTGCCTGTTTGATCAAACTCAGGCCGTTTCTGGCTTGGTGTCTCCTAAAGCTGACATTCCACTGAGACAGTTGGAGGAGATTCTTCAGATTGAGACTCCTGGGCCATGACACTGTCTTACCTTCTGCCCAATCTGCAATACAGAGTAGCAGACAGAAGCTATTCAAGTGACTATTGCTGTTGTCGGGCAGTGTGCGATCTATGTACGGGTAATCCTCGACTTATAACCACAGATAACACCAACATTTCTTTTTGCTAAGCAACATAGCTAAGTGAATTTTAGGCCATTTTATGATCTTTCTTGTTGTTCAGTGAATCACTGCAGTTGTTAAGTTAGCAATATGGTTGTTAAGTGATTCTGGCTTCCCCATTGATTTTGCTTCTCAGAAAGTTTCAAAAGGGTGATCACATGACCCTGGATACTGTACTTATCATAAATACATGCCCATTGCCAAGCATCCAAATTTTGATCAAGTGATCATCAGGATGATGCAAGAGTTGTCAGTGTGAAAAACCGCCATAAGACACTTTTTTCAGTGCTGTTGTAACTTCAGTCACCAAACAAGTGGTTGTACTTTCCTTGTTTTCCTTGTTGATATTTTTTGTAATCTCTTGCCTATCCTTAGCTGGATAACAAATCACTAAATTATCCACAGTGCTAAAAAGGTATATCCATCTGTCGTATCTAAATCTGGAGTAAAGACATGAATGAGCTTTACCCTGCATGAAGCCTTGCTCAACATCTGGTCCATCTTCTCAATCCTGGCTCCAAGTTGTAGATATTTTCTGAAGCCTGCATAGTAGATCTAGTAACTTTGGTGGTGCTGTTCTTTGTTTCTTTAAATGGGACTGTCCAATGCCCTGGTTTTGAGCAATGCAGTCATTGAAAAAAAGTGGAGCTGAAAATTCAAGTCATCTTATTATTTCACCATCATGCCATGTCCCAAAGTTATAGCTATTCATTACATGTTGCTTTTAAGATGCTGCAACATCATAAACCAGATTTTAGGGGTTACCATGGTTGTCATAATTTGTCATTGCTTTCAACATCATTTGAACAAAACCCTTTATTGTTGTAACCTTGAGAGATACATTGGTATCATGATCTAAAGAGAACCAAACTAACCTTTCATGCTTCCTTAACCCCTTTTAATGCTCCTACCTCTTCTTTTATATTTGTACACATGTATATATGTTTTATGTTTTAATAACTTGTAGATTTTCATTTTGTTAAATTTTGTTAAATCTCTAATGTACTCTCTATGCTTTTTAATTGACTGTACCCCACCCTCCTTTAGGGATGCAATGGCTAGTGGCTAAGATGCTGAACCTGTCGAACAGAGAGGTCAGCAGTTTGGCAGTTCGAATCCCTAGCATGAGCTCCTGTTACTTGTCCCAACTTCTGCCAACCTAGCAGTTCAAAAGCATGTAAAAATGCAAGTAGAAAAATAGGAACCACCTTTGGTGGAAATGTAACAGTGTTCTGTGCACCTTCAATGTTTAGTCATGCCGACCACATGGCCACAGAGACGTCTTCAGACAGCGCTGGCTCTTCAGCTTTGAAACAGATGAGCACCACCCCCTAGAGTCAGGAACGACTAACACATATGTGCGACGGGAACCTTTATCTTTACCCTACCCTCCTTATACTGGCCTATGATTGAAATAAGATAATTTGTGATCAGTCAGATTAAATCTTTATTTCAATCATAAGACTATCAGTAGGACTGTCATTACTATCACTGTTTTCTTTGGATAAGGAAGTTTAGGCACATATATTAGGAAGATGATGATTGGAGGGGTAGTTGTAAGACTTCTATTTGGGGAAGAAAATGGCATAGAACATAGATATAGAATGCAAATTAAATAATAATGTGTCTAGCATTTAAGGTATATCATTGAATAAAGATAAAATATAATGTGTAGCTTTATGCCATGTGTTTGAGCAGCCACATATAAAAAATAGACTATGTAAACAGATTGAAAGGCAGTAAGATTTACTGAAGCACATTTCAGAGAATTTATTGGGGGAATACCAAAATGGAGACATGGAGTAAACATGGCAAAAAATGGTTTCCAAAACAGCAGATGGTTCCTGAATAAACTACTGTGAACTACTTGAGGCAATGGCATTCTGAATTTGTGAGAAAAGTATGAAGATGGGATGGCCAAGGTTTGGAGGAATGGTCAGTCATTGTTGGAAAGTATAAAAATTAATAGGAACAGTGAGTTGTTCAGGGTACCTGTCATCATACAGAATGAATGCACAGCCTCAATTCTTCAAGGATTCTAACCTAGCCTGTCCATACTTGTGAATGTTAAGCATGAATTTATGAATGTTAAATGAGCTTTTATTCAGAAAGGGACCCAAATAAGTTGTAGCCTGCTTTTGTTGCTATACAGATAGTCCTGATTTAGTGACCTCAATTGGCATTAGCAACTTGGTTGTTAAGTAAAGTGGTCATTAAATGAAACTTCTACTGTGCTTATAATCTTACTTCAGTTTTCCTTTGCTTTACAGACCTGTGAAAGTTGTAAATATAAGGATAGGTTAATTTTTCATCATTGTTGTAACTGAACAGTCACTGAACATCTTGTATATCTGAATAAATGTAACAGAAATGGATCTTAAATTGATAATAGTAATGACTATTGTAGGCTTTCATGGCATTCACTCAAAGTATCAAATCGCTTCATTCCTTTCTCCTCCACAACCTTGTTACTCAACTCTTTGGTAGCCTGTGAAGGCTAAGATAAACATGCTTTGGAAATCTTTAGAAAGAATTCTTCCATTTCTATGCAACTGGATACATCTAAACTTCTAAGGCTGGGGTGGTATCCTATAGATCAGGGGTCTCCAACCTTTGCAACTTTAAGTCTGAAGGAGTTCAGCTCCCAGAATTCTCCAGCCAGCAAAGCTGGCTGGAGAATTCTGGGAGCTGAACTCCTTCAGACTTAAAGTTGCAAAGGTTGGAGACCCCTGCTATAGATCACAACAGCAGCATCTTTTTTTCCAAAACCTCAGAGCTTACAGAGTTTATGTTGCTGAGATCTATCACAGTGGTGGGTTCCCTTTTTTTTTACTACTGGTTTGCTCCGGCGTGCGCTCGCTCAGAAGGATCCCAGGTGGGGGGGTTGTCGGCGGCTCCTCCTGCCACTGCCATTACCGGTTTACCCGATCTGATCTGATCTATCACCAAAACAGTGAAATTCAGTGCTTTAAAAAAAGAAAACAGAAAGACAAAACAAACCAGTGACATTTGACCATTTTTAGGCAAAAATACGTTACTAAACCCAACAATTTTGCTGACAAGTTTTGACAGTGAAGACTAAGAATGTTCTAGGATTGATTGGCACATTTTTGCAGTCCACAGTAATTTCCTTCTGCTGTAAGGCAAAAGATATACAGTATATATATATATATACACATACAGATACCTTAACATAATGGCCCCACCGATCTTAAAAATGTAAATCTGAAAATCCAACTTCAGTGCAAGGGCTTCAGCTCACATAACCTTGAGCTGCATCCTAACTCATTAATCCTTTCACACAACTCCAATCAAAATTATTTGCCATAGATAGTTTTACCTAAAGAAACGCTGCTGTGATCCCTATTGTGAATTGATAATGGCGAAGGAGTGGGAAATGGTAATGATGTCATTTACATATCCAGTAAACACATGGCTATAATGCTGTGGGTATTAAAAAAGTATCTCTCTGTCTGGAAATTCATTACTGGATGGCTATTTGCCAGTTTCAAATTTAGTTTAGAAAAATTGCAAAGAGAGAATGGAAATCTGTCCATTTATAGCATTAATCAGCAAATATGATCTTACTTTACTGGCACAAAATGGATGTAAGGGAAATATAAGTGCAGAAACCATCAGCCTGATAGAGCACTAACTCAATAAAGAGCTTCATCTAAGAGCCATCTTTAAAATAATAGGAGTCATTATAATGCTCTTCTCGTCTATCATTTTCCAAAGTCTACAAATGGCAAGTGCATTTTTGCACTAAAAGAACATAAGATGATTTGCTGGATCAGACCAAAGATCTATTTCCTGAGGCCTTCAATTCCCCACAATGCCAACTGCAACCCCATGGGAAGTTGTCATGAAAGATATATAGTGCTCTCCCATAATCGTTTCAGAGCTCTGCTTCTATTCCAGGAAGTAATAATATAGGATAAAAGCCCTGATGGCTCAGTGGTTAGAATGCAGTATTGCAGGCAAACTGCCCACAGCTTGGTGTTCGATCCTAATGGGGCTCAAGATTGACTCAACTTTCCATCCTCTTGAGGTCAGTAAAATGAGGACCCACATTGTTGGGGGCAATATTCTAACCCTGTAAAGCACTTAGAGAGAACTGTAAAGCAATGTGAAGCAGTATATAAGTCTAAGTGCTATTGCTAAAACATAATAATAATAATAATAATAATAATAATAATAATAATAATAATAATAATAATAATAATAATAATAATAATAATAATAATCTTTACTGTCATTGTAATAAAATAAAATAAAATTACAATGAAATTGGTTTGAGCGTTGTGCTAACATTTGCATCAGGTGGAATACAGACAGCAGTGACAACCATAACAGAAATCTCTCCAGGCAGTTAAAATGGCCGACAAATGACAGTTGGAAATTCCACGTCTGCAGAACAGTGCGCACAAGCAACTCCACCGCTAGTACACCAGTTATCATGGGTGTAAATACACAGTCCTCCACCCTTGCTTCCACCAGAGTTGTTGTCTCTGTCAAAGCGGTGTGTGGTGCGGCTAGTTAGCTCCACAGACGCATCCGGTACAAGTGGATGAAGCCAGGTCTCTGTGATGATCATCACACAGCAGTCACCAATGAGCCCATTCGCTGCCATCCATAACTCCAGTTCATCGGTTTTGTGGACAAAGGATCCAGAGTTGGTTAAGAAATGCTTGGCAATGCTGGTCTGTGAGGCTGCTTCCATAATCGAACTAGCAAACCTGCTCTGCATCCCCGCCTCCGCTCCAGCTCCCTTTGCTGCCTCCTAGGCCAAACAACGATCCATGGAGAGCCTGGCAGTCTTACTGTGTCACTCAGTATATTATGAGACTGCTGGAAGTCGCTGGTAATATCGAGTCGACTAGAAGATCTTTATCTTTAATAATAAGTTAATAATGACTTAATAACTCCCTGTGGGTATAGACTAGTTTTTGTCTAACTCTGCTGTGACACCAGGAGCTCAAAGCCGCTGCGCCTAAGCGCGCCGCCACCTTGAATAATTATGGGGCAGTATATAAGTCTAAGTGCTATTGCTATGCAATCACAATCAAGTTAGAGGTTTCTGTAACTCTTTGTGGCCATCTCATGGTTGTCCAGAATTTTGCAGCCCATCATAACTAAAGTTTGATTGATATGCTCCAGTAATTTGTCTAAAGCCATCAAAACTGATGGTCATCCTCACAGATTAAAGGGGCCAATTTCATAATTTTATTATGCGCCTTGTATAAAAGTACCTTCTTTTGTCTGCTTTTCATTCTCATCAATTCATCTTGCTTTCTGCCCAACATTTTCCCCTAAATTAAATAGCCCTAATACTTTGGATTTTACCCTGTTTCCCTGAAAATAAGACCTCCCCGGATAATAAGCCCCCCCCAAAAATATTGCAAGACAGCAACGGTCATGTGGTAATCATGCTCACCGCCTCCTGCACCTCAAAAATAATAAGACCTCCCTGAAAATAAGGTCTAACGCTTATTTTGGGGGGTCAAAAGAAAATAAGACCCTGTCTTATTTTTGGGAAAACACGGTAGATAATTCCCAACAAAAGGAAGAAATGTAACGTCAAAAGAAGCTAAAATCGAAATAGATTTGCACACTATTTCCATATAATATTTGGAACTAGATATAGAAGTATCAATAAAAATTTTGTTTAAAATGCTGCAAAATAAACAAAAATACTGTGCCTCTCACCAAAAATAAGACAGTGCTTTAGTAGGTGGTATACTTATTTTGTCTGCTATCCATATATTATTGATGATTAACGATACAAATGATAATGATACAAAGACATGTTGAAAGCGTCCTTCACATCCTTGGAAATTGACACCTCCTCCTGCCACAAGATCAATCAACATGGCACACACTGATCCACCAAGGCTGCCAGACATCTGAGGAAAGAAGAACAATCACAGCACAAAAGAAGCAAGCACTCCGCAAAGCCAGAGTTGCAAATGCTGCAACAATGGTGCCCACACGTCTGCTTAACGTGTGGTAGACCATTTCATGCCCATATAGGCCTTACCAGCCACCTGCGGACACATCGTGTTAGATGTCAAGGTCCTCTTCGAACATGATGGACAAACATCATCATTGATGATTAACTTTAAGACACGTAGTTATGTTGTTATATTTTTTTATATTTAAATTATATTCAGGTGGAGCAACTTTCCTTGCTACTCCTTCCCATTGATGAAGAAATCATAAACTAGGTTATGTGAGCTTACTAAGCCCCAAGTAATATAAATTTGACAAAACAAACAGAATCCAAAAGTTATACTTTTCTTTTTTTGTCAACAGGCCAAACTTATGTTAATATCTGAGAGAACTGCTCCCTTTATGTTGAATCTATTTATTTCCCATGTCAAAGTATCACTATATATCCAAATAGTTTTGTTAATGTTAAATTGCTAGATATTACTGTAACATTTCCACATCCTGTCTCGAAGCAAGGAGACATTTCAAATCTGCTACTGTTTTTCCTGGCCTTAGTTTTCGTAAATGAACATAGCAGGAATCTAATGTCTTTTCCATACAGTATTCTCCATTGCTCTAAATTATTCCACATAGCTAAAATTGTCAGTTGTTTTGGTGTTTGGGATTAGAGTATGTATTCCCTTCGAGGTGATTCAGACCAGGAAACCAAAACCAATAATATTAATATTACCTTTACTGTAAGTTTACAGTAACAAAACCTTGGAAGTCTGAAATTTCTTCCTCCCTACACTCCCCTTATATTCCAAAGAACTAGGGAGGTCAATTCAGAGATGCTTTTTCCAACCCCAGTCCAGCTTTGGACCCAAATCTCTCTTATCAAACTTCTGACTAGGCTGTGGCTTTGTTCCTGTCTCTCAAAGTTATTCTACCAGCCCTGTACAGACTGGGAGCAATTTTGCCTCCGAGGTACCTCTGTTCCCATTCTCACTCTTGAACCTGGTTCCCTCAAATGAGTTGAAAAATGAAGGGTTTGAGAATTGTGGGTATTAGAGGTTGGAAATATCGTATTTTTCAGAGTATAAGACACACCGGAATATAAGATGCACCAAGATTTTGAAGAGGCAAATTAAAAAAAAAAGTTTTTGCACTCTGCAAACCTCCCAAAAACAGCCATTTTTCCCAAAAATGGGCCTTTTTGTCAAAAAAGGGGGCATACATAGCATTTAGGGGGCTTGTAGAGTGCTCCTAGGGGCTGGGGGGGCAAAAACAAGCAAAAAACAGCCCATTTTTGTGAAAACAGGCCCCTTTTTGTCAAGAAAAGGTCATGCATAGCCTTTAGGAGGCTTATAGAGTGCTCCTGGGGGTTGGGGGAGCACAAAACGGCCTGTTTGTCACTCATTTTTGCCCTCCCCAGCCCTCAGGAACACTCAAAGGTGGCAGGGTTTCAGGAGGCCAAAACTTCAATGTATAAAAATTTATAGAAATTCAATGTATAAAAAGCACCCAGATTTTCAGCCTCTTTTTTGAGGGGAAAATGTGCACCTTATACTCCAAAAAATATGGTAAGTCCAGCCCCGCCCTCCACCTTGCATAGATGTGTTTCCATTCCTATCATAATTACCATCCAGTCTCCAACCTTCACTTTCTTGTGAAGGTTGTAGAGAGTGTGGTGGCTCAACAGTTTCCTCGTCACCTGGAGGAAGTTGATTATCTAGACCCGCGCCAGTCCGGCTTCCAACCCGGTCACAGCACTGAGACGGCATTGGTCGCATTGGTTGATGATCTCTGGAGGACACAGGATAGAGGTTGCTCCTCTATCCTAGTCCTATTAGATCTCTCAGCGGCTTTTGATACCATCGACCATGGTATCTTATTGCACCGATTGGGGGTGTTGGGGCTGAGAGGTACCGTTCTGCGGTGGTTCTCGTCCTACCTCTCTGGTCGGTCGCAATGGGTGTTGGCAGGAGGGCAGAGGTCGTCCCCGAGGCCCCTCATATGTGGGGTTCCTCAGGGGTCGGTCCTCTTGCCACTTCTGTTCAACACCTACATGAAGCCGCTGGGCGAGATCATCCGTGGTTTTTGGGTGGAATACCATCTGTACGCTGATGACGGCCAGCTGTACATATCCACCCCAAACCACCCCAACGATGCCGTCGAGGTGCTGTCCCGGTGTTTGGAGGCCGTACGGGTCTGGATGGATAGTAACAAACTCAAGCTCAACCTGTCCAAGACCAAGTGGCTGTGGTTTCCGGCACCCCGGTTCAGCCAGATAAGTCCAACACTGGCCATTGGGGACGAACAACTGGCCCCCGTGGAGAGGATGCGCAACTTAGGTGTCCTCCTGGATTCCCGGCTGTCCATGGAGGACCATGTGGTGGCCGTGGCAAGGAGGGCGTTTTATCATGTACGCCTGATACGCCAGTTGCACCCCTTACTGGACCGGGGGGCCCTTCGCACAGTCACTCAAGCGCTTGTGACTTCTCGGCTGGATTACTGTAACGCTCTCTACATAGGGCTCCACTTGAGGTGCACTCAAAGGCTACAGTTAGTTCAGAATGCGGCCGCGCGGGTGATTATGGGTGCCCCAAGGCAAGCCCACGTAGCACCTCTCCTGCGCGAGCTGCACTGGCTGCCTGTAGCCTTTCGAGTGCGCTTCAAGGTGTTGACGACCATCTTCAAATCGCTCCATGGCTCGGGGCCTAGCTATATACGAGACCGCCTTCTGCCCCATACATCCCTTCGTCCGATCCTCTCCCACAGAGAGGGTCTTCTCCGGGTACCGTCGGCCGGGCAATGCCGGTTGGAGACACCCAGGGGAAGGGCCTTCTCTGTGGTGGGCCCGGCCCTCTGGAATGACCTACCCCCCGACCTATGCACCACCTCGGACCTCCGCCTCTTCCGCCAACGTCTTAAGACGTATCTATTCCAACAAGCCGGCCTAGCGTAGCCCCCCGTTTCTGACTCTATAATTTTTAATTTTCAGGGTTTAAAATGGGTTTTTTAGCACGGGTTTTAATTTAATTTAATATGTTTTTTATATTGTATATTGTCTTTTGTTATGGTTTTTAATAATGCCTGTGCGCCGCTCTGGGTCCTAACAAGGAGACGGGCGGGGTATAAATTTGGGGGGGGGGAAATAATGTCCATCCAAATTACTAAAAAAGAGGGGTCAGATATAATTGGTCAACCCTTTGACCTACACTACAATATGGGATGACATGCTGCTGTCCTCCAAAAGTTAAAGACAGTTGGGACTATCAATTGTTTAAAGAGTATACAGAATGGAAGGTTATCTCTCTCTCTTTCTTGTTAAGCAGATTAGAAACAGCATATTGCAATTTTTATCAGATTATCCATTTTGCCTTCAAACCCACCAAAGCACAATAAAAATTGAAGTGGATTGAATCTTCTGTCCCTGCTGACTCACCAAAACCCTGCAGGACCACAAATAGTCTACCAGCCACGTTTTTGGATCCTTGTGAAACTAGCCCACTTCTCTCGTTCTAACAATACAAATCCATTCATGTAATTTGTGGCTATATCCAAGAGTAGGCCAAATTATTTCACAGATCTGGCCATGAGATCTTACAACATATTAACTCTTCAGAAGTATAGAGGAAAAAGGAGAATAACTGTATTAAAGCTGTAGTCTGCTCCATCCAGAAGAAAGAGCATGTCTCTGCTAGTGAAGTCTCTGAGAAGAGGACAGAGTTTGTTATAAAATACCTTCACTACGTACACAAACAGAAGTGTGTGCATATTCAAAAATAAATAAAATGGCATTTTCTTTCTCATCCCATTTTAAAGTCACCATTTGCCATAAGGCAGAGCAATTTTCTGCCCCAGTTCTGCTGACTGAGGACAGAGGGGATTTTCTGATGGATTTAGTAAGGAAAATTTGTTTTGAACTGGAATGAAACATTTTAAAGAAATGAAAGAAATTATATATACACATAACTAAGCAAGCACTGTACAATATGTAAGCTGTATATATTCAAACTATAAAATTTCGGGTAGTGTATTGTAAAACAGTGCTGTTAGTAATGCAGTAAAGTAAATTTTATCCATGTATATTTTTAATCTTGATAAAACTGGTATTTTAGCATACAGAAAGATAGGATGAAAGCTTTTGCAATGAGAGTAGGACTTTGTTCTTTTATGTAAAAGTAAGAGTATTAAACCCATCTCTATCCCCATTTTCATGTATGAGATGTTGAAGGATATTGTTTTCTCTATTAGGAGATTCCAGTGGTGAGTGACAACAGAATTGGAAGCAAAAATAGAAACATAAAGATAGAAGATAAGGCTTCAGCAAGCAGAGGCTGATATTTATAGAATACAGGAGGGAGGGGGAAAGAGAAAGACAGAGAGAGGGAACAGGAGAAGGAGAGGAGAAGGGGAGAGAGGGAAAGAAAGAGAGAGCTCAGGGTAGAATGAGGATGATCAAGACTATAGAATATTTGAGGATAAAATAATTTTTAAAATGGAAACAATAAGGATGGAGAAGAATTTTGCTCTTGGAGCATTGGGATGGAATTCTAGATGAAAATATTATCTGCTAAAAAATAGGACTGTTTCGATCCTGGCATCAGGTCTCCAGAAGTTAACATAAATAGATGGAATAATGAGCCTTGGCGACATTCAAGGACTAATCAATCAGAGAACAGTATCAAGTTGCTATGAAATAGGGCTTTCATACCTGGACTGCAAAATTTTGGATTTTCAATAAACAGCTGCAAAGTCTAAAGTTTTTAGTATCTCTGTGCTGCCATCAAGAAGTCATCCAGATATTTTCAAACTGGAGAGGATGCAACTACATAAAAGATCTTTCAAAGCTTGCTGGGAAGAATTAAGAAAATGGTCAAAATTTTCAGTTCTGCAAAAATTTAAATTGTTTATGTTTTATCTGAAATGTACAGACTCCTTGACTAGTGGAAAACAAGAGTAATCATGTGGAAAGTCTTGTTATTAATAAAGTAAACAATAATTTCAGCTGGTATGCTCAACGTCAACTTAAAACCAGTTTGGTTCAAATTACTCAACTAAGTATTATAAATAGCAATTTAAGCAATAGGAATTCCTTCAAGCTCTTCCCCCAGACCTTGGTGGGGTATGTGAGATTTTTTTATTTTATGGATAGGAGGAAATCTGGTTTCATTCCCAACAGATGGCAGTTTGGGGGCAGGTTGGTCTTTTTATTGGTTTTATATATTAAGATGCCCAGAGTCACTGTAGTTGGGCAGCCTAGAAATTTGAAATATAAATGAATTTGATTGATTACATACCAGTACCCTCAAATCCATGATGATTTTTAGCAACCATATAAATATTCTCCTTGACTTTCCCCAATTTGGTTTTCCAACAGTTCACTTGTTCCCACTGTAATTCCTGCTTTGTGTTCTCCTCTTCTTTCCTTCTGCTTTTCCCACCATTAGAGTTCCCCAGAAAGATAGGTTTTCACATAATGTGTTTGAAGTAGAATAATTTGAGTCTGGTCAATTATGTCTCAAGTGAGAGCTCCTGGTTGATTTCGCCCCAATCGGTCCGAACCAGCTGAATCCCACCATTGCTTCCAGCTCTATTCTGATTGAGTAATATCCTCCATGATGGCTTGGTACAGACTACAGTACCAGTTCCAAACTTCCTTTTCCTCTCTCCTAAGTTTCTGATCCCCCAACCAACACCTAAACAAAAGTCTTTGGAAACCAGAAACTTTCAGTGCTATTTGTCCGTTCAATTGACTTAATAAAGGCCAATGGTCTTTTGGAATTTTGGAGTTTGTTGGTGATCACATGATCCCAGGATTCATATCAACCATCATATGAGTCACTTGCCAATCGTCTGAATTTTGATTATGTGACCATGGATATATTGCAATAATCCTAAAAATTGAAAAATGGCCATAAATCAGTTTTTTTGAATGGTCATTAAATAAATGGTTGTAAGTCAAGAATTGCCTGTTTATAGTCTAACGCTCAAGGACTCTGGGCAGCTCACAATATTTTCTGAGGCATTGCAGGATTTTCAGACAAGAGTGTTTTCTAGCCTTAGATTTGAACCTGAGGCATTCTTCATGCAAAGCAAAGACTTTAGTGCTGAGACACTGTACCTTTTCAGAACCAGTTCTTTCCATTAAACTTTCCAATTATATTTTTCCTCTTTGTGGCAATGGACCAGATGTGGAGAAAGGCAAGCTCACAGAATGCGTTAATCCCTCACAGATAAGTTGCATATTAAGACAAATTTCAATTTAAAGTGCCAGATATTTTTTTTATTTTTAAATAACAGGGAGGGAGCTGTGTAAGGCTCAATGATATGAATAATAATCAATGATATGAATAAAGCAGGATTGTATATTAGGAAAATGCAATGTTTTTTACACAGCCTTGATCTTGATATATTAATCAGGCACTCAACATTTTGTAACTACAGAATTGCTAGTTTATGCGTTTCTATAAGCACTTTCCCTTAATATTTCTCAGGCAGATTTTAATATGAGATGCTTCAACATTTTTCATATTAAATGTTTAATGCTCTAATATGTATAATGTATGCACTGTTGACAAATGTGATGTTCTGTAGAATAACCGTTTTCTTCATAGACTATTTTAGTTAATTAGAATGGCATGGGAAAATGTGTCTGTGAGAAAGGGGGGGGATTGCTCTATACAGGGATGACGTTGAGTCTCCTCCCCTTAAAGGGACCCTGAAACAGGAGCTGTGATAATTATCTCTCATTTAAGAGTCCTGTAAATTGGCTGATATATCAGGGATACTGGATAGCTCAAGGCATAGAGAAGCCTGTCTCATATGCTGGAAAGCACCAGTTCAAATCCCAGTAGAAGGAGTATGGCCAGCTGAAGAAGGCTAATAAGCCTGAAATGGATCCATCCTGGTCTCTTTATTTTTAGCCCTTAAAATATCTAACCACAGCTCCTGTTCAAGGGTCCCTTTAAGGGGAGGAGACTTGACGTCATCCCTCTCTGCCCTTCGACTCAACCTAGAGATCATCCAGACAGAGAACCAATTAGATTACTGCTGTGTGACATTTTTTAGATATGTGTTAGATTTTTAAGGGCTGAAAATAAAGAGACCAGGATGGATCCATTTCAGGCTTATTAGCCTTCTTCAGCTGGCCATACTCCTTCTACTGGGATTTGAACCGGTGCCCTCCAGCATGTGAGGCAAGCCTCTCTATGCCTTGAGCTATCCGGTATCCCTGAAACATCAGCCATCTAAATCTAAATCTAAATCCCTGATACATCAGCCATCTAAATCTAACACATATCTAAAAAATGTCACACAGCAGTAATCTAATTGGCCACCACCATCATTCATGTTAATGTGCTATCCTTTAGTGCTTGAGAAAAGTATGCCAATATAAATTCCACCATCCCAAATGCCAGGATTTGTTCTGCCTCAATAAAAAAGTTTGGCAACGGGTGCTGTCCTTACTGTTTTGATGCAGGAGAACCTAAGAAAAGCAATTGATGGATTCCCTTGGCTTCATTTTCCTTTCCACTGAATATCACCTGCCAACAGTTAAAATAAGCAGTTGCTTCCCTGCCTTGGGAGGGGGCCAGAGACTGCAGGCAAGACCTTGGACAGAGTTTTAGCGATCTTTCAAGTTGCCCAAGTAATAGGTCACAGGTATGGAGATTCTATAGCCCTGAGACTTGTCATCAAGCTACCGCTGAACGCTCTCCAGTGCTCTTTAAAAAAAGCATTAAACCCTTGTCTAAAATTAGCTCAATTGACACATCACTGATATGGAGGATGGACACAGGGTGAAGTGAAAGGCAGCACTCTCAGCATGTCATGTAATAGTAACTGTAATAGTCGTCTCCAATTTAATGTCCTTTGGATGGGTTGAGACTCTAGTTACCAGAATTTCCTAAGAAGACGGTGTTGTTTTCTTGTATTGGAATGCTGGGAACTGAGTTCTCAAGACATCCAAAGAGTACCACATTGTGAAAATGTAAAATAAAATAATTTGACTCATGCATCTATTTATAATGAAGTGTCCTGTTTTGTAACTACTTTAAAAATACAAAGCTAAATATACATACAGAGCACAAATACATCACTAAAATTAATCCATTTTGAAACTTTGGGGAAAGGTGTAGCAATCATGATGACTGGGGAATACAGCAGAGATCATGTAGACAGAATACAGAAGTGCACTCCAAACAATACCAGATTTTCTAAAGGGAGGGGGAGGAGGAGGAGGAGAAGGGCAAAGGATCAACAATCTCAGGTATCCTTTGTCAGCATAGCTAAGGAATTCTGGGAGTTGCAGACCTAACACATTTGGTGGGTGCCAGTTTAGGGGAAGGCTGGTGTAAGATTATATTAATCAGGATGTTGAATTTTTTTCACATTGAAAGTCCTGCATTTATCCAACTTGGCCACACCATCTGCCTTTGCCTGCTAGAGCCTCTAACACTTCACATGTGCTTAGTGCAGTTACAAAGATTTCCAGCACTTTGGCTTTAAAAGGGTACAGAAAAGATACAAAAATAGCTGTAAAGAAAATAAAATGCAATCACCTTACAGGGAATTGGAAAAGATAATAGACAACTGTATGATAAATAATATATGAATAATAATGAGGTCTCTTGCATATGGAAGCAACAGAAGATTGTTCCTTACTTCTTCATTTATTACTTGCCAGAGCCAATTTTACATTGCCACTGGTAACTATTCATTTAAACTTTAAATCAGTTATTTAAAACAGAAATAGTTCTCTTCTGCATAATCTTATTTCTATTGCATTAATCTTTACATCTGTGCGTAATAGAGATTTGCACCACTGAACAGCTTACCAACTGCTTATTTTTACATTCATGAGTGAACACAGAAAATGCCTCTGTCCATGAATTAAAGTGTTATGTCAATCCCTTCTTTCATATGCCTTGATTCAGTCCACTTTAAATGATAAGCAATTGTGGGGGTTTTGTTTTAAATAACAATGGAAAAATAACCCAGTAGAGATAGGGTATGGGAGCATTAAGCAATATATGATTCAAATTAAAAAGTTTGAATTTGATTTTCATATTCTCTCTATTAGTCTACAATTCAAGGTGAATTTTTAGGGGTTTGTCATAGGATAAGAATCTAGACAAGAAGGCTGAGACCGAATTAATGTTTATCCAGAATTTTGACAAATATAACTAATAAACAAAAGCAGCAAATCTATCATAAATGCTCACAAATGCCCCGTAACAGTATTTCCCACTGATTTTCCTTGCAGTGTTAAACGTTCACAGCTATATGTCATGGTTATCCCCAAAGTATATGTCAGGATGCAATAGTCCATCATAAAAAAAATAACTTAACTATATAAAAGCTGTGATGAGTCCAAAGCAGCTTTTTAGTTTCTTTTGCTAATTCTTTCTCTACATGATTCGGTTCAGTTAGCCTACACAATGTTTACACAATGCAAACTATGGAATTTGCTTCTATCAGAGATGGAAATGGTGTGAGATTAAATAGCTTTAAAAATGGACTTTTTAAAGTCCTTTTTTTTAAAGGGACATGGTGACTCAGTTGCTAAGACATTGAGGTTGTTGATCAGAAGGGTCGGCAGTTTGGCGGTTGAAAATCCTGGTGCTAGGTAATGGAGTGAGCTCCCATTACTTGTCCCAGCTTCTGCCAACCTAGCGGTTCGAAAGCACATAACAATGCAAGTAGAAAAATAGGGACCACTTTCATGGGAAGGTAACAGCATTCCATCCGCCATCAGTATTTAGTCATGCCGGCCATATGACCACGGAGATATGTTCGGATAGCGCTGGCTCTTCGGCTTTGAAACGGAGATAACGACTAGCACATATGTGCAGGGGAACCTTTACCTAAAAATGGACTGGACATGTAGTAGCCTGAGTTAACAATGATTATTAATCTTGTTGGCTTTACACTCAGAAATCATCAGTCACATTTAAATATAAGCTATTCAGGAGCAAAAATGGAAAGCGGATTTCACCCTTCTGTTCATGTTTATTAGTTTCTGGATGTATCTGTTTAACACAGAGTACTGAACTTCTATAATATGTGACAGTGCTTAAGGAATATACAATTGTGATAGCATGAGAGTCAGAATACAGATACCAATTTGCTAAAATACGGGAATGAAGTGTAGAGCTTCAAAAGACTACATGGGAGGACATTCTTAGGTTTTCAGAATGTTATGCTTCACATATTCCTCGCCTCAACCAACTTCACCATCAGAGAAACTGAGATACTGATAGGATATCAGTACCTTCAACAGAGGGAGCGGGAAGCCCCGTTACAGGGTAGAGCAGAGGAATTTGTGATTTTTCTGCAGGAGAAAACCGCCCAGATACAGAGTGAGCTAGCCCCCATTCATGGCCCAGTGGGATGCCACGAGGGAGATCTTGTTTGGGAGGAGTTTGACCCCGTTACTTCCGAGGATATGGACAGGTTACGTGGGCGACTGCGAGCCACCACATGTTCATTGGACCCGTGCCCCTCCTGGCTTGTACTGGCATCCTGGGAGGTGACACGAGGCTGGCTCCAAGAGGTTATCAACGCATCCTTGAGTGAGGGTTCCTTGCCTGCCTCCCTAAAAGAGGCTATGGTGAGGCCCCTCCTCAAGAAGCCCTCTTTGGACCCAGCTCTTTTGAACAACTACCGTCCAGTCTCCAACCTTCCCTTCTTGGCGAAGGTTGTTGAGAGTGTGGTGGCACAACAGTTTCCCCGTCACCTGGAGGAAGTTGACTATCTAGATCCGCGCCAGTCCGGCTTTCGGCCCGGGCATAGCACCGAGACGGCATTGGTCGCGTTGGTAGATGATCTCTGGAGGGCCAGAGATGGGGGATGTTCCTCCATCCTGGTCCTATTAGACCTCTCAGCGGCTTTCGATACCATCGACCATGGTATCCTATTGCATCGGCTGGGGGGGTTGGGGGTGGGAGGCACCGTTTTGCGGTGGTTCTCCTCCTACCTCTCTGGCCGATCGCAATTTGTGCGGGCAGGAGAGCAGAGGTCGACCCCGAGACCCCTCACATGCGGGGTGCCTCAGGGGTCGGTCCTCTCGCCTCTCCTGTTTAATGCATATATGAAGCCGCTGGGTGAGATCATCCGTGGTTTTGGGGTAGAGTACCATCTGTACGCTGATGACACCCAGCTGTACATATCTACCCCAAACCACCCCAACGATGCCGTAGCGGTGATGTGCCAGTGCCTGGAAGCCGTGCGGATCTGGATGGGAAGTAACGGACTTAGGCTCAACCCGACCAAGACCGAGTGGCTGTGGTTTCCGGCTGCCCGATTCAACCAGCTTTCTCCAACGCTGGCCATAGGGGGCGAACATCTTGCCCCTGTGGATGGGGCGCGCAATTTGGGTGTCCTCCTGGATACCCGGCTGTCTATGGAAGAGCAAGTGACAGCCGTGGCCAGGAGGGCGTTTTACCAGGTTCGCCTGGTTCGCCAATTGCGCCCCCTATTGGATCGGGACGCCCTTCGCACAGTCACTCATGCCCTCGTGACATCCCGACTGGACTATTGTAACTCTCTCTACATGGGGCTCCCCTTGAGGTGCACCCGGAGGCTTCAGTTAGTTCAGAATGCGGCCGCGCGAGCAATTATGGGCACCTCTAGGTTTGCCCACGTAACACCGCTCTTGCGCGAGCTGCACTGGCTACCTGTCGTCTTCCGGGTGCGCTTCAAGGTGTTAGTTATCATCTTCAAAGCGCTCCATGGCTCGGGACCTAGCTATCTGCGAGATCGGATCCTGCCCCACACATCCTCACGACCGATTCGCTCCCACAGAGAGGGGCTTCTCCGGGTGCCGTCCACTAGACTTTGTCAGCGGGCGACGCCCAGGGGAAGGGCGCTCTCTGTGGCGGGCCCGGCCCTCTGGAACGACCTTCCCCCTGATATTAGAACGACCACCGACCTCCGCTCCTTCCGTGTAAAATTGAAGCCCCATTTCTTTCGACTGGCCGGCCTTGAATAGTTCTCTCTGTCTTTTAACTACAAATTTTAATGGGTTTTAATTTTATATTTTTTAGCACGGGTAATTTTATTTAATTCTATTTTAAGTAATGTTTGTATTATTGTATATTGTTTTTAATTATGCCTGTGCACCGCCCCGGGTCCCTGTGGGGAGAGGGTGCGGTTAATAAATCTCAATTTATTATTATTATTATTATATAGTGAAGGATAGGCAGACATCTCTGTTGCTTGAATTCTTGGAGAAAAACTAGGCTTGAAATGAGATTCATGCTCATGAATAAAATAAATCAAGCTTTGGAACTGAGGTTGTGCAATAACAGAAATAATGAGAGGTAACTCCCCATCCTGCCATCTGAGCAAATTCATTCGCCTCTCAGTTTTATGCAGAGGTTTTGTAGACTGTTTCCTTTTTTATGTGGCAGTAAAACTGAATAAAGGGCGCTGTTTCACAAGCCAGGAATCTCTGTGACCACTTGGAGAAGGGTGAAAGAGGGACAAAAAAAGGTGAAGTGATCTAACTAAGCATCCTACATGAGGCAAAATAAATCAGAATCATGTGCTTCTTGACACTGTTCACTTGACATTCTATTCCATGCTATCATTTGCTAGGTAACCAAAAAGCTACCATTACAGGATAAATTAAACATAACATAATTTTTTTTCTTCTTTTCCCCTAAAAATGCAGGTGGTCCATTTATGGCCAGTAATTTATCAACCATTCAAAGTTACAAGGGCCTCAAGAAAGGCTGCTTTTTGCCCCATAAAACACTTCTGGCTGTTATAGTACATTGTACCTTCACACACACCATAGTGGACTACATTTTGAGTGCTTGGCAACCAACTTGCATTTACAACCAGATGCCAAGTGGCACGTGATCACCATTTGCAAACTACCAGCTTCCTCAGACAGTCAATGGGGAAGATGGCAGGGAAGATTGCAAATGTAGGGAACAGAATGGAGCTGAAATCCTTCAGCAGGTTGCAGGAACAGAGATGAAATCATCAGAAGGTAAGCAGAAACCCTTCTGCAGACTGCAAATTTCAGTTCTATTTCTGTTGCCAAATAGAGAATCTGCTCTTGTTAGCATATTGCTTAATGTCCACTTCACTTAACAACCAAGATTCCAGTCCCAATTGTGGTAGTAATTGATGGCTATCTGTTCTTCCCAGACAATGTTTCCCATATGAAACCACAAGCTAATAAAATTTCCACAATAATCTTGTCTTTACTGTGAGCATGGAGAGAGGCTGGTGGGAAGAGTGGGAGAGGATATTTTTAAAATCCAAAAGTGGGCTATAAATAACTTAATAAATAAATATTTGAAGCAGGTCTCTGCTGAATATAAAGAAGCTGAATGTCTCCTAAAAGATTAAATGGCAATAGATATGAATGCATTAAAGGAAAACAAATCCTTCTTCCTCATCCCAAAATAGAACCCGATAAGGAAACTGACCCATTGCATAATATAGATTGCTTTTCAGTTTTTCAGCAAAAGGAGGGTAGGTAAAGTCATGAAGAGTCTTCAGAAAGGTCACCAGAACAGGCTGATTGAATTTGTGTAAGATAAAGAACTGTTTAACTACAAGGGTGAACGGTTCTAAGGAGTCATGGCTAAGGCACTTAAAAAAGATCAAACATTTCCTGCAAAACGGATTGCTTCTCCATATGTTCTTCACCCCACAAAATTATTTTTAAAAATCAGCTGCACTGTCAATGCAAAGGCCACTAGATTGCAAATCAATAAAACCAAAATATATTGGTGGAATAGCATTAAGTTATGGAATTCCTTGCCTTTAAGAGGTCATTCCCGCAAAACTTTTCTTTAAGAAGGTGGTTAATTTTATAGGTTTTTTAGGCCCTAAGAATAATTAAAAGGAACTTTTGAGGTCATCAGATGATTGCTTTTGAGGTTAAGTAACCCATCAATTTGGCAGGCAAACTATGGATTAGTGGTCTGACTGCTTCCTATACTTTTCTCCTCCTTTAATAGCCTCATTCAAAGATCATTTTCCAGAGCCTAATCTCTGTCTGAAACCATAAGAAATTTGGCTGTTGATTTCAATGGAAAAATCTCACCCTCAGAGAATTAAAGTACTAGCCCTTCAGCTAAGAAACAAAAGCCAACATTAGTCACTATTTTCTAAACGCTTTTCAATTGCACAAGGCAAGTGAAAGCCAGTTATAGGAACAATGAAGCTGCAAGTCCTTAGAAACTCATCCTACAAATTTAGAAGATGTATCCATAGTGGAAACCCACTTGTGAAAGAACCTTGCCAAGAAAATTGCAGGGATCTTCCAAGCAATCACCAGGAATCAAAAACTGACTTGAAGGCACTAAAAAACCCACCACAATGAACAATAAAGCAGAATATTCTCTCTTGTTTATCCTAGTAGCACTCCAAGGGAACAAAAATCCAGTTATAACCATTCTGTTGTATCCTTTAATAAATTAGTAAGGCACTAATGTTTTAAAGCTGAGGTGGATGGCATGACACATTTATGACCTGTAAAGAAATATGATTCAAGTGCCTTTGTTTTACAGGCTTCCCAAATTTAATCAAGGTTAAGTTTCTCCTCACGATGCTATACTTACAATATTCTTTTTCAAAGAAATGGTATTGAAGAGTGGGTTTGTTGCTTGTTAAACTTGTATCTGGGCTGACTGTAGATGTTTTGATAGCTAAGTTGAAGGACAAAATTAAATTTCTTGTACAGATCCTGGTTGAATCTTACTTCAGCACGGACAAAATAAAATCTCCCAGCAAAAGAGCTTAGAGATCACGACTGGCCATGAGGTAAAGAAAGATCTCCCCTTCAGCACAAAGAGACAGCTAGAGTCTTAAGACTCTGCCATTGCTGTGACCTCCAGCTTCATTACCACTCTCTATTGATGGGGTTGTCCCTTCCTCTCGTTTGTTTCAGTACAAGTCTCTGTGTCTGCACATTTATGGCTCATCTTTTTGACATGCCCATGAGAATATGCAGCATTGTTTGTGAAATTCTGAGTGACCCTGTTCCAATTATCCTGAACTTTATAAAGCCTGGATAGCTTTAGCAAAATACATAACTGATTACCGGCAGCCATTCTATCCCAACACTGTAATATGCAAGAACTTTTAGAGCAAATGGGAAATCTTGCGTTTGCAGAGAATCTGCTTTGAAAAACAGACATCCTGAAAGGAAGCAGTGCAATCAACCTCTGTACTGCTGCCAAGAAAATTACACGGGTAGGTTCATAAATGAAGCTGCCAGAACTTGTGCTTGATTTGAATGAGATTTTTTATTACAGCAAGTCACACTGAACTCCAACACAGAAAAAATAAGTACAGATTTAGAATTTTTGTTTCATTTTTTGTACCAAAAGCTTACCGTACTTATTTCAAATACACATGCATAGCTTCCAAAATCAAATTCTGGTTGATTAGGTGGGATTTTAGTTCCAGAATAATCAAGGCAGGAGGCTTGTATGAAATGTTCATTCTATGTGAGGTCTCTGAAGGATAAATATTACCTTACATTTTTATATAATTCAAGAAAGCTGGAGCAATTCCATCTGGCACTTTTTTCAGACTTCTTAGTACTGTTCCACTAGAATATTATTGCTTTCACCCACTTTACATGGGAATCATCTGCTCTTATGGAAGAAGGAATGGTAGAACCTGGGGGTAGAATGAAATGGGGATGAGCCTAGCATTTTTATGCAGCCACAAGCAATGTCCAATCTCCCTTAAGTGCTGCTGTCTTGTACCTAACTCTAACCAAGTGCTGATTGTTGAAAAAATTCCTGTGCATAGGCTTTTAGCAATAAATCAGGTTAATTGATCCTTCATGTGTGGACCTGGTCTTTCACACCTGACAGTTCTTCTGAAACCAACTTACATTTTGAGACTCAGAACTTCTAAGATCGCCTCATTCTGATATTTTTCCATGGGTTGCAGACACTGCAATCTTCTTAAGCCAGCTCTTCTGTCTCCATGACCTGGTTTGAGTTTCATGTACTTATTTTTTACATATAACTATTCACACATATTCACTGGAAACTGTATGTTGCTACATAACATTATATAATAATTAGCATTATATGGAGATGGGTGGGTGGATGGGTGGCATATTTAACAAATATAACTGTTATAGACCTGCAGATTTTTTTCAGGAAGCCCATCAGAAAGCCATCTTGAATGCTCAAAAGGAAGCTCTCTTTTCCTCCTTTCCTCCCTCTCCATCCCTCCCTCGATTTTTCCAATAATAATTTGATTGTGCAGGTGGAGAGAAATTACCTCTTCAAATGTTCACAAGGAAATGAATATAATTATATATAAATTATCCCTACATATAAGACATCAGGTATTCTTTCTCTGTCATTTTGATTTCAATATATAGTGCAATACATTTATGAATGAGTACTGATACTGGTGATGTACCCTTGCCAGTATAACACACCATTAAACTCCTGAGATAATGATATCGTGGAATGCTTCTGAAAAAATAAATTAACAGGGGGGATAGCTAAATAATACAAGAGGCTTTGGGTTGGATTTCTTGCTCCATTCTTCACAGTAATGTCAAGGTAACACAATACATGGCATGTAATCATCACTGAATTCCAGTGCTTCCCTCTTTCTATCAGCTTTAATGATGGAAGACAGTAGTGAAGAAATACAAGTACATAATAACATTATATCATGAATTGTGTTCTGCAGGTCGGTACTTGATATTTCAAGATAGACAAAAGAGAAACAGCTCTCCAGTTGTTGTTACTATCCGATTCTACTGTACAGTAGCTTATATTGGTTGCTCCTAACTTGTTGACTTTGAGCAAGGGAGTAAAGAAAATATCTTGAAAAATGTTAATTTTGCAAGTATGAAGTGAAAATCTTTAGTTTGAGGTAGCATTAGCATATCTTCAACAAAACACTGGACAGTATAGCACACTAATACGTAATTTTGTTGAAATGTATGTTTTAAAACAAGTCAAATTAAGTGCAAGGGGCATTTCATTTTTTTCAGGATAGAAAAATCAGGTTAGTCACCGACTGCTCACTCAATCACTGAAAATGTACCTATTCCATGAGAAATTCATCCTGAACATTGGTTATGCTTTATGCATGCCTTTTTAAAAATCTTCACTGCTTCTTCAAAATGCAAGTTGTGAAAAGACCTCTAAAATGCTGAATGAAGTGAATTAAATTCCTTGCAGAAAACATGTTTGGTGATCTACTTTCAGACTATATAATTGTTTCCACAATACCCTGTTAGGGCCCCAATTAAGGGAGGAAGCATACTGCTTTTCCTTTTCTGCCTTTCGGCTCATCACCAGGGACCATCTAGACAGAAAGCCATGAATTCCGTTGTGTAATTTTTTTTTTATATGTCTGTTACATTTTTTTTAGCTGATCAATAAATAAACCAGGGAGACTAGGATAGATCTATTTCGAGCTTTTTAGCTCTCATCAGCTAGCCATACCCTTACTGGGATTTGAACCGGGGCTGTATTACATGCCAGGCAAGAGCCTTGGCATTAAGCCAGCCAGGTTCTCTTCTTGTCTTCTTGCTCTCACCTGGCATGTAATACAGCCCCGGTTCGAATCCCAGTAAGGGTATGGCTAGCTGATGAGAGCTAAAAAGCTCGAAATAGATCTATCCTAGTCTCCCTGGTTTATTTATTGATCAGCTTAAAAAAAAAAGTAACACACACAGACACATATACATAAACATATACATATACATATACATATACATATACATATACATATACATATACATATACATATACATATACATATACATATATATATATATATATATATATATATATATATATATGTATGTTAGGTTTTTGAGCTGATCAATAAATAAATCAGGGAGACTAGGATAGATCTATTTTGAGATATATATATGTATATATGTATGTATGTATGTATGTATGTATGTATGTATGTATGTATATATATGTATATATATATATCAGAAAGGTATAAAAGTTATATTGTAAGTGCAACAGTAGTTTATATGGGAGATGAAATGAACATCAGGCTGTGGGCTAGTGCTTCTGTTTTCTTAGATATTCTCCAGAATATGCTATTATAGGCAAAATCATATCCTCTCCCCCACAACAGACGTTTTATGGATCACGTGACTCAATTATCTTTCTATCTATAAATGCATCTAGATGAGTTGTTGGGATGTGATGAGGTTCACTAAAATGCATTTAGCCTGAATATTAGTTTGCTGTTCAAATTACTTTATCAGAAATCTATTATACACATTACCATTTTTATTTTCAGAGCAGCTAAGGTGATTTCTTTTCTTCCTGTTCTAACCCAACATAGTTACAATCTACTTTTATAGAATAAATTGCTATAAATTAAGTTAGCAGCAGCATAACAGAGAGGTAATAGATCTCTGTCTCTATAGTAGCAACTGACAAGTTTATGCAAATCCAACTTGTCATGTCTATTTTTGAGTTTATTCTGATGCTGATGAGGCTCCATTAATATATTTTTCTCTCACTCACTATTTCCTCTTTTTATTCTAAAGCCTCGGGGATAGGAAATTTTTATGACGACAGATTCCTTTGGATGAATTTAGATGATAGCCCTGAAGGCTAAGCTATACAGCATATTAGGCAGCCTTATTTATTTGAACAATAAAACTTTATTTAATTATAAAATAACAAAAATTTAATGGTACTCGGTGCCATTTAGATCCATAAGGACTTGCTAATTTAATTTTCAAGTAATATAGAATGGGAATAAAATGTTGGTTAAAGACATAAGACTGTATTAACCTTGCCATTTGCAAGGCAAGCAGTGAGACTTTTCAAAACAGGAGTGCGTGTTGAATATGGTTGAATAGAAGTTATGGTATGGAATCCAGATGTTAGAGAAAGTATAAATACAATTTATCAGAGTGGTATGATTTTTGGAGACAGACCTACAATTTAGAAGTTGAGCTGAAAATATTTTTTTAAAATATTCAAAATGTTTTTGTTTAACAGATTGTTAGAAGAAATATGGACCTCCACTTTCTAGGTTTTACCACAGTGTCCAAAATGTCCAGTCACGATTGGCCATACTAGCTGAAAATCATAGAAAATCTAACCCTAACACACTTGGACAGCAACAAATTGTGAAACACCAATCTAAGAGAAGTTACCTCACATGATTCCGTATGTGATTCCCAGTCTCTTGCAGTCAGGCATGCATGAAGCAGTGTAACAAACTGCAGCACAATATGAGCTACCATATACTATTAGGATTGTTCATTGCTTTGGATTTGGTTGGGAAGAAGGGCTCCAGAAAGCCCAGGAGAATGAATACAGTTCTTGTCTGCAATCCATTAAAGCATTATTATTATTATTATTATTATTATTATTATTATTATTATTATTATTATTATTATTAACAACAACAACAACAACAACAACAACAACAACAACAATAATAATAATAATAATAATAATAATAATAATAATAATAATAATATTTAATTTTGTATACCGCGTCCTCTCCCCAAGGGGACTCGGAGCGGTGCACAGGGAAATTAAAACATATAAAAATATATACAAACAATAAATACAATAAATAAAAGCAGATTAAATTGATCGTCCCTGCGCTAAAAACCCCATTAAAACTAAATTCCCTAAACACCCCAGAGGTAGAGACTAACCAAGACCGGCCAGACAGAAAAAGTGTGTTTTCAGTTTTCGACGGAAGGAGCGGAGGTCCGTAGTTGTTCTAATGTCGGGGGGGAGGTCGTTCCAGAGGGCTGGGCCCGCCACAGAGAAGGCCCTTCCCCTGGGCGTCGCCCGCTGACACAGTCTAGTGGACGGCACCCGGAGAAGTCCCTCTCTGTGGGAGCGGATCGGCCGTGAGGATGTATGGGGCAGGATCCGATCCCGCAGATAGCTAGGTCCCGAGCCAATAATAATAATAATAATAATAATAATAATAATAATTATTATTATTATTATTATTATTATTATTATTATTATTATTATTATTATTATTATTATTATTTATATCTGTTTCCAGTGTCAAGGTTCCAAGTAATAACCCCAAAGCAATCAAAACGCTGAGGCCTAGAGTTTCCTCAAAGCATAATTTTATTTGGGATATCATATTGGCACAGATGTACAATCCAGGATACAGACATGGCTGCTTTAATGAATGGCAGTTCTCCGTTCATAATCCTGGATATCTGAAAGCATCTCTTTCCAATCTAAAGCCTTGTATAGCCCTGATAATAACCACAACCCCACTAATAAAGCTTTTAATTTTAGTGCTGGCATTATAAAGTACAGTCGTGATTAGCCAAAGGACTAATTGGAAGGCAGCTGCATATTAACTCTAAGGGCCATACCTGATTATGTTCTATTCTAGGGAGAGTGAAGAGCAATAATCAGATAGTCCCAGATTTAAGCATGATAATCAACACAAGGAATAAGCAAGAGAGGAAGCCAAGTTTGAGCAACAGCTTTAGCCATAGCCATGGTCAGGAGCCAGGCTTAAAGCGTGTTCAGCAAATAGTTAAGTCAATAAATGTGTGGTTCTCACTAGGTCTGGATTTTTGCGCACAGGATGACAAAAAGGTTATAAACTTTTAGTTGTTTGTTCAGTGAGATGTATGGCTGTTAATGCTCCACCAAGTCCAATCTAAGATTATCTGGCACATGACTAAGCATAACTGGTCCAACGAAAAACAGATTTGTACACTCAGACTCCCTGGGCTTCTGCACAACCGCACAATCATTCTGTCTTGGGTTTAGGTCTCACAACCCTGGCTTAGACTCTATGAAAATGGATGGAAAAGATTATGATTTCAGCTATATATCAAAGTATGAATCTCCAGATTTTCCATCCATGATTTTTAGGTATTCAGCCTCAAAATTTCCTTCTCTTCTGAATCCAAGCCATCCTTTGTTGAAAATAACTTTTTTTTAAAATACAGAAAACTCTTTGCTGCCATCTGGTGCTCATGTGGGAGTTTGTAGCCCAGGTATGATATGTGTAACACAGAGAGACATATATAGACACTGACACAAACACAAACACACGCACACACACACAATGAAAAGAACAGTTAATATATATGGAATGTAGGATTTAGCTAATAATATCCTATAACTTAATAAAATTATTAATCTTGAAGATACTAAGAAGCATTTTATTTTATTTTAATAATAAAACATTATTGTTCAGATCAGAGGACCCACTGGTAGTCAGCACCATCATTAATTTTCTTTAAATCCTATCATAAAGATTTACATCATGGATAATAAAAATGCTGAATATTTTCAATGAAGTGTCCAGAAGGGAACCAAGTAATATTGAATGGTATCATTATATTAAATTATAGCCCAGCTAAAGATTGCATATACCATTATTAGCATTCTGTGTCTCTTTGATATAATTCAGTTTTCTACTACAAAATCTGAAAAGTTGCTTGAAGAAAACATTTGAAGGAGAAAAACCAATCTCACAGAGACAGAGATATATGGAGCACGTATCATTCTGAAGCAGAGCTGGTTTATTTTACTGCAATCTTTCAAATTTAATGCAGTATTTTAGCATTTAGAAGCCTGATCATGCTTTGCTGTGATTATATGTTAGAACAACTATGGCATACAGCCATTTAGTAATTTTAATCAGACTTTTAAGCTAAAAGACAAAAAATGGAAAGCTTGGTTAATAGCACCACCAAGGGGACATCTATGGAAATGGAAATTAGTAGTTATGCTTAAACTTCAACAATGAAAAGTTACACAAGCACAGCAGTTAGCTGGTTCTTTTGGGTGGGGGGGAAGCAGAAAGAGATTTGTGGAGTGTGTAATATTTTCACTTATTTACAAATTTATATATGGGAAGAGATACTTTTGCATATCTGAATGCTTAACTTTTCTTTTTTGTTTCATTCTTTGTCTAAACTGTCTGTCTTTGTCTGTCTTTACACACATACACTTAGCAAATTTCAGGCTTGCCAAATTAACTGTGTGGCTGTTTGCTGAGACTCACCAATTGGCAATAATTCAGAATGAGTAAAATTATGCCAAAATTAAAGCCTAGAGTTCCCAAGCCAAGAATTTAGGGAAATCATTAATACATCTTTGGCTAAAAAGATGTTTGCCCTTGTTTCTAATACTGACAAGCTGATTATCATTTTTCAGAGACCTTATTTAAGGATAAGCTTTTTCTCTGGTGTTTGTTAGACAAGTAAGAATCAGGAACTATTATCAATTGATTGCACATCCAGATCAAGTATTTCTACTGATCTCAATCACATCATTTTTAACTGGGGCAGGAGGACAAATATTGCTCGAACAAGTATTTCCTAACTATTTTGAGGACTTTTGATTAAGAACAACTGCTTCATCTCCCTTGCTAAACTCTTCAAATTGCTTTTAAAACTGCTTGCGGTCATCCTAAAGTCAGTCATACATTATTAATTCTAAAGACAAACTTACAAGAATGCTAAAATGGCAGCAATACATCAGTAAGTATGAGTAAGTAATTAGCAACATCATATTCACTTAGCAGGCCCTGGGGAAATGACCATTATTTACCACCATTATCCTTATGTTATTAATGTGCTTTATAAGCCCAGTCATTTTCCCAGTCATGAGCTTAAAAATTTAGTAAATGCAATGCCATGGAGGCAAATACAAAGTGATGCATATTCAAGCGAAAGAGTCAATTTTTATATACAGTATACACTAATAGAGCCTAAACAAATGATGATCAAGAAAAGATCAAGAGTTATGATGTCTCAGTGAAAATGTCAAACCTATTTGTAACTGCTATATACAAAATTGATATTTGACTGCTATACATCAACAGTAGAAGGAATGAAAATAAAACTGTAAATTTAATCATGGTTTCAGAGGAACTCAGTGATCACACTAAAGAGTATTGCCCATAATTCAGTTTGCCATATCTCACAAAGGGTATTGTAGAAATTGGACAAAGTACTAAAAGGGTAATCAAAATTACTCTGTCTGAAAGCTACAAATTTGGGACTTTCTAATTTAGGAGACTGCCAAGAAGGGATATAATACATAATATGTAATCATACTCACATGCTATATTAGATCTTGCTGAGGCTCTTCTTTTCAAGACACAATGAAACTAGCTGCCATCAAATGCAGCAGGAAAGTCCGTTTAGATCAGGGGTGTCAAACCCGCGGCTCATGGGCCAGATGTCACGTGCTGGCCACGCCCACCCCCGTTTTAGCAAGGGGAGGGGAAGTTGCAATATGACAAAGTGATGCCATGAGTTTGACACCCTGGTTTAGATAATTGGAAGAGTTTCAGCAACATAGCTACTTGTCTCAAATGGCTATATCTCATCTCCAGAATCTAAGGCAATCTGGTTAAGTATCAACTACTAGGGAACAACAGCTGAAAAGAACTATCACCTACTTATGAGCTTTGTAAACAAGTAAAATTTAATGTAACACAACATCATATGAACAAGAATATATGGTATACAAATTGTTTCTGTTTAGATATCCAGTAACAGATTGCCATGTTTACAGTATTTTCTTCACAAGGGAGATAATTTACCTTTTCCTGAGGGTCACCAACATTGACTCAGCCTTTCATCCTTCTGAGGTTGGTAAAATGAGGAACCAGATTGTTGGGGTCAATATGCTGACTCTGTAAACTGCTTGGAAAGGGATGTAAAGCACTGTGAGGCGGTATATAAGTCTACGTGCTATTGCTATTACTATCTTTCTATAGTAATTTTTCTTTTTTTTAAACCTAGCTGTCCATCAACTCTTCTGTTTTCTCCACATTTTCTTAGATTTCTATCCTAATTTTTTTATGATCTCAAGATAGTCCCAAATTGTAGGCCTTGAAAATTAATATAAAATACTTTCATTATGGCAGAGGGTTAAAGTGATTATTTAGTCCATGTCCACAAAAGTTTTTTAAAAATCCTTTGCTCCCAGGAAGTCTTGAACCACATTTTGAGAATTCCCACATCAATTTCAATGTTTTAGAAATTACATTTTTTCTACATTTATATTGGCAGACAATATAGTTTAAAAATCCCATCCCAAACTTAATTTTATACTTAACATTGGTTTTGGGTTGGTTTTTTTGCTACACATATGTATGGCATATAGTACTATAATACTCTACATCTCATTTTATCTGAGGAACAGATGCCACCTTAGGACCCAATGATTCCTAGGCCTTCAAAGACTTTGTATTTTCTTTTAATTTAGATTCTGAACATTCTATCTAATAGTTGAAATATTTTGCAATTTGAACAATTGTCCTCCTAGCTACTGAATTATATGCATATATTCATAATGCCACAAGGGAGGGGACTAAAATAACACTGTGTAGAGCACCTTGAGTTTCTGAAGAAAAAGTTGATGTGGATCTAATATTCCATCAATTAGACTCGATAGCAAGGGCCTTGCCATTTGTATCCCTATATGTATAAGCAATTTCTTCTTTTCATGTATTTTTTCATGTAGGAACAAATAATAAATCAAAATATGGAAACATCATGGTGATTTTATATTGCTAAGGTAAATTAGCAGGTACTGTTCTATCTTACCATGAAAAGTAATGAATGGAATAAAACACGTTTCTTTCTTCATCTTCCTCCTTAGCTTTTCTGTTCCTATGTTCAATCTCCTTCTTGAACCTAATTCATCTCTAATTTTCACTACAAATATAGCTGAATTTCATGTGAACAATGTTTTCAAATTTATTTACATTTATTACTGCAATAAATGCATACCAACAGCTGTTCGTTCTTGCTAATTTTACCAAAGCAATTTACGAGGTGGTTAAGCATTGATCATTTGCACATCTATTAGTCATCATAATTTTTCCTTTGAGTTTCTTCAAGTAGAAACAATTAAGAAACAAAAAATAACTCAGAAGCAAGTTAAAAAGAACTAAAATAGGCTCAGTAGGAGATCTCCAAAGAAAATAAAAGTACAATTACTGTGGATTGAATAAGAAATGAATCCATCTTTTCCCATTAGAATAGCTATATTTCTCATGGTAGAGAATGGGAAATGTTTTATAGTATTACATACAGTTAAATTAAACGGCATTTATATCTGATAACAATAACAATATAAGACCAGAGAGCTAACTTGTATTAAATCCAAATGCTGTTTGCATCCATTATGTCATTGGAGCTAGATATCAGGTATGGAAAATCATAACTGTCAGCTGTTGAAACAACTGCTCTCAAGTTCTTCAGGAGGAAGTGGGCCATTGATGGAGCACACCAATTTGTTTTGTAAGCAGCTAAGGCACCTATCTTTTTAGAAGACAAATAACTAATAGAAAGCCTAAAGTGTATATATCCTCTTTATGCAAATTCCATTTCCTAGAAAGTCCAAGTAGACATAATTGACTTGAGTTTGCATATTAGCTACTGGGGGTTTATGCTAGATAGAAGAATTCAAAGAAAACTTTTTATTTTCTGGAAAATTTTAGGGCCCTGTCTTCTAATTAGAATAGAAGCTAACCCTATCCTGTTGGATCCATCAATCTATGAGGGGGGGGAAATTAAATTCAACTCAGAATTTATTTGAATTCAATAATGAGATCTGTTTTTAAGTTTAATCAGTTCGTTGTTAACATTTATTGGCAATATTAAACATCAAAGGAAAGTAATACATGCAATAATAATGATGACGATGATGTAACAGTGATATCCATTGTCATCAGGGCACTTGGTACTATGTCCAAGAATTTTACAAAATACATCAACAAATTGCAGCTTTCTGCAATGACACCAGCGGAACTGCACAAAACTGTGCTACTCGGAACATCGTACATGTTAAGAAGATACTTGGTTGATACCTAGGATGCTGGCAGCAATCCGTATCAACAATCAGAGCCAGTCAATGATATTTGTGATGCATTTTTAAATGTTCAGTTGACTGAGTTTCATGTTTAATGAAAATAATAATAATAATAATTTCCTCTGTAGCTGCCATGTAAATAGCACTGGATATGACAGGACTTTATTATCATGTCCTTTCAATTTTTTAGCAAACAAAAAAACTGGAGCAGAAGAACAGGAAACAGAACTAAACAGAAGAATGTACAATGTTATGTTTAGCTTAATAACAACAGAATAGCTTTTTGCAATTTGGCATTTTCCAGATGTTTTGGGATTGGGAATTGAAATTCCACAACTGGATGATGCCAGACTGAAATAGGATGCAATTGTTCCAAATGCTTCATGAAAATAAATGATATTGAGCCATACAGCAATTTGACTTTGAAGATAGCACATTTTTAAACAGCTTTCAGAGGGAATTCATTATGTGAATTCTGTATGCTTTGACAGGATATAGCAGCTTAAAGCAAAAGCAGTGGGTGGAATTTTAATTAAAATACAAAACTATCAAGGAACCCAGGCAATTTTAGAATGAAATGATATCTTTTCAACCATGTATGGAATGCAACATAGTTCCACTTCTAAATCATTGGTAAAATAACTGACCTTCAAAGGGAGTACATTTATGCTTCACGTGAAATAGGAGGCAAACACTAATCTTCCACCATCATTTTCTAATCATACTTCTATTTTTGTCTTGACAGCTTGTTTATTAATAGACTATTTAAAAAATCTTCAGCTTCTGATGCTCAAATTGGTCTTCTTGAGGGTTTACATACAGAGTTCAGAAGCAGTATTAGATTTGCTTATATAAAAAGTACAAACTGGGCTTTAAAATCCAAACTTCACCAATCACTCATGTCATATCAACATCTTGCAGAAATATATAGAACTCTGAATTAATTAGCAGCAATTAGGAACATCCTTAGAGTAATGCAACATAAGCCAACTGATGTCGTTAAAACCTGATTGAATGTTATGTTCCAATTAAATCTTCTCTGAAATAAATTCTGAAATATCTTCTAATATAGTGTATAGGCAGATTTCATTATATATGCATAGTTAAATTACTATATACTTGGTTTAGATGTTGCACTATACCTTTTCTTCATGTCTCCTTCACTGTGGACCATCATTTCCCAGATTAATCCCCACTTTGTTATTTTTATTAAAGGTTCTGAGGACATGGTTCTGTCAGTGGGCTTGGGGACCCCAGATTATGGAGCCAATCAAGTGGCTTGTTTGACTGTGTTTGTCACTGCCATGGGAGGAGAGGTCAGAGTTTGGAGGTTTTATTGCTGTATATCACCTGGTATCACCATGTGTGAGTTGGGCAGCTATATAAATTTGTTTAATAAATAAATAAATCCTCATGTCCTGTTGATCTTCAGTTTTAACTTTAAATTTTGCTGGTTTGTAGTGCCTGGTGCAACAGTGTTATACTTTTGTACTATTCCTACCTTTTGTCAAGGAACTCAAATTAGAGTAGACAATATTCTTTCCTCCTGTTTTCCTGTACAGTTCTGTGTGATTGGTTGAGCTGAGAAAAATGAAAAGTTCAAAGTTACTCAGAGCTTCAAGGGGAGAGGGGAGAATACTCTTGATATTAGCAGCCCCATTTTTAGACCATTGTACCCAGTGGTGGGATTCAAATAATTTAACAACCGGTTGTCTACCCTAATGACCAGCTGGTTAGGCGTGGCTCAGCGATCATGTGACTGGGTGGGTATGGTCAACTCAATGCCACTCACATCGATGGGCGCTTCACCTTAGCTGTTATGATATAATAAGGGCTAACCAGAGAGGCAGTTTCTGTAAGCAGGGCAATAAAGATTAGGCTAGAAACAACACCAGAATGTTTCCTTCCTGCCTTCCTTATACAAATAGCCCTGTAGATTGGAAAAAACCAAAATGAGATTTCTTCCAACAACTGGGTCTCTGAACTGCTTAGAAAGTTAACAACCGGTTCTCCTGAATAGGTGTGAACTGGATGAATCCCACAACTGATTGTACCCCAGCAATGAACAACACACTTCTTCAGATGGGTCTTGTGCCTGGGAATCATGCAAGCTGATCCTCCCCCAAAAATTGCTATTATTTAAGAATTTATTCAATAGGTAGATTGGAAAATCAGACTATGTACTATCTACCATGGCCAGCTAACCTATAGTAAAACTGACTAACCGGATGACTTAAATTTCAATTGCAAACACTAGAAGCATTACATTCCTAGAGTGTTTTTTATTTCCAAAAATCTGTAACAACATCAATTTTATCTGAAGAGTCATCTCTCCCCAATGAGAGAAGCCTTTCCGACTCACATCAGAGGCCTGCTATGGATCCCACCTGTTAAGGAATTAGAGCAGTCAGGATCAAAGAAGAGCCTTTTGGGGTGTGGCAAATCTCTGCAACATTCTACCACTAGAGCTGAGAACTGCCCTCACCCTTTTGTCCTTCCAGAAGGTGTTAAAACATGGTTTTGATATGTGGCCTGTGGCCCCAAGGACGCTCATTACCAGTGGTGACTGAGTTGATAAGACCTCATCCCCAACACATCTGGCTCTTAGCTCTCTTAGTTTCAGGTACAGCAGTGTTTTAACACTTTAATCTGGGTAATTTTACTTTATTGTTTAACTAATATACTGCATCTTCTGTAAAGATGCGGATTCAATTTGTAATACCTTGCCTAGTAAAATATTGGGGAAGTGCTGATCTTTTTTATGTGCAACTATTATCAGATCAATGAAATTAGTTTCTTAGAATGTGGCAAAATATTGCTATGTTGTATGTAAAATTAGGCAAGCTTGAACTGCCCACTGATAATCCACGACCAACCACAATATTAACCACAATTTATTCTGTCTGCCTTTTATTTTTAGTTTTTACTATTATTATTTTAATGCTTTTGTTTAGGGTTGGTCCATGACCATAATAGACTGTAGTAATTAATTAATTAATTAATAAACAAACAAACAAACAAACTATTGTAAAATAATTCTCTTAGCCATTTTCTGAGCTAGCATGGAACTGCCACTCTACCTACTCTGGCAACTCTGGAGTCAAAAGCAATGAAGACATTTCAAATTTGAAATAAAGCATGTCTCATATGTGTCTACACCTAACAGTGTAGTCCTCCTCTCACAACAAAACAAAGACTTCCTGAATCATTTAAAGAACTCTCATTAGATCTTAGGTGCACTCATGCCTCTTTTTAATGCTATTATTTCACCCTGCCATTTTACCTAGCAGCTTGAAAAGAAAGTTTACAGTCAGTCGGTGAACAGGCTAAGAGAAACTCCTAAGCAAATTCATCCTAAAATCATGCCTTTGAACCTAAGGGCTAGGAACTCTTTTCTAGGAAAAAGTCTTAAAGAAGAGAGATGAGCACATCTGTCTCCTTCTGTCCTGGCCACTTTTTACAGAGGCACAATTGAAAACGTTTTAACAAACTGCATCAGTTTGGTTTGGTGGTAGCAGTGCCTCACATAGAAAGTCCATACAGAGAGTAGTAAGGGCAGCGGAGAATATAGGAAACTTGCTTCCTTTTATTCAGGATACTGCTTATAAGTGATACATACTTAGAGCTCAATGCATTGTTAGAGACCCCACACACCCACTTCATGGTCTGTTTCTGTTGCTCCCCTCTGGGAGGAGGTTTTGAAGTATTTCTTGCAGGACTATCAGATTCTGTATCAGCTTTGTTCCCTCTGCCATCTGGTAAACTCAAAAAGATTCGTTTTTCTCACCATGTACATGTATATATCTGAAATAGACTGTGTTGTTTCTTTCTATCATATAATAAATGTGGGTATATGCATAACTTTATTTTGTCATAGTTATGTAGTATATATTTTAGGTATGGTGCCCCTCTGAGAGCTGTATGCTGCAAATTTTCATTTTAACGTAGTGTACATTTAAAGTGACTATTTGCAAGTCTAAATTTGATTTGTGAAACATAGACTATCGTTGGACATGTCTGTCGTTTAGCAGGACTAAGAGCTCCCAAAAAGCGCGCCAAGGAGCCCGACGCTCGCACTAAATAAGTCGCAGCGTTTCTGGTGGCCGCCTCCTCATTCTTGGAGAGCCACGGGCGCCGGACTCGACAGCCTGCTCCGTCCGAAGCAGACTTCAAGAACATGCAAGAACGGCAGGAAGGCCCTCGACTTCGGTATCAATGTCTGAAGTCGAATAGTACCCACTTCTATCCCCAGCAGGGAAAAACAGCCCGCTTCCCCATCCTTAGCCTGAATTCCAGCAGGCCCCATTATGGAGAAGCGCCGCCACTCGTCCCGCCCGATTTCTGCCGCTACGAGAGACAAACTTCCAAAGACCGCGTCGTCTCCCGTTGAAATCTCGCGCGATGCTTAGGATGCCACGCCCCCGCGGGATCTCGTGCCTCCCCGCCTTCTCGCGAAGGGCGGGCTCTGGCCACTGTCAGAGCGGCCTCCGGGAGGCTGCGGGATCCCGGGGCTGCCTTTTGCGGGCTGGCGCCGACCTCCTTGTTCTCGGCGAGCGTCTTGCCGCGGTTGGCGCGAGAAGACGCTTCCTGCCGGATTCTTACGGCTCGTGCCTGTCTGTGTGAGGCCCGATCTCTCCCGACTGTAAGCACAACAACCTGGAGAAAAAGAAGCGCGCGTTGTGTTGGCTCGGATGCTGTTTACACCTTCGCTCCGTTAAACAAGCCGGTGGCTGAAGGCCGGTGGCGCCGAATGAGCAACGGGCTGCTGTTATGGCATTCGCTTGATGGAGGATGATTGTGTCCTCCTTCGGGATTTGTCTTCCAAAGTGTTATATAGCGCTTGTCAGGAATGAAGGCTCTTTGACAGTTGAGCTTTGTATTTCCCAGTTATACCGGGTTACTTAGAAACGGGGGGGGGGGGGGGTTCTGTCGCGGGGAGCGCATCAGTTGTAATTTGGCTTGTTTTGGCTGTTCTTTAGAAATGGAGATTGAAACGTTCATATAGAAAACATTTTTTAAAAAATCCTGGAGCTATTTATTTTTAATCTTACTGTAACACTCAAAAACGATTTTTAAAAACCCTTCAAGTGTGCTCTGGAAGAAACTGTCATGTAGACAGTTGTCATTCTGAGAGGAAGGAAAGCTTCGGTAGCTGCCCTTCTCACCTGAACTGTCATTCTTGAGCCAGGATGAGGAACCTCTGAATAACTGAGGTCACAAAAGGCTAGAAATGCTGCAGAGGTCCTTTTTCCTATCTTCTTTCTTTTTATTTATTAGAATATAAAATACAACAGAAAATGAAAATAGTAGGAAAGAAATGAGGAGGGGAAAGAGAAGAGAGGAGAATATAGAGGGGAAATGAAGAAAAACATTGACTTGACTTTTTAGCACAGTAGAATAACATAAGAGTCTCAACTTTTCATTTTTACATAATATTATATACGAATCATTTCTATAGCAACAAACTTACCTACTCAGCAAAACCCATAGTCAATGTTTCATTTATTTTTTTCCCTCTCAGTAACAAAGTCCAAAAGCCGTTTCCAAGTGGATTATTCCATTTATGTCCTGACATAATCTAAAACTACTCTTGGTGGCAATTCTATCTGATACTCTCATTCTATATAGCCTTTATTTAAAATGCATGGAATTAAATACAGCTCTCTGCTTGAAAGGCCTTGTGGCGTTGTAAAAGCCATTTCAAGAAAATCTGGAACATAGCATCCAGCTACTTGAAATAGAATATTAGCTATAATCTTCTCTGCCTACTGGTAAGGGCATTGGATAAATGAATTCCTTGTTAAAATTAGGTCCTTTCTCTATGCTTTGATCTCTTGGAAGGGTAAAGAAAATAAGTTGTAGATAGTAGCATCTCTTCATCCTTCTTTTCATTCTGTGGAATATTTAGTCCCTTTCTGCATTATGATTTCCACTTTATGGGAGGGTTAGTCGTATTCTGTTTCTTATACCTTATTCTATAGTTGGAAACAGAAGGAGGCTAGACATGGTAACACATTCCCAGATGCCTGCAGGAGAGCCGTGGCTTATGATGACTCCAAGGAGAAAAAGGGATTGTTTCAAAATCTAAGAGATGTTACAGAGTATACTAGCCCAGCCATTTCAATGGGGCGTGGGTTTGGGTGATCCAGTGCCTTGCATGGATTGGGTGTCTAAAGCTTTTCATATCATCTCTCCTTTTCTCAGATTTGTGGGAATCAGGATTGGAACAAGTGTGTCACAAAGAATAGTGTAGAATGTTGACAGGGTAGAATTCTGTCTTAATTCTTAATTCTATCAGCTTCAAGGAATAATAATTCAATTTAGAGACTGAATGCATAACTTCTGCATGGCAGAATACTAATATCTATGTCTTTGATTGTATAAGCAGCCTTTTCAATTCTTATTATAGGGAAGGAATTGAAAAAAACACCACACTTACAACTTAGAATCACTGATGTTTAAGTTTGATTGGGTGTCTGCCTGTCTTGTATGGTTCCTTTTCTGCATCATCAATTATTTGGGGCAATAATGTAGTATCTTATAATGAAAGTTTCCCTTCATCTTAATTGTATTTCTTTCTTAGGTGATAACCAAATAAATGATATGGGATTAGCAGCTGGCAGAACCCAATAAGAAAAGAAACGTTCCTATAAGGATCTGCTTCCAGAAAAGGAGGAGACAGCTGCTCAGGAGGAATACAGAAAATAGACTGAAGGTGAGAGAACTGTGAGAGAAGGAGAAAAAAAAAATACTTTGATTTTGTTACAATGGTAATAATTGAATTAGGAGTGAATTGACAATGAGTTTATTGTTCAGTGTTGTTATTTCATTAACTGAAATACAAGTTGCAGTATCTAAAAGAAGTTTAATTATGCATTTTTATTATTGTTATTACCGTCATTACTAATATTACTGTCTTTCATTTTATATTCAATTTTTCTGTGGCAAGAATGGGAGCCAAGTGTAACTCTCAAGGAAGTATCCATAGCTTGAGAGCAAGAGAAGAGAAGCCCCTCTGCTAGGACCCAGCAAACAGACCTTGAAAAGTAAAGGCAACTTCAATAGAGTTTCTTTTGCATTTTGTAGCAAAAGTCCTATGGGATAGGGTAGGTCTAGGACTTTGGATGTTGCTGAACTTTTTAATGCAAATGTAATATACATCCAGCATCATGCACTGCTGCATTTTTCACTGACTGAAACTTCCAAGATATTCCAGAATTCTAGAATACAGAAGCTTCATGTAGGATACATTGCTGTGACCAGTTTGGGATGTAGCCCAGACCTGTATAAATGTATTTATTATTAAATGATATTGGATCCAATTAGATGTGGATCCAATTAGATGCTTCACCAGTTTGAGTATTAAAAACAGCTCAAAAGCACTCCCAGCTGCTGCAGACCTATTTGAAGTAGTGTGTTACTATCTAAACTAAGGTAAACCCCAATCCTGAGCCAGGTTTCTCTTCCTTCGTCTAATTCCTTGCTATTGGTACAAATTACTTGTATAATAGCAAGCTCTTTTATTCCCTCTTCCATGTTCTGACAAATAAAGTTGTTAACAGGAAAGCTGTTAACAAGAAAGGAGCTTTTGAGTTCTCTAATCCTGGACAAAGTTTGAGTTTCCAGCCCATGTCAGGATAGATAAAAGCATCTATTGTTGCTATCACATGGCTCTTGTACGCTTTGATATCTGACCACAACAATCTCATCCATATCCATATTGCTATCAGGCAATCTATAACGATGTTTTGTTATGAATTTCTGTACATTTATATGATTCCTTTATGTACAGTACAATTCCCCCTCTATTTTTGTTGAGTCCTTTCTTTTTGAATAAGATACAACCAGAATTGTGTGTCCATCATGTCTCACTAAGTTTCAGTAATGGCTATGACATATCTGATAACTTATATTAAGTTTCAGGTAATATAATTCATCCCTACATGAATCACCTTCCACATGTTATATCAGATCTCTCACTGCTATGTTGGTTCTACAAAGAATCACCAATTGCCACAATACTCTCCTTCCTTATTTGGTTTCTTTGACCCATTAGGTTCTGAATCTCTTCCACCTTATTTTGAGGAACCAGCATGCTTTATTAGGGTAGGCATGAATTGTATTCTAGAACAAAACGGTAACACCAGCTTCCAAACTCCACTAGCACTGAGTATTTCCTGATTCTCTTGCTTTTAGGGGAGGGTCACATTTTTCTACTTATCTTCCCCTTCTCTCCTGTTCACCTTTCTCTGTCTCTCCTGAAGAGTTTCATCTATCTTGTCCAGGAACTTCTCACATTTCCAGGTGTGAGAAAACCATGCTCCAGTGTCACATTCAGTAATTAACTTCAATCAGCAATGCAATCAACAATTCAGCAGACAATCAGTAGATGTCAGGAAGCAACGTAATCATTGAGCAACCTTCTCAACTTTCTTGGCTCTCATCTCTTTTCTCTAAAATGACTTCTAAAAATACCTAAATTAGTTTCTAGTCTAACTGATTAATGTTACATTAATTTAATCACAATTTATGATGTCTGCCTTTAAAAGTAACCAGGGGTATCAAAATATTGCTACTAGTATAATATTTTGTATTGGATATCACGAGTATATTAAGCAGTATTCCATCATGTTCACCAGGTGCCATTACATTTTTTTAGTCGACATCAAAGTATTGCTTTTGATCTCAAAACTTTCTGATTCTTAGTATTTAAGTAGCTTCTCCTCCCCGCCTCGCCCTGGCCATATCTTAATTATGATCCAAAGTTATTTATCTGAGAAAGGCAAAGGCATAGATGAACATTCTTTTGGGAATTCCACTGAAGAGGGGCTGTCAAATAAAGTAAAGATGGCAGGTGTGAAGCCTTGCCCTTTTTTAATGGGTGTAATGCAGGGTGGATAAAAATCTATGATTTTAAAAAAAATTAAAAAATCAGATTTTTAAATTTTAAATTGGATTTATTTTTATTTTTATCAAATTTATTTTAATTTAAATGTAAAATGCCTTTGGAGTAAAAATCTATCTAAAGATAGTTTTCTATTTACGATACATTAATAGTTTAGTTTATTCAGCATGAAATGGAACTTAGTTATGTAGCATAAAGGTGTATATTCTGCAATATTGGGACTGTCAGTGAGTCAACAGCAGGTCAGGAGGAGCCGTTGCAGGACAGAGACGACAGTTGCTCTTTAAAAATTATGATGTAAATTGAGTTGAGTTAAATCAAGCCTTTTTACTAGTGATTTAAATCATGATTTAAATGAAATCTACCTGGGTGTAACAGGGGAGGGCTTCATATTACCCATCTTGAGGGTATTTAATTAATTGTGGAAATCCCAGAAAAATCTGCCTGGTAGCTGTTTAATATATTTTTGGCCCTATACAAAAACCTCTTAATTGGTTTAAGTATTGTATTTTATTCCTCTGACTTTGGATTTCTTACTCTAAATACTGTTTTCTGTTCCCTACATAATATGATTTTGAATATTGAATATATTATAATATACTGTATTTTGCAGTTTTCCTTTCTTGCAAATCCAGAAAGTGAGGTGTAAGATGTTCAACAAATTGTTGCATTATTTATAGAATTCACTAAAATAGAATATAATATTGTGAACGTAAGATTAGTAATCCAGAAGCCTTAGGGCAAAATCCTTTGTAAGAACAACAACTGAAGTTTTCCAGCTGGGTAGTTTAATAATCTGATGTTAGGAAAATTTGTAAATGAAGATTCAGTTGATTTTGACGTCCTGTGCATGTACTTATTTTTACCTGTTTTCTCTGTACTCTATTTTAGACTTTTATCCTTTTGAACTTTCCCTGCCTTTGGAGTCATCATCAAAGAATATAAGGGGGGAAAATCACACTCTGCTAACACTGCCATGGATTTGCTTAAAACCATCCACACTCCTTTAACTACTGGTTCCAAATCATCTAAAAGGGCTTTGGAAAAATCATCTCATTCTTCATTCAGTGCTCCCAGTTATTCAGAGGGTAAGAAGGAACATCACAAGAAAAAGCTGAGTGGAAGCAGCGATCCACCCTTGGATGATGGTACTTTCCACAAGTCCAAAAAAATAAAACCACCATATGTAAATTCTGAAATGCTGACCTTACGTGAGCCTGATGGCTTAAAAATGAAGCTAATTCTCTCACCAAAAGAGAAAGGGGGTACAATAACAGAAGATCCCTTTTCACATTCTGGAGCTACAAAAAAGACCTCTAAGAAATCTAGTCGGGATGATCAAAGCTCGCAACACTCAAGCCATGATACACACAGCTTCTTGAAATCCCGCAAGAAGCACAAGCCACCTACAGAGCCCCATCCTCTTTCTCCTGCTGAGGGCTTCAGCCCAGACACATCCCTCTTCACTGAAGGCCAAAGCAGTGATTTTGAGCTTTCAAACTTGGAGCCACAAATGGAATCTGGATCTTCATCTGGAGGTGAGTTGGAAGCTGGAGAACTAATCATTGATGATTCATATCGGGAGATAAAAAAGAAAAAGAAATCAAAGAAGAGTAAAAAGAAGAAAGACAAGGAGAAACACAAGGAGAAAAAACACTCTAAATTGAAGAAGAGTTCTGGACTCTCTTCATCACCAGCAGCAGTGGAAATAACACCACAACTGCCTGTTTCTCCAAATAGCATCCAGTTTGCTCTACCTGCCCCTCCTCCTTCTCCCTCACCACTACCACCTGTTTTCTGTACAGATAGCCTGAATGAGAAAAAGAAGAAAAAAGAAGAAAAAGAGAAGATTGAGAAAATAGAAAAAGAAAAGGTAAAACCGCATACCAAGTGAGTACTATAAGTTATGGTTGATTCTTGTAATAGCAAATTGAAAATGTTCTTTGTAACTCCAGAATTTTAATCTGCTACTGGTATTTAATCCAGAGGTTTTGTTTTGTAAAATATTTTAGATTCTGTCTTTCATTATGATCATGAATTTACGGCATTAAGAAATACTGCATTTTTCCCTCCAACTATAAAACGGGTTTGTAAAATATATATACATACATACATACATACATACATACATACATACATACATACATACATACATACATACATACATACATGTGTCACAACACCCTGTTAGAGCCCCAATTAAGGGAGGAAGCATAAAGCTCTCCTTTTCTGCCTTTCGGCTCATCACCAGAGACCATCTAGACAGAAAGCCATGAGTTCCGTTGTGTAATTTTTTTATATGTGTGTTATGTTTTTGAGCTGATCAATAAATAAGTCAGGGAGACTAGGATAGATCGATTTCAAGCTGATGAGAGCTAAAAAGCTCGAAATAGATCTATCCTAGTCTCCCTGACTTATTTATTGATCAGCTCAAAAATGTAACATACGTGTGTGTGTGTGTGTTACGTTTTTGAGCTGATCAATAAATAAGTCAGGGAGACTAGGATAGATCTATTCATTCCATAACAAAAACTTCAGCTCAGGTAAGAAGTGGACTATGAGATGGTTTTTCAGGTATTTCTGTAGGTATTAGAAAGAAATTGATACTAGTATATACTGTAAAATATTATCTCCTTCCCCCTTTTTTCTAATCAGCCAAAGAAGAAAAATATGTCTGCCTACCAAGTATTCTGTAAGGAATATCGTGTGAACATTGTGGCTGAGCATCCAGGAATAGGTAAAATAACAGCCCTGTAAGGGTTGAAGTTTTGTTGTTTGCTTAAAATCCAACCTTTATTATATTTTCTTTAAATTATTTGCATAAAGTTTAAAATACTCATTTGAACAGTAAGTAAGGAGATTATGCACATGCTTATAGAAACACACATTTTTAAAATGTGCACTTTCAGGAAGAGATACTTTCTCATAAATGTCAAGGTGAGAAAGTACATTTCTTAGTGGTACTATCTTAGTGGTACTACCCGGGGCACATGTCCGCACTGGGAAAATGATGTTCCAGGTTCCAGTGTGTCTTTGCACGTGCATATGTGCCAGAAACTGGAAGACCAGGTGGCCGGTGCACATATATACGCCGGAAACCAGAAGAGTAGCCGCCTGGCACATGCAGAACCCAGAACGCCAGAACCCAGAAGAGCAACGGGCAAAGGCTCCCGTGCCCAGAGATGGCTCTGCGTACCACTTCCAGCACGCATGCCTTAGATTCACCATCACGGACATATACTGTAGGATTACTACTTATCATTATAAAATAATTACTTCAGCAGATGCTCTTTTAATTTTTAGTAAAACTAAATAATTTGGTTCAAGTTTAAATTGATTTCTTCTCGACTCAAGTGTTGATGATTATTATATCATAAATTAAAAAATAGTTGCCATCGTAGCTATAATCAAATGTTAGTAATTAAATTTGCAGTATCAAGACAAACAAACATATTAATTTTTGCTGAGTATATAGATAATAGTGCATTCACATCTATCAATAAAAATTTGTTTTACTGATCCCCTTCCTAAATGTGGACTGGTATTAGCTAATAAAAATCAAGATAATTAAATATCTATCTCTAATTTTATTCTTTTAGCAGCCAGATTGCACCAGTTCCTTTCACAGATTTTTTTTAGAACTACTTGCAGTCTTATGGTAGTAATTTGTATAGCCGAAATATATAAAGTCATTCATTATGGGATGCCTTTGCTTTCTACATTTAATATAAAATCTGACATAGCTTTATATTTCATAGTTATTGAAAAATATTTTTTGTTACATTGTTGTTTATGTGCCTTATTATGGATTCAGTGGTTAACTAAATGTTCATGGATCACATTCCTCATTAAAATTAAAAACTACCTGCTTTTATTCTGAACTGTTCACCTTCTCTGATTTCCTGCTAGATTTTGGTGAGCTGAGCAAAAAGCTAGCAGAGGTTTGGAAACAGCTTCCAGAGAAAGATAAGCTGGTAAATATTTGAGAAGACATTTTAAAAAACATCTTGAGTTGGCTTGTGCCCAGGTTGATGCCACCATGGTGCTTGCATTAATTTACTCCCCAGAGTAGTTTATGTATAGCAGTCCTCCTCACATTTAATAATTAGGAAATGCTTGGGATCTAAGTATTCTTAACTACGTGGGCTGCATATTTTGCTAGTCAATTGCCTAAACAATGCAGTTTTCATACCAGTTTTGCTTTCTCTATTGTTTGTAGGTTTGGAAGCAGAAGGCTCAGTATTTGCAACATAAGCAGAATAAAGCAGAAGCGACAACAGTGAAGAGGAAAGCAATTTCATCAGAAGGTTCCCCAAAATTGAAAGGTAGCTTCCACATTTCATATATTTTCCTCCCAAGATAATTCTTATTATTGTAACTAAATATATTGGGATATTTGTCTGTTTTCTCAAACTGTTCCAAGATTCCAGAAATGAATTTCATCATTAACAGCTGATGAGAAATTGGCAGATAATTAGGGTCTTGAGAAGTATCAGAAAAGCTGCTTTAGGCCAGGATTTTGAACTCTCTCATTGGGGGGGGGGGGAGGCATGCAGAGCATTGGGAGGCTTGTAGAGTGCTCCTGGGAGCAGGGGGAAGGGCAAAAACAAGCAAAAAATGGCCCATTTTTCACAAAAACAGCCCCTTTTTTTTTGCAAAAAAAGAAGGGCATGCAGAGGTTTTGGGAGACTTGTAGAGTGCTCCTGGGTGGTGGGGGAGGCAAAAACAAGCAAAAACAACCTGTTTTTGGCTCATTTTTTGTCCTCCACAGCCCCCAGGAGCACTTTGCAAGCCTCCCAAACCCTCTGCACATCCATTTTTGCAATGGGGGTGGGGTTTCGGTAAACCAGAAATGCTGTATTCAGTGTATAAGACGCACCCAGATTTTCACCCTCTATTTATACTCTGAAAAATACGATAGTTAGCTATTAGATAGACTATCTAGAATAAGTCTGCATAGATTAGAACAATGAATTAAATATCAAAACACTGTAAATGTACATTTGTTTGAGTTCTTGATACTTATGTATTAAAGTGATTTGACTTTTAGATAATTATCAGTTGCCTTCTTAAAATAAAATAATAGATGGAAAGGTATGAGAGATCTGGAAAAGCAGTGGTTGAGCAGTTGAGTTATTTGAGAAGAGGCAGCACAGTCCAAACAGTATATTTCAAAGAGACTCCACTTAAATTAATTCATTGTAACCAAAGTTGAGAATTTACTTTTGCTGTTGTCAATATTTTTTTAAATCCACACTTAACTATACTTTCTTGAACTCTTGTTATTCTTGTTTTTATCACCTAAGTAGGATTTGACCTAAGGACAAAAGATTCTTATTCAATCAAAACCTTTAAATCCATGAATTGAACAATTAATACAAAATATTCACAATGTGAAATAGGCACAAATATGAAGAGAGGGAACTTTGGTGGAGCGCTATCCCAGTCTGCTATATGTTAGTCTGCATGCCCCACAAGTATCTGGAGATTATGAAAATTAATGGATAATGGAAAGTTAACAAGTTTACAGAAAGCTTCTTTGGACAGAGCCAATGCAAGCAAGAGTTATTTGAGTCGTGAGGGAATTTGATAATTATTATTAAACTTCTATGCTCTCTGGATCTCTGGGCTTTTCAGCTCTACTTTTTCTAAAAGGCATGAATTAGAGAAATGTTCATATATATGAGAAGTTTCCCTGTTTTAACTTTTTTGTATATTGTATAAGGCAGTGATGGCAATCCTTTTCAATACCTAGTGCCCAAACTGGAACGCGTGTGCATGCATGTGTATGTGCACATGTCAGAGCGCCAGAAACCCAAAGACCAGCTGGCCGGCACACACATGCCTGTTTTTTGGCTGATTGTGGCCATTTTTCGGCCCGTTTTCAGGCTGTATTTTGGGCCATTTTTGGCCTGAAAATGCCCCCCCGAAAAGCTGAAAAACAGTCAGGCTGTTTTTCAGGCCATTTTTCGGTTGTTTCCATTTTCCCACACTCTGTTGCCCGCGAAGACCAGCTGGTCAGCGCGCATATGTGCACCAGAAACCAGAAGAGCATCTGGCGATGGCCCGCTTGCCTATAGAGAGGGCCCTGTGTGCCATCTCTGGCTCATGTGTCATAGGTTTGCCATCACAGGTATAAGGTGTACAACTTTAAAACTGTTTTATTGTCTGTTTTCAGCTTCTCTAACAAGCGTGCCTTCACCCCATAAAAAGTCCCCAACTAGCACGATGGTATTATCCTCTTCACCAGTGAAGGTTCCTGAGACAGATCCCATTGATGTAGCTGCACATCTGCAATTACTGGGAGAGTCTCTGAGTCTTATTGGCCACAGGCTGCAGGAGACTGAAGTAAGTACAAGAACTATCATGCAGTTTCATTCCTCTTTAATATTTGTAGAAAATAAAGAAAAGAGACACAAGATCTTTTTCCAGGCAATAGTGAGTTGAAACAAATTTTAAGTCTACCGCAGACAGATACTTGGAAGCAGCTCAGCCTTTGTATGATTCCATTATTATAGCCAATCTTAATAAAAATAGTATTACCTTTCCTCTGTAGTTGATTTCTTGGTCTAGTCTACCTAGTAGGGCTGACAATAATGTTCTTCAGTCAAATCATGGGTGGATAGTCCCTAGGTTGCATGTGGCCTCCAGCTCTAGTTTTCAGCATCGTAAGATTACAGATGTCTACTTTTGATAATGAGTTTTCATTTGAAACCATTGAAACCATTGAAATAAATCTAACCCATACAAAAATTGGAGTTGAAAATTCCAGCTCCACCTCTTGTAGTGAAGAGTTGAGGTTAATGGCAATTGCAATCCTGAAAAAAATCTGGATTATGCTATATTGTAGAAGATTGTACTGTAATCTTCAAAATATCAATATCACTACTTCTGCTTCTTATAAATCATGAACTTTCTAACCTACAGTACATTGTTCAGATTTGCCATTGATTGTTAAAACTGAAATTACTTTAAAAAGAAGAAAACAAAGAAGGAATAATTCTCATTATATAGAATGAAAAATTACTTCATCCAAAGATCTGAACTTATCTGGTAATGGCAATTGGAGGGTGAATTAGAACAGACCGAAGAAAATATTTGTCATAGAGCATCTAATTAAACTCTGGCATTCACAGGATATGACACTGTATACCAATGGATACAAACAAAAATTCATGGACAGATTATATCAAAAACTATTAACCTTGCAGATATAAAGTAATCTCCAACCTCCAAATATTGAATTGGTAGAAGAAATATTGGAAGTAGGCTATTTCTCCACTTCCTATTGAGAACATCCCAGAGCACCTGGTTGTCTAAGAAACAGAACGCTTGAGGAATATGGGACTTCTGACCTACTGTGATAGTCTATTTATGGCATTGTGAACTACCCTATAGAATACTAAGAAGCTGCCTAAAGAGGAAGTACGAAGGCTCTCCATTTAAAAATAAACATTTAGCCTGCTGAAGTACAGTGCACTCAATTTGCTAACTGCACACCAGGGCATACTTGAGAATCTACTTTGCTTGTGTATTTTATGAAGTGCTACATTTTGTGTATGGTATCTTATACATGTGTGGTACAGAATGTACCCTTAATTACTTTCAGCAGAATTCTTATTCATTCATTTCTGTGTGTGTGATTCCTCTATAAAACTCTTTCACAGAGCAGAATAGAGCTGTTGAATTTGAGAAAGTTTTTATGGACTTAAAATAGAAGGATACATTAATACAATATTAGATTAACAACTTTTCTCATTCCTTTTTGGCCTCCCAGGGAATGGTAGCCGTATCAGGAAGTTTATCAGTACTCCTGGATTCAATTATTTGTGCTCTGGGCCCTTTGACTTGTCTAACATCTCAGTTACCTGAGCTGAATGGCTGCCCCAAACATGTTTTGGTAAGTTACACTTGGTTACCAAGATGTCTTATTATGTCTTAAAATTCAGTTGTGCAGGGCACAGAGACCCATTCAGTATAGTAGTTGCGTTCAGTGCTGCAGATGCAGTGGCAATGGACAGGGCTGGGTGATGGGGAATAGCAGGTAGCAGGAGGTAGGCAAGCAGCCAAAAGGGCAGAGACAGTGGAAAAAATAGGCAGGTGGGTATTATATGAAGTGGGAAATTGTAACATCTATTTGAGCCATTGTTGTTTTAAAACAAAATAGGAAAAATTATACTGAACCAAAAATTGAAGATTTGTTGTCTGTTCGAACAATGCAGAAGTGGGGCTGGGAAACCACAAGTTGCCTTTGATGGGGCTTTCCTTAAATATTCTATTCAAGCAAAAAGTGTTTCACTTTATAACATACATATTGAATTAATTTAATGTTTCTGTCTTTTCAGTCAAACACATTAGATAATATTGCCTACATAATGCCCGGTCTTTGACAAAAAATGCAAGTTTGGAAAGTAATCTACTGCCATGCTACTGGTGTGTATACATATATATTGCGTTCCTCAAGACTCAACCTACAGAATTTTAAAGATTTTTGTCAATATCCGTTTAACTTGATTTTATGAAAAAAGTCCAGAACTTAAAATTTGCATGAATTGGAAGATGTTTTCTTAAGTCTGTGTGTTTCTATATAACTAGAGTTTAGTATTTTTTAATATATCAGCCTTAATATAAAAGGAAAAAGATACATTGAATTATTTGAATTAGAAATGTAAAACAGAGCCCTGATGGTGCAGTGGTTAAAGTGCAGTATTGCAGGCAAACTCTGTCCACAGCATGGAGTTTGATCCTGACAGGGCTCAAGGTTGACTCATCCTTCCATCCTGCGAAGGACAGTAAAATGAGGGCCTAGACTATTAGGGAAATATGCAAATAACTCTTCAACATTGTAAGCCATTCAGACAGTGCTGTAAAGAGCTATGGGGTGGTATATAAGTCTAAACATTATTGCTATTGCTATAAAATAGTTCTTCTCTAAGTGGAGACAATGGAATAAAGAAAAAATAATGGACATGTTCAAATTAATGATGAGTCCTATCCATAAAGAACTGTTGTGGCATTAGGAATTCTTGTTAAATGTTGCATTGTCAGCGCTACATACAAATTTGGGAGTGAATGAAATCAAATCACATAATTAAAATGGTTACTTCTTTAATGTGACTGCTTAAAGCAGCTATATTTTTCTCCACACACAGTTTTAATAAGTAGCAGTGAGGTGCTAATTCATGTTCATTCAGGTTTTGAAGCAATTCTTCCAAATCATTTTCAAAACCTATATAGCACTAGTAATTACAGTATAGAAATGTAATATTTCACACAATGTTCAGATTATGAGAGAAAAGGAAGATCTTTAGCCTACAATTCCAAGCTCCAAATTCTTCACATTTAGATAGTGACTTCTGAAACAGTAGCTAAAAATATTGTCATAGAAGGCAAGAGTGTTCCCCCAATTACGCAAATTCCAATTTAGCATTCATTACCAGCAAATCGACTTTTTTCTCTTATGGTGCTAATGTTCATGTACAGGCAGTTAGAAAGTTGATATTGAAGGGCTTAATAATAAGAGGAAGAGAAATCTAATGTCTCAGCACAGGATTTAGCGCTCTGACTCTGTTCTTCTCTGGGAAAGCACTTCCATAGGATTAAGTATGGCATTTTTAATATAGGAATTTACATTTTTGGGTACATATTTTTGTATATAGTTTTAATTAGAACACAAAAATCCTTCTACTATTGTTCACAAAACATATGCAGGTAGTCCTCAACCTATGGCCACAATTGAGCCCAAAATTTATGTTGCTAAATGAGACAGTTGTGACTTTTGCCCCATTTTATGACTTTTCCTGCCATAGTTAAGTGAATCTCTGTAACTGTTAGGTTAGTAATGCAGTTGTTAAGTGAATCTGGCTTCCCCATTTATTTGTTTATCAGAAGGTCACAAAAGGTGATCACATAATCTGGGATGCTGCAATGATCATAAATGAGTCAATTGTCAAGCATCCAAATTTTGATCACATCACCACAGGGTTACTGCAATGGTGATAAGCATGAAAAATGGTCATAAGTCACTTTTTTTAGTGCAGTTATAATTTCAAATGTCATTAAACAAATAGTTGTAAGCAAAGAATTAACCTGCATTGGTTTTATAATCTAACACCCTTGTCATAATTGAACTTCAAGTTATAACAAGTATTGATTAAAAGGAAATTTTGATTTTTTTAAAAATTATTTGTATGAAAATAGCAATACAGGTAGTCCACAACTTACAACCATTCATTTAGAAAATGTTCTAAGTTACAAGGTGAAAAAGTGCCATATTTCCAGTCCTCACTCTTAAGACCATTGCAGAGCTCTCATAATTGGATGCTTTTTGACCTTCATATATTTATGAGGATTGCGGCATCCCAGGGTAAATGTATTGCCATTTGTGACCTGTCCAGCTGGCTTCTGATAAGCAAAATCAGTGGGGGAAGCCAGAATCGCTTAATGATCACAGCAAAAAGATATACATAAGTCACATGATGACTTATGTAACCACCACATTGCTTAGTGATGGAGGTTCTGATTCCAACTGTGATTGTGAATCGATGTGTCCTTATAGTGTGATTTTAAAAATGGATAAAACAAATGTTAAAATTCTATGTCATAACCTTATGATGTAGGATTTAAAAATCTTAAAACAGCAGGAAATGAAATCATTTTAATCCAAGAATATACATCACTTACCTAGGCTCTTAGAGTGGATATTTTTCTAATTGGTAGACTATTAAATTGACTGCTTTTCCATTATTTCATTTTAAACTTCTTCTAAATAATGAAGCACCTGTCCGGATTCCTATCCCATAGTTAAACCTGATGATTTAAGTACTATGTGCTAAGAACGAATGATTTGAGATTTTAAAAATCTATTCAGATTTGATATTATTTGAACAATGCTACAAGCAATATAAGAATCAATTGAGATAGTGATTAAGGCATCAGCCTAGAAACCAGGAAAACATGGAAGCCAGCTGGTGACTTTAGTCATTTTTATCTTACCCCTAGGAAACAGGCAATGGCAAGCTAGTTCTAAAAAATTTGCTGTAAATCACTGACTCAGTTGTGTAGATATACAAGCAGCATATGAACTATAAAGAATATCAGTCTTTAGAGCTGGACATTTAACAAATCATTTAATTACATTTATACTATATGGCTGCTTTTGGAAAAGTTCTTCGAGTTTCCAGCATTGAGTGGAAAGTCTTTAAATTGGGGGTTTGGTAGCCACTTTTCCAACTAAGAAATGTACTTAAAAGGCATAATCAGTCTGACCAAATAATAATAATAATAATAATTTAATAATAATAATAATTTTATTTTTTAAACCGCACCCTCTCCCCACAGGGACCCGGGGCGGTGCACAGGCAGAATAAAAACAGTCAATAAATACATACATTTCTAAAAAACAATTGAACCAACCCTGTGCTAAAAATTCACTAAAAATATGCTACCCCATTAAAAACCCCAAAGACAGAGAGACTATCCTAGGCCGGCCAGACAGAAGAAGTGTGTTTTTAGCTTGAGACGGAAGGAGCGGAGGTCAGTAGTCATCCTGATATCGGGGGGAAGGTCGTTCCAGAGGGCCGGGCCCGCCACAGAGAGAGCCCTTCCCCTGGGAGTCGCCCGCTGACAGAGTCTAGTGGACGGCACCCGGAGAAGTCCCTCTCTGTGGGAGCGGATCGGCCGTGAGGATGTATGGGGCAGGATCCGATCCTGCAGATGAGCTATATCTTACAAAAGCTTATTCCATTTAATACAATTTATTAGTTGGTGCTATAAGATACCTATTGTTGTTTTCTGCCAGCCTAGACTAACACGGCTCTACTACAAATGAAGAAAGGCAATTTTTACTTATGTCCCTGTCCTGTGTTACCCCACCCACAGATATCTCACAAAAGCTAGAAAAAATAACAACAAAAAAGATAAGCACAGGGGTCAGAAATAATTGCCTTCTTCCAGTGTCTGAAATAATCTGTCAATTAAAGACTTCAATTCATAAACGAACATAATATGTAGCTTAGGTTTCCAGCATCTTGGTTTAAATAGAAGAACTGCTTCACACTTATCATTTGCAATGTGGTAGACTTGATGTTTTTAAACATACAAATGTACTTGATGTACCTTTATTTAATATCTGTACACATTTGTATAATACATAACTTGTCATATTTGATAGTGAAAGGTTTTGAACCTATGCTTTTGTTTTTTTTATATATTTGTTAGTTCCTTCGTTTAACCTCCTTGCTATTGTACATAAGTGTTTTTATACCTGGAAATTTCATTTTGATTCATTTCTATTTCCTCTTATTAATTCATGTACAGGTTTTTCAGTATCAGAAAATTTTCTATCCCTTTGCCATCCGTATAATACTATCCGTGTGTGATAATCACCTATATGTCTTGTAGGACTCTGTATTCTATACCATTTTTTAAATTTTGCCTCATTGCAGTTCTAAATTCAATCAGTGTATCTACCAGAAACTGTTGTTATAAACTTTTTAATTGCAAATGAGTTTGTCATAATGTGAGGTTGGTGGGTCAATCTGCTGGCATTTATAACAGTCTGGGTCCTGAAGTGGAAAAGCATAGTACAGACAATCCTCAACTTACAACAGTTCATTTAGTGATTGTTCAAAGTTACAAAGGCACCGAAAAATTTATTTGATCGTTTTTCACTTACAACCTTTGAAGCGTTCCTGTGATCATGTGAACAAAATTCAGATGGTTGGCAGATGGTTCATACTTACGATTATTGCTGTGTCCCAGGATCATGTGATCAACTTTTGTACTTGATGTACCGCTGGGGCTATTTTAGATAGTTTTAAATTGGGGTTTTTAATTTGGTTTTTAGCATAGGATTGTTTCATGTAATTTAATATGCTTTTAAATTTTGTATATTCTGTTTTATATGTTTTTAAATTCCTGTGCGCCGCCCTGGGTCCTTCGTGGAGAAGGGCGGGATATAAATCAAATTAAAATAAAAATAAAAAAAATAAACTTTTACAACCTTTTGCTAAGCAAAATCAATGGTGAAGCCAGATTCACTTAACCATATTACTAACTTAACAACTGGAGTGATTCGCTTAACTATGGCCAGAAACATCATAAAATGGAGCAATTCTCACTTAACAACAGAAATGTTGGGCTTAATTGTGGTTGTAAGTTAAGGCCTACCTGTACTGTATTTACTAAAAATATGAGAACTTGAGCCTGTAACAGATCAACATGTAGATATATTCTTACATTGTTTTTGACACAAGCTTGATTGTTTTAAAATGGAGACATTTGTCCCCATATGCATTAGCGTATCAAGCAAATTGTTGCTATTAAAGGTATTGCCAAGAAAGATACTTCGTTTGTGAGTCATTATTTCTATTCCACATTAAATGACATCTAAATAATATAATACTGAAATATTAGTACTATGCTCATGATGCAAAACACTGTACCTTGAAATCATCAGTAATCCAATATTGCTGTATTGTTAAGATTTAAAATTATTTTTTCAGTTGGGTGCATTTTGCTTATGTATACTGTACATATAACTTTTCTGATAAAAAAAATAAAACATGTTACTTTCCAGTATTCTAGTAGATTTTAGAGTATGAGTAATAGTTTTGCATTTATGGTTGGAGGTTGCTAAAATTTATAATCTTAAATTCACTTGAATCAGGATGAGAATCCAAAAATTTTCCCAATGCTTTACTGAGTCAACTCAAGTGTTTACTTCCTGCACTGAGCTGATAGAAGAATGTAACTATGTAGAAAGCTCCAAATAATTCCCTGAACATATGGGTTTGGACGGAGAAAACAGTCCGACCACTTTGGCATCTATAATTATCTAAACGTTGCTATTGAAAAAGAACCGAAAGACATCGGGGAACGGAAGATACCTCAGCCCGGCCCTAGTGGCAGCAAAGCGCCTTTTTACGAATAGGTTTCATACGGCTTTGATTGCGGCAGAGCGAAGCTGCTTTCTCCTGAACAGGCCCTCCGCGGAAGCCACCGATACTGCGACGACTGCGAGCGGCTTGGGTCCTATTTGCGACCTATAATTATGGCATCACCCAATCGTCGCCGCTCGCTGTCACCAGGTAACAAACCTTTCCCTACAGCAAGAGCCTTGGGGAAAAGACTACAACTCCCAAGCGTGCTTGCAAGGAAATGCCTCCCCCGGAATTAGAAAGCTTTATTGCCGACGAAGATGTTCAAGAGCGGGCTGTGCCCACATCCCGCCAACTCGCTTCCTCCATCAGATTTCCGCGTTAAACTCCGCTCGCAAAAGGAGGCGCTTACGCTACGGGGTGTGTCGCAAGAGCGAAGGACCAAGCACGCCCCCTGCAGCTCAGAGCGGCCACGTGACCCACCCGTGGCCCTGTCAGCTGATCTCTGCTAAGCCGTGGCGGTCGGCTACTCTAGGCGGTGATGGAGTTTCTTCTCGGCAATCCTTTTAGCTCTCAGGTCGGACAGCGCATTGGTAAGTGGCCGCCTGAGTCTTGCGTTGCGCTTCTTCTAACCTCCCCCACCCCACCCCGTGTGTCTCCCGACTTCGACCGCTCGTGTGACTGTAGCTTTAAACTCTGGATTTTACCTCAAGTCAGTATCTAACCGCGGGAAGGGCGGAGTTTAGATTTTTTTTTTCTGGCCGATGGGGATAGGTCACGCTTCTGACGGACAGTTCGTGCTGATCAATGGGGTATGACCGAGGAGGCGGGTTCTTGGGGGTAGGCCTTGTAAGCCAATCCTGTCACGGTAAAAGTACGGCGGGGGGTCTCGAAGAAGGGATAAAGTTTGCTTATTTAAAGGGGACGCCGCCTCTCGTGCGAACGTCACGCCCCCTGGAAGGCTGATCGCTCTTAGAGTGGGCTGCCTGCGAACGGTTGAGATGATTTTGAAAAGAACTTCGAAGCTTTCCCTTCAGTTGCTTTGGAGTCTGAGGAAATAGCTCAATGTCGCAAAAGCACGAATTGTCAAACTCAGAATGGGCGGAGGCCTAAATGCTTTCTTCCTCTGGTCTTCTCAGTGACCGTCCACATGAAGTGGACTACAAATGCCATCTCTCCTGGGTGCGTGGCATTTTTCAGTTTGTCCCATGGGGATGGCATTGAGTGGGGGACACTAAATGGCTGTTCGGAGCACTAAACAAATTAAAGTCCAGTCCTAAGGAGAGGGAAAATTTATCTCTTAGCAGACACAGCATTTAAGTCACTAACAAGCAGCCTCTGGCCTTGCTGCTGTTGCTGAATCACATCTTGAAGTCTTGCTCATCTTTCGTCATGCAAGCTGGGGCTCCTGGGAACTGTAGTTCTCAAATGTTTGCAGAGTTACATATTTTCTGTTGCTGACTTAAGAGTTCACAAAATTTACATTTATAAACCTATTGGGCATCCTTTGTCCTTAGCTGGGCCCGGGTAGCTGGATTTAATCTTTGTTAATGTTTAACTCCGAACAATTATTGATGTTTTTTCCTTATTTTTCCCCCCTCATTTTTATGAACATGTTCTAAATTAAATTTAAGGATCTTAGGACAGGTTTCAGCGGTGAATGTTATGCAATGGTCAAGGATGCCTATTGAGTGAAAAAATTGTGACATTGTTTCCTAAATCCTTCTTTATCTGGAGGAAAAGTGCTGTAGGTACTCTTTAAAAATGACAAGATTCACTTCTTGATCTTGGGGGTCTTATGTCAGATTATGTGGAAAGAGGAGACATTGCCAGGGTTGGTGGATGTATATTATATGTATTATATAACCATACAAGCATATAGTTTTGCAAGTAAAAAGCATACCACACAAGAGTCATCTCACTATTCTACAGGTATATATTTTCCCTCTGGCATCATGATCTGTTTCATTCACAAAAAAACAATGTGACTTAACTAAAACATATTTCTGATTTAAATCTGAAGTTAAACTCTCCAAATAAGATCTTTGCCTAAATTCACGTGCACGTATATGCTGTTAATAATGCTGGATAAAATCTAGACTTAAGAGTGGATTAGTGACATTCAAATCAACTGGAATCAAATAAGATATACCATATTTTTTGGAATATAAGATGCACCAAGGTTTTGAAGAGGCAAATTACAAAAAAAAAGTAGGTAGGTAGATAGAGGAATAGAGAGGGAGAGAAAGAAAGAGAAATACAGTAGATAGGTAGGTAGAAAGAGTAGGTAGGTAGGTAGGTAGATAAAGGGATAGAAAGAGAGAGAAATAGAGAAATACAGTAGGTAGGTAGGTAGAAGGATAGAGAGAGACATAGAAAGAGAGAGAGAAATACAGTAAGGAGGGAGGGAGTGTGTAGATAGGTAGGTAGAGGGAGAGAGAGAAAGAGAAATACAGGAGGGAGGGAGAGTGTAGGTAGGCAGGTAGGGAGATGAGAGAGAGAGAGAGAGAGAGAAATACAGTAGGTAGGTAGGGAGAGTGTGTGGGTAGGTAGGTAGAAGAATAGAGAGAGAGAAATACAGTAGGTAGGTAGGGAGAGAGAGTGTGGGTGGGTAGGTAGATAGGTAGAAGGATAGAGAGAGAGAAATAGAGAGACAAGTACAGTAGGTAGGGAGAGAGAGAGAGTAGGTGGGTAGGTAGGTTGATGTTTCCAGGTGTATTTATCCATGTCCTGGAGAAGTAAATCGCTGACAAACAAGACTTTGTTTCTGCCGGCACAGAAACAGTTAAAGAGCCTTCTAAAAGAGCTTTCCTAAAGTGTTTTTACACTGCAAACCTTCCCAAAACTGCTAGTTTCTCCATGAAAACGGGGCCATTTTTCTTCAAATAAAAAGCATGACTAGCCTTGGGGGGGCTTGCAGAGTGCTCCTGGGGGGATGGGAGGGTGAAAAATGAGCAAAAAACCGCCCCATTTATCATGACAATGGGCCATTTTTGTGTCAAATAAATTGCATGCATAGCCCTATGGAGGCTTATAGAGTGCTGCTGGAGGCTGGGGGGGCAAAAACGGCCTGATTTAGGCTAATCTCTGCCCTCCCCAGCCCCCAGGAACTCTCTAGAAGCCTCCATAAGGCTAGGCACAGCCATTTTGGTGAAGGTGGTAGGGTTTCGGGAGGCAAAATATGCTGTATTCGATGTATAAGACGCACCCAGATTTTCAGCTTCTTTTTAGAGGAATACAGGTGTGTCTTATACTTCAAAAAATATGGTAAATCTGTTCCACTGGTTCCCGTGCTTTGCTTCATTTTATTCAACTTGGTTTTTACCCAATATAATTGTATGTTTGAAATATAATTTAAACTCTATATTTTGACGTGTGCTTAGACTGTAATAAATGTTAATAGCATTAACTAATAAATCCCCTTCTGTCTTTAGTGGATAAAAAATAGATAATAGTTTTTGATGATATCGGAATTCTTGGAATCTGAAACCTTCATAACCAGTAATTCTTAACATGTTAGTGATGTGTCATAAATTGCCGAATCTCTACAGCCTGGCAGCTGGCTAACATACATCTTGCTGAGTTTGCCTGTAAGAACTTAGACAATACTCACACATATTGCTAGTTTGGAATATTGAATTTACTGGCACATTTAGTTTTGTCATCTTCCAACTAGAATTGTTGTTGTTGTTGTCAGGTGAGATTTAAACTGCTTTGTTCATTTCATATAAAAGTTGTGCATCCTGAGTTAGACTTCTGAGTTGTTGATGCTTCTAATTACAGCTTCCAAAGCTGAATTTAGCATCTACATCATTCACATCACTATTGAGGGCCTTGTGTCTTAGAAGAGCTTCATAAAAGGAGTAAAATTCAGTTGTCTTTGTTTTTCCCCCATTTCAAATGCAAACATTTATGAAATGTTATAAGTCAGAATCGATTTAATTGATATATGAGTGGGGGAAAGTGTTTATTTGATAGGATGAGGCTCTTTTATGAGGTCTCAATCTAAAGAGGTGTTCAATAGAATGTTCAACACAGCCATACATGAGAACCATAGAATGAGATAGAATCAGGCCAGTGGTTTTCTTTTGCAGCATAATGCACAGTCATAAGGAAACGGAAGAAGTTGCTAAGATATCAGTTTGCCATGGGCAATCTGCTTTCCTATCTCATGTTCTGTATTTCTCAGTTTTGGAGAGCAAACAAGCTTGGTTCCTGAGTTCGGGAGCTCCATGGACCCACATGGGGGTGGAAGTTTTCAAGAAAATATTGTAGAACCATTTATCCAAGATGGTATGAGGAGTCCTGCTTTGGACACGGAGTTGGACTCCATTGTCTTCCTCCAATTTTATCATTCTATAAATTGCTGCTTTCAAAATATATCCAAATACAACCTCAGCAACTATTGGTCTTTAGTTAGTAACAGGAAAGGCATAATTGAAAAAACCCCATTTGGGTGGCAATGACTTATATGGAAGAGGTTGTTTCTAGAAGCTATAGTGGCAGTTCTGTCTTCAGAAAGGACACTAATGTGTTAACAGTGGAAATGACATTTTTTAAATATGAGATGTATTCTGCTAAATCATGGAAGTGAAATATATTATGGTTTTTTTATATTTTTCATCAAAATTGGATATTAAAAAGAACTTTCAGCAGATGGCAATACTGAGTTGACCATATTTCTCATGTGGTCAGATCCAATTAGTAATTTGATAGATCAGCAGGAAATTCCAGAACTATAAGCCAGACAGAAAATTCAAGGGTGGAGGGTGTTTATAAGTATGTCTCATAGTCACTCAACGTTGAGTCTGACTTTTAGGAAACTTAATTTTTATTTATAAACAAAAAATATTTTAGGCTTTATTCAATTACTTTATATCCACCAGATTTTAAATTCACCTAGTCGATTTTGTATTGGTTTATTCCAAGAGATTATGTGGGTGGGCATCGTATTTCCATTTTTGTTTGATTAATTATTTCTGTCCCATTTTGAATTTCCTGAAAATAAACATCTTCTGGAATATCTTTAAGATGCTCTGGCTAGATTTTATATCTATAGAAATAGCTCAATTTGTCCTATCATATTAATTATTTCCAGTTTTGTATATTATTGATAAGCATAACACTGAAAAATGGTTCACGATTTAATATACAGTGATTACCAATTTTCAGTATTATACTTCCAGAAGCCTTATAAAAATTGGCCAATATTGTTCCAATAAAGTATGTAGGAACACAGAATAAGATATATTGGCTTGGCAAGGACATACATACATACATACATACATACATACATTGTTTGAGAATTTTATAGTTCATCTATAAATAAATAAAATAGTTGCATTATGGCATCATGGTTCAAATATTTTAAACAAGGATCTTGAACATCATTGTTAAAGCCATATAATCTAATCGGTAACAATAGAGAGTAAGGTAATCTAAAATTGTTTAATAATAGTTTTATTGTCTCTTCTTGCACTAACTGCAATTTTCTTGTGTTTCAAAGGCAGATTCACAACACTATGCTATAATCTAGATTGGAGTTTAGCAATTAAGAGACCATTAGAGACAGGCCATTCCAGTCCAGAAACATTACTTAAGCCCAGATGATGGGGAAATGTTAAGAGAACTTTTCAGACAGATGTCCCCCTAATTCACATTAATAGAAAAAAATGGAGAAGCACATTCAGATTTGTAATATTCTGTCTTGATACCCATCTTAAGATACCAGTTTTAATTTAAAAAAATAGCTTTAGATGCTCGTTATCTGTTTCTTAGTCTGGACTACCTTATACTGCTGACAGCGAGCAACAGGAGCTCAAGTATGTTGTATTCTTATTTTTTTAAAGAAAGTGCATCTAGAACAATCTTCCTCAGCTTATTTATCCTGCAGGATTTGCAGATTTCAGGGAACTCCTACGTAAAAATTATTCCTACGGTTAGTATTGTTTGATAGATGAAGTAAAAAAAATCTCTTTTTTTTTCAAACAATCTGTCATCTGAAACCTGGGGTTTCATGAAAGAATCCCAGTGAGAAAAGATGACCTAGAATCAGAAACCTACTCATTTCCTTAACCATGAATTGGTTGGAACTCAATTTCAATTTATAATCTTTATACAGCACTATGTATCTAGGTACTTACCCCACTATTATGTGTATTGTGAAATCAAGTGGTACCTAAATCTGATAAATTAAACCTTCTGAGTGATAATGGAGCAAGAGCTGCTTGCTAACAGCATATTTGAGACAGTCAGTTTCAATGCCCTAATAATTTAATAATTTCTACCAGTGGCTTCTTACAAGTATTGTTTTATTACTTTGTCCAATCAGTTAAAAAGTAAGACTTCAGGGCCTCTAGACTTCAAAATACCTGGGACCAGAATGTTAGTAATTTGCCCAGAAGCAGGCAGTAGAAAACCTCCAATGTATTACTCTTCTATAGCTAATATATTTTAAACATACTGGTTTCACAGCTTTCAGTTAATAACAACCATACCTTGGAAATCCCAGGAAGCTCTGCACCTTCTAAGTGTTTCAGTTTGCTAAATTACTGGTGCTAGACTGTTATTATCACCTTATTACAGAAATTCACCCAGGAAAATTAGGTGGCATTTTTAATCTGCTTTTCTGAGTGAAATTTCTTTTTTTCCCTTCATTTGCCTTGTTTGATGCTTGCTCGTATTACTGTGGATAATTTCTCCTCTTTTCAATTAGCTCATTATTTATAATTACCAGCTAGTACTGGTTTAAGTCTAGACATCCACTTTTTGATGGTGGTAGTGTTTTTGTTTTTTTAATACCGGCAGTAATCTTCCCTGAATTTAAATTTATCTGTTTGCCAAAAGCAGTTGAGACTGCACTGATTGCGGGGGTTAAACATTAGCACTAACAGCTTTGTTGGTCATCACCCTAGCATTAGCAGCATTGTGGAGAGGACAAAATCTATCTACAGTACAAGACACTATTGTGTACGTTATTTTCCCTGAAGAATCATTCATAGATTGATTCAATATTTGATTCAAAATAGGCAAAGATGGTTTAGATTCAGTATGGGCATCATGTCTTTTTCTACAGTGTAAATCTAGTCATTAAGGCTCAGGAAATATTGACTTCAGGATGTGCTACAGAAGTAGTGGCAGAATGCAGCTACATGTTGCCAACTCCTTACTGCAGGGGTGTCAAACTCAATTTCATTGTGGGACGTATCAGGGTTGTGTTTGACCTCGGGGGTCTGGGGTGGAGGTGGCCAGGAAGGGCATGGCCAGCTTGACATCACTCGTGCCATGGGCGCCTCTGCCGGCCCAAGCACTCTGCCAGCGAAAACAGGCTCCCAAGCTCTGTTTTTGGCTGGGACAGCCTCCTGAAATCCTCTGCAAGCAAAAATGGAGCTCAGGGGGGGCCTCGTGCTCCGTTTTCACTGGCAGAAGCACTGCAGCCAATCCTTCACTGTTCCAGAGCTGGCTTGCGGGCCTTGAGTTTGACACCCCTGCTTACAACACTTGTGAAATCAAGTTTTTTCCTGAGCCTGCACATCTCTGGAGATGGCAGCTATTGAATAGACTATTATAACCAAAAGCTAAATAAGCAAAGAAGGAGAAACCTATCAAAGGGCTTTCAGCAACAGGCCAGATGACTAACAACTGGGGTGGAGGAACACAGTTGCCTTATTAGTGTGTGGTCAAGGTTTAATTATTGTTTAAGTGTTTATGTTCTGTTGTTTATATAATTGTTCTAATACATATACTTTTTCTGTTCATTTTTTATATTGTTTTGATTTTGTAGTATCACTTTATTACAGTATTTGGGATTTTTCTTTTGTTATAGTTAAAAAGCATTTTTAGAGTTACCACGACTAAAGACTAGTAGCAAAACACATAGTTACTGTATCATGGGAGTAACAAATGGATTTCTAGGCACCGCAACTGACTGGTTTGGTCCCTGCTGTATGTCCTGTGGAGAATGGGCCCTACATTTGGAGATTTTTTTTTCAAGAGAGAGTCCATCTTTAATTTTGGACAAGATCACGATTACTCTGAACGGCTCCTTTATGACTCAAAGCTCCAATTTGAGGAGCAAGTGAAGCTGTGTCTATGAGGTCTAGGGAAACTTGTCATAGCCAACTCCCGCAGGACAAGAGTTACACTAATATCAAAGAAATGGTGGAACAGAATCATAAAAAGATGCAAAAGGGGAAACAAAATGTAATGTGAATGACAAAAATTAAAATAAGTTTTAATTATTTTAAATAATTGAATTGAATTGTTGAATTGCCCAGGGTGTATTGGCCCACTCTGGTCTAGGTAGGCAGCTCCAATTAATGCACCAACTGCAAACTTTCCTGGAACAGAAGGTCTTATTATAGTCATTCACACTTTGGTTCATTTACTTTGTTGCAGCACCATGTGCATGGTGCTGTTGTTGAAGACCATTAGATAGTTGTAATTGGTCCAGAATGGAGCAGTTCAAATAGTTATGGGTGTATCTGTACATTGAGAACTGCCCTGGTGACCAGTTGACTTTTGTGTGCAATTTGAGATGATGGTTGTCACCCTTAAAGCTCTTTATGATTCTGTATAACAGATAAGTGTCTTGAGGACTGTCTCCCAGTTGTATTTGTTCATTCAATAGGGTCCATGTGGAAAGAGTAGGGTCCATGTGGTTTCCCTCTCTCAAGGAATACCATCAGAAAGGACTGAGAAAGTGTACTTTGTCAACTGCTCTTCCCCTTCTCTGAAATATGTTTCCTAAACTCTGACTAGTTACAATCTTGCTAAGATTCAGGAAACCTATCAAAATCTGTCTCTATCAGCCAGCCTTAGGAGTATATCTATTTTGAGAATGTATTCATTTAATTGAATTGTATTTATTCCCTGGTGCACTGCGAATATTGTTACCAGTTGTAATGATCTTTTTATACTATTTTAAAAAAATAAATTTATGTGTATTTGATATATAAACCTCTCAGAGTCAGCAATGGCTGAAGCTGTATATAAACCTAGTAAATTGAGTAATAGAGGTTGCTATTTTTTTCCATTTCCACAGAGAAAGCTACTGATGGCTCCTTACAGAACGAAGATTGGGCTCTTAACATGGAAATCTGTGACATCATTAATGAGACAGAAGAAGGGTAAGAAAACAAGTGCTGAAGTCAATAGTCATTTTCTGGATAGGTTCACTGATGATTTTGCATTAGCTTTTCTAAGATCCTTAAAGACACACCTAGCTCAGGAAAAGTGATATGTGTAACAAGGAGCATGGATATAAAACATAACAGCTCAACGCTATTATGCTCAAACACTGTTTTAGTTATCAGTGCCAAAAATTCCATTACCAAGTTGTAATTATTTGCATAAGGGTAAAATCAATCTTACACGCTTTTCCTGAAATCTGAAAAAATAAAAATATTCCTAATTATCTCAATATATTTTTCTTTAGATCTGTTAATGTTAATTTATTTTTTAAATAATTCAAATTACTTGCTTTGTTAATTGTTAATTATTTTTTTAAATAATTCAAATTATCTGCTTTCGCTTTTTAGTGCCTCATTTTCAGATATCTTCATTAAGTTTAGGAATCTTGGTTCTTTTAATTCATGTGAACAAAACTGTTTCTTGGGGGGGGGGGAGTCGGTTAATGTATTGTGAAGAACAGGCTGCTCTTTTTGTTCTTTGGTTGGGTGATTCCAGGGTCTAATTGAAGAAGAACAAACCTGATTCTGACCCTTACTGTCTGGCAAATTGCAAGCATATATTTTGTTCGTTTTTCAATGTTAATACTTTTATTTTATTTTTAAGTAATATTAGTACTTTTATTATCTGACCTTTGCTATTGTTAGGCCCAAAGATGCTTTTCGAGCCATAAAGAAAAGGATTGTGGGGAATAAGAATTTCCATGAAGTGATGCTGACTTTGACGGTGAGTATTGGGCAGATTTCTGAGTTACGGTGGATATAGAAAACCTACACACCCTGTTAAGTTTTTGAGATGTAAAACATGTATAACGTACATGTTATATTAAAAGTGGGGAAAATTCCGAAGTGATTTTCCAATATTTGAGGGACTCCTACAAAGACAAAGATGTTAGACTATTTTCCAAGGCACTAAATGACAAGAAAAGAAACAAGGGATGGAAACTAACGAAAGAGAGAAGCAACCTAGAACTAAGGAGAAAATTCCTAACAGTGAGAGCAATGAGCCAATGGAATAGGTTGCCTTCAGAAGTTGTGGATGCTCCATCACCGTCTCAAATGGTATAGGGTCGCCTGCTTGAGCAAGGATTAACTAAAAGACCTTCCAACTCTATTCTATGTTCTATCTTAGTCGGATTTTTTTACACTTCCAAAACTTGGTATTTTAATGACTATGTATACTTTTCTACTTTCACTATACATAAAGTTATGCCTTCACTTTCTCTCTTACCTTTGCTTTTTACCATCTGTCAATGGGGATAGATTTCCAATTAAGCTTTATTGACAAACTGAGTAACAGGCAGTTCTGTTCCATTAGGAGGGTGTTAGCAAGGGAAAAAGCTGTTGTGGTAAGTGCCTTACCTCAAGGATATATCTGGAAAAGAGGAGTGATCTCTAACCTACAATGCACAATTTTCATAAGCACAGTTTTTAAAAAAAAATATTGTGAAGATTGTCTGAATTAATTGAAAGGCAATGCAAATACACTTGGCAGTAAAAGAATAATTTTATTGGCCTAATGTGAAACAGCCATACCTTTCTACTTGCCTGTGAACACCAAGGCGAGTTTTTGCAACCAAGGAACTGAATCACTTGGGATTGGTGTTATATAGATATTTCTAAAACACCAACTGTAATGTGATCAGGAAATGAAAAAGCAAGTAGACCAGAAGTACTGTATTTTTCGAAGTATAAGACACACCTTTTGCCCTCAGAAAGGAGGCTGAAAATCTGGGTGCGTCTTATACACTGAATGCAGCATTTATTTATTTTTTGCTTCCCGAAACCCCGCCCTCTTCACCAAAATGGCCATGTATCTTTCAGAATGCTCCTGGGAGCTGGGGAGGTAAGAAATGAGCAAAAAATGGGCCATTTTATGCTCAATTTTGCCCAACCCCCGGGAGCACTCTATAAGCCTCCTAAAAGCTATGAATGCCCATTTTTGACAAAAAACGGGCTCATTTTCATGAAAAACAGGCCAGTTTGGGGAGGTCTGCAGAGTACAAAAACTTTTTTTTTTAAATTTGCCTCTTCAAAATCTTGGTGCGTCTTATACTCTGAAAAATACGGTAATTTCTAATGCATCTTGTTTAACTTCGCAGGTCCTTGAGACATGTGTCAAAAACTGTGGCCATCGCTTTCACATACTGGTTGCTAGCCAGGATTTTGTAGAAGGTGTATTAGTACGAACCATCCTTCCCAAAAACAATCCTCCAGCCATTGTACATGATAAGGTGCTGACCCTCATCCAAGTAAGTACATCCCTCAATCTTTCTGTCTTTTAGTGGGCTCTCCATGTATAAGAACAGTTACTTTACCTAAACTACAACCCCAGATTATTTTCATACCAGTATGTAATCTATGCTTATTAAATAGAAGTAAACTTTCTACCATGCTGAAGATAAATGAAATCTGAAACGTGTGTACCATGTTGATATATTCAATTTGCATAGTATCAGACCTTATCTTATATAAAATAATAATTATAAATAATATCAAAACTTATTCTGTATAAATAATTATGTTACTGTTCATGGTAAGAGGCAAAACACAGGTAGCAGTCTAAAGCTACCTTTTTAACTCATGAACCCTGCTGTTTCTTTTAGAGCTCAGCTAGAATAGCTACAACCATGTTTTATTAGATCTGTGTTTTAAATTAACTGTCTCCTTTTTAGCACGGGTTAAATTGTTTAATAGTAGTTTTAAATTTTGTAGAATTTGTATTATTTGTATTGTTGGATTTTAAGTTCCTGTGTGCCGCCCTGAGTCCCTTTTTGGGAGATAGGACGGGATAGAAATTTAATAAATATAATATATAATATACAAGCCTATAATCATGGGCTAGAAACGTTACATCGTGGTAAGATGGGTGGCGAACAAATTTAATAAATTAAACATTTTTAAAAAGTTAAAATCAGGTTTTCTAACAGCCATATATGCTGCTAGTGTTAATACAATAATACAATAGCAGAGTTGGAAGGGACCTTGTAGGTCTTCTAGTCCAACCCCCTGCGTGGGCAGGAACCTTATACCATTTCAGCCAAATGGCTATCTAACATCTTTTTAAAGACTTCCAGGGTTGGGGCATTCACAACTGCTGGAGGCAAGCTGTTCCAGAGGTTAATTGTTCTGACTGTCAGGAAATTTCTCCTTAGTTCTAAGTTGCTTCTCTCCTTGATTAGTTTCCACCCATTGCTTCTTGTCCTGCCCCCAGGTGCCTTGGAGAATAGTTTGACTCCCTCTTCTTTGTGGCACCCTCTGTTATCATATATCTAGTATTTATCAGATCATTCCAGTATTTAGACTCTGACCAGCCCATGCAGCCAAAATTTTAAAATTTTAATAGCAGAAATGTCCAGAGTACGACAGAATGTTCAAATCTGCTAACTGTTCTCTGCTTTTGATGCATAGTCTGCTTTTTTTGCATACTTAACAGAATCATAATGTTCATGCTTTAAAAAAAAAAAATCACACAGAAATTTAAAAATGAAAAATGGTAATGATTTTTCTGTCTTTATAGTCCTGGGCTGATGCCTTTCGTAGTACACCAGACCTGACCGGGGTTGTGACTGTTTATGAGGACCTGAGGAGAAAAGGCCTGGAATTTCCCATGACTGATCTAGATATGCTATCACCCATCCATACACCCCAGAGGGTAAATGTTTAATGCGCAATAATTCTTTATTTGCATTACAAATACTAGAGCAAAATATTATATGAATAATATTATATGAAATATATCTTGGAGATATTTAGAAACAGTGATGTTAGTTTGTTCCCATCTTTTTCTCTTTCCAAACTGATATATGTTATAAAAAAAAAAAGAGCTTTATTGCAAGATACATCATGTGTAGGGAAAGTAAGCAGATCCCTTGGATTCAAAGGGGAATTTATTGCTATCATAATCAGAGTCTAAGAACTATACAGAAGTTAAAGAAACAGGCTTTGTAACCTCTGTCAGACATATTTGAGAGTTCTGAATACAAACTGCCTATGCAGTTTTGGACATTTCTCCCAATTCAGACAATCTAATTGAAAATCTGCTTTGCTTTGCTTTGCTTTGCTTTGCTTTGCTTTGCTTTGCTTTGCTTTGCTTTGAAAAGCAACATATTTCATCCTATCTTCTATTCTCTGCTTATACAGAGAAATGGAAAGAGCTAGGCTGCAGTGATTGCTTTGGAAGCCACAGAGATATATTAAGGGGAATGGGAAACACTTTGAGCTGCAGGACTTGTTCATTATTTAGATGAAGAGAAAACACCATAATTGTGGGTAACAAAAACAGCATATAATATACAGGGCATTTTTTTTAAATACCATAGAAATAACTGAACTGAATAACTGAACTCATCTCCTTTATGGATTTCTCTTTAGACTGTATACACGCCACCAGAGTGCCAGTCAGGAGTTATTTCATCAGCAGATTCTCCTCAAGCGATAGATTCAATCCTGCACCCTGTATCTTTACCACAAGTTCCAGAAATTGCAGCTGAGGCCTCTATCACACCTACGTCAGACCAGGTAAGGGCAACACGAACCACTTCCTTCCCTATATATAAGAGAGTTTCTTGTTGAAGGCCACCCCTTTCTATTTCACTAGGGCAAGTTTCTGAAAAAGGGGCTCCACACACTTATGGACCAGTGTCAAAGGACATGTTTGTCTGAAAGAGCAAGCAGCACATGTAACAATATCATGCAGGTGATTGAGGCAGGATATAAAGATTCCTCTCTTTCCTGGGCTGATGGTAAATTGTCTGCAAGCCTATTACCAATTGTCATACAGAAAGGATAGTTTGTCCTTTTTTTGCATTCCAGATGTTCAGTATTAAAACATTACTTCTGAGCAAAAGCCAGGAGAGAGGGGAAATAGCCAGGCTCCCATGTATTATTCACAAATAAGAATACATCCATTAGTACATATGTCACACCCTTTGTCATCTATTCATAACTTATCTGCAGTTTGAAGTGATACTTCTTAGCTTCCACTTTTAGCTGTTAGTTTTTAGGTTATGTCGACTATAATGACATAACACTGGGGACAAAATTCTAGTTATTTATTGTAGCAGGTAGGACAAACTCTGTGGCTATTTGCAGCCATCTAACCATAAAGTTGAAGAATTCAGGGTAAAAGAGTAAGTGGTGTTAACTCAAAATCTAAAATTAATTCGAGGAGATTCCTGAAAATATCCAGGAAGGGAGCAGGAAAATACTGAGTTTACTTACGCTTAAATAACCACATCTAACGAAACAGAGAAAATTTTACAGGCAAGATCAACCAGACTATACTTGCTGGATAAAGTATTGGTTTGGCAAATTAAGGCAACATGTTCATCAGTAATGCAATGCTTAGAAAATGCCTCTATTGTTGTTTTCAGATTGGAAAATTACGCAGTGAATTGGAAGTGGTGAATGGAAATGTAAAAGTAATGTCCGAGATGTTAACAGAATTAGTGCCAGGACAAACTGAACCTTCTGACCTTGAACTGCTCCAGGTAGGAAGTGATGAAATGTGGCATCTACTATTGTTGCTGTGTATATAAGGATTCCATTTAGTTCAACCTAGCAATCACTGAGATGAGCCTTAACCCATCCCCAAAAAAACTATTTTTGGGATTCATGACGTGGATGAGCAAACATAGATTTTTAAGTGATTAGTTATTAGCGGCTGCTTCATAACCTAGTTTGTTTGGTTCTGTTCTCATAACTTGTACCTTCCTTCTGTGGGTAGGAACTGAATCGGACGTGTAAAGCAATGCAGCAACGTATATTGGAGCTGATTCCCCGCATCCTTAATGAACAGTTAACCGAGGAGCTGCTCATCGTCAATGACAACCTCAACAATATTTTCCTGCGCCACGAACGGTATTTCTGAGATCATCTTTCCTTTGTTCTTTCCCTTCTCTTTTATATGTAAATCAGCCTTGCTGTTTTCCATTAAAACTATCTCATTGATTCTCATAGGTTTGAACGGCTCCGATCAGGCCAGCCTGCAAAGGTATTTCAGCATTTACTTAGTTTGTTTGAATTATAACCCACCTTTTCTCCAAAAACTCAGTGGAGGATACATGGCACTCTCTTTACCAATCCGTCCCCTCAAAGCCACCCAGAGAGGTAGCTTGGGTTTAAAGAGTGTGCAGACTAAAATTATTTATAAATGTCCTTGGCTGAGGTTGGACTTGATTCTGGGATCCTGAGAACTAGTGCGATTCTTTGACCACTGAACCACTCCTTCAAAGCATGCTTATTAGATCATATTATTGATATTGCTGGAGAATGAGATAAAATAGCTAGTGCCTGCAGCAGCATACTTAACTTTATTTTGTATAGTCCTTCTTGGCTTCAAATATTTGTAGTTGGGCTTTTTCCATCTAAAAGTGATAAAGATGTTAAAAGTTCTAGTGGCATTTTGCTGGTGAATTTACCTCCATTTAGTTGGCCAAAATGTTTCCAATACAGGATGTATATCAGTTTTTGATTCAGGAAGCATGTCAGTTTATGATACATAAAATTTTACTAAGTTTTGCATTGACTAGATTTAAAGAAAGATTCTATGAGGATTGTTCATTAGTATACCTGGTTGTTTGGACTAATCCTAAACTAGGGCAATAGCTGTGGTTCAGGAGAAGAGTTTGTGTACTCTGTGCCAAAGATCCTAGGTTCAGGTCTGGCTTTTCCAGAATAGAAATGGACAAGAACAGCCAGTCAATGTAGGGGATAGTTTGAGATGATGAATAATATTTTTATCTCATCCTAGAAACACTTTTCTTCATTTGTGTATATTAGACTTGTCATTTTTGTCATATGCTTTCATAACCACCCTTTAATAGCATGGCATAAACTTTAACTCCAGGGAGCCCACAGACTTTTACGGATTGCATGGTAGAACCTATATTGGAAGCATAAAGTCTGTCATGTATTGAAATCTTAAGATGCCCCAGGGAATGCTTGTGAGAGAGTTCCTTTGAACATTGGGTGGCCTTTTCTTTATCTTTTTTCCTTGTTAGAACAGTAACATCCTTTTTAACTGACTGTTTCATATAACAATAACAGAGTTGCGGGGAGGGGTGGGGAGGACCTTGTGTAGCAACTTTTCATTCATATCACCCTTTTCTGAGGCTTCCATATCCTTAGTTGGATTTCCCTGAAAAATCAGAAAACATGACCAGTGAATTAGGAGGCATGTTTTGGAAGAAATGCTGTAATCCTTCACAGTAATCCAAGATTAGCAAAATGCATTTTATTTATTTCTTTTTTTCTTCCAAGCAACAAGATGACACAGAGAATGAAAACAGTATGCTTGACATGGGACCTAGTATCACACCAGCACAAAAAGTTTCTGAAACTGCCAATACACTTTCATCTCAGCTTGCAGGAATTGGTAAGTAGCTCTTTTCCCCATTCATATTCAGAAATCTGGCCATTTTGCGAGCTCTCTTTAGTTTTTATACAATTTCCCTCCTATTTTAAAAAAAAATTGTTTGAATGTAGGCCAACACAAGCAGTCATAGGCAGATTTATTGAGAAATTATTGAAAATCTGGTTGCCATCTTTGCCCAAATGCATTCTGTGTAGAAGTCACAATAGATCTTTCTAATATTTGGAAAATTTGCCCACTCCATGCAAGAAAGCTTGATTCTTCTTTTTCATATTTGATAGGTTCATTACATCTTCATATATTTTTAACATTCTAGATGACCCTTGCTGTCCTTTGCCTTATAGATCTCGGTTCTAACAATGTCAGTTCAGGTTTACAATCCCTCAATAATTCCAGCAAACTGGAAGAAGAGTTTGATATGTTTGCACTGACCCGTGGCAGTTCCTTAGCTGAGCAACGCAAAGAGTAAGTGAATATACCCACTATATTAATATGGGAAAAAATAACGAATACTGTAAAGCAAACTTTTCAAAGTAAGAGATGAATTGATAATTAATGTATGTCAATATTCAGATTTTACTGGTGTCATTTTGATTTAAATCTATACAAAATGTTGATTTTATTTTTTAAATGTAGACAAAATTTCAAAAGCTGTCAGCTATCTGTCCTTCCATATTTTTCATGTAGAGAAGGAAGTTGTTAATCCAAAATTCTTAAGTCCTGCAAGTAGAAAAGAAAAATGGGCAAACCAAGAGACTGAAATCCAGGCTGCAAATGTTATGAAGAATAAGTTTTGAAAGTGATGTCACATGACTCACGTAGCATCAGTCTTGCCATGTTGTATGTGAAATTGAAAATCTTAGTTTTGGTGTCAGTTTGGGAATGATGGGTTCCCTTAGCAGAGTATTGCCATTAGAATTAGATTTCCTTTTTGACAATAGACTACTGAATTTTAGGTATTGACTCCTTAAATTTTTAATACAGTTATACTAACAAAACATATTTTGTGTCTTATTAAGCCCCAACAATAATGCTAGTGTGGATTTGGGAATTAGATTGTTGAGATTTTCAAAAGACTGTTGTTCTACTCCAAAGAACTAGGGCAAACCTGAGCTGTAATTAGCACATTCCTCTTCTCCACTCCCTGTCCCCCTTGGCATTTCCTAAACCTCTAGTAGTTTCTGTGAATTGCAGCTGCAATAAATTAGAAGGTTTATTGTTAATAGCATGGACCAAATGAAGAACAGATTTATGAATTAGAGCAGTCTAGCAATGTAACTGTCAATTAAGACTAATGCTTTAGTTACTGTTATGCACCTCCCCTGCTCTCTCTGGGTGTAATGGGTTTTCACTGCCTCTCCTGCCCCATTGGACTCCACACTCCTGGGCCTACTGCCCCTGTCATGCCTTTGCTCTACTGACTTCTTTTGACCTCCAAAAGAGTGCCCAGCCAATGCAACGTTGCAGTATTCCTGCAGAAATAGCTTTGTATGTTCTGGAGAGGGCACTATTTGTACAATCTCTCAGAGAGGAGAACCATTGCCATTTGAGATATTGCAAGAATGGCAGCCACTTCCAGAATGGTGCAAGGTGGCTCTTGCAAAAGCCTGTGTGGCACTTTGGCTTGACACTCTGTTAGAAAAGTGGTCTTTGAAGATCTCAGCTGATGGGTGCCACGCAGCAGCCTTCCTATACAGAAGCTGCTTAGTGCCATCTTGGAAGTGGGCACCATTTTGGAAATGATTGCTATTCTTGAATTGTGAGAATTGTGGATGCTTCCAAAATAGTACATGCTTCCAGCATAGCATCAGGTAGTTTCTGTATAGGAAAGCTGCAGAGCACACAGACTGATTCTCTTTCAGAAAGGCAGTCTTTGGAAGAGGTAAATGGAGCAAGGCCCATCAGGGCTGGCTCAAAGGTGTGGGGCTCAGTGAGGGAGGGAACAGGCCAAGGTCTGTAGGAACTGTACCAAGTGGTAGGTAGTGCCCAGGTAGGACAGGATTGGGTGGGGGAGATAGGTTAGTGGGGGCAATTGCATCATCCCCAAGATCAGTTGTAGGGGTGGGCAGATTGTCAAGTTCCTGAATTGTGATCATGTGGGCACAGGGCCATTACAGCAGTCAGAATGTTGAGTACAATGTTTAGGTTCCTTGGGTCAGCACCATTGTAATTTCAAGCAGTTGCTTAACAGATAGTCAGCAGTTGAGGACTAGCTGCTCCTTATTTATTTATGTATTTATTTATCTATCTATCTATCTATCTATCTATCTATCTATCTATCTATCTATCTATCTAGAGGTGGTAATGCAGACTTTTTGCAAGCTGTTATGCAAACTAAAAGCATGAGCGGTTGTCACAGCAAATGACTGAGTTAGCATTTTTTTGAGGAAACTGTTCTGCCTGTTTGTCAGAAACTTCTTTGATTTTAATTTTCTCACATATTCTTAATTACCTAGTGGTTTTAGAGATAAACATCTTAAAAATTGACACAGCTCTTCACTCTATAAAGCAATAGACATTTCCTACAACAGGACTGGCTATTTTGATACACCCTACACGTTCCTGGTGGTGCAAAACTATGCATTCAACAAATAGCTTTAAAATAATCATAATTTCCCTCACTTTCGCCCAAGATTTGTTTAATAGGAATAATGGCAGTGCTGATCCACTCTGCAGAATGGCTAGAAAATTGAGGCATTTTATATAGCAAAAAAGTATGGGACGAATTCTATTTATTTGACTTTAGTCTTGCAATGATATATGGTTATTTCTGAGGGTCTTGCCCAATTTGGTAGTTCCAAAAAACCACAGCTGTGTCCTGGTATATTTTTCAGACTTGATGACATAAGATTAAAGCAAGTCTGAGTGACATCGATGCTAATAGAAACAGATGTTTTTACAGCCATGTGCACTTATGCCCCCTCCAACACTTAGCAAAATAGGCTACATGCCAGTATGCTTCTAGGCACCACTGATTCAGCTCTTGTAGCCACTGAAGAGCTTATAATGCTTGCCGCAGAGCGTGCCTTTTCAGAGATTCTGCCTGGTTCAAAGATGAAGGGAAATCATAGCAGAGGAAGAATACAGCTGCAGGAAGATTACTCCGGGCCTGCTTACTTTTAATGGAATATGGAGTAGAATTGGGAACTATATGGAGAGAAAGCAGAGAACTAGAAGCAGCTGAAACTTAATCTCTTGACATCCACTCTGGCTGATCTTTTCCCACTCTGGATAATTGCATAGGAACCGGCAGCATATTTTCTCCAGCACTACTTGATCCTCTTAAGATTAAGACAAATATAATATTTCCGATCAAGGGACACCTATCTCAAGTTGGACTGGTTGCCTCCTATTTAAAAATTGTTTGCCCGGAAATCAGATTGGGATTATCTATTCTGCAGCCTGCCTCTGCTTCTGCCTATGTTTGTGCTTTTCTTTTTCTATGATTTGACAGTCAGATCAAGATAACTTTACTGGAGTTGGGCTTGGGTATCTTTCCAAAATATCATGAACAAGTTCTGGCAACATCTTAAACCATTCCTGCCTTTCTGCCTTGTCACTGGTATGGTGGTGGCACTCTGCTTCATCCTCGATGCTATTGTGCACAGTGGGCCCTTCACTGACAAGCATTTCTTTGAAAAGTTCGAGCAGAGGTGGCCCAACCCCCTGGCTACAAGAAGGAACATGTCCCAGTGATTATGGGTGGGGCAGAAATATGGTTCGGGGAAACTCATTTCTGGCGCAACATCATCCAAGGCTGCATTGGACCTGTGTAAGAAAGAATTTATTTAGGTAGAGTGTAGACAGATGGCAGATATGGGTATACTTTAGAGTAAATAACAAAACTTAAGGTTTTTTTTCAAAAGGGTGTAACTGTATGGAATAGTTGCTATGAGGTGATGTTCAGCATTGCAATAGCTGTGTGCATTACTTAATCTGGAAAAGTTATGCCTGTCTAATTTTACCTGCAAAACAGAGCGTGTAATGTGTGTTAACTTCATGGATTAAAGTGAAATAAAGATATAGAACTATATGCATGTGCAGTTCTATACTGAGTTCCTATAACACCATATTTAAATGAAAGTACCTTATTACCACTTTCTGTGGAGCTATACTTAAAATAATATTTGCAAAAATCTCACTAAGCAAGCAGACAGACCGATTGCTAGGGGCAGGGCACAGCAGATTAGTACCTATTATAATCCTTTACATAGCTACCAACTTCAGAATGCCTTCTGTAAAATCTCAGACTAAAAGATAGCAAAAAGAGTGTTTTATTTGCTTAGTGTATGCAGGCTGCAAAACTACATTTTTCTCAAAATGGGATATAGATTTGATTAGAGGATCAGGTTAGATTCCCAAACAAACTGGGTTTTTAAGGTTTAGTTCTTAAGGGTTCTGAGAAGACTCAGAATCATTGGGTGACTTACAGCCTTTCATCTGTTCTCAACCAACACATTTCAGTACTCTTGCAATAAAATTACTTTTTCTAAAATTACTTATTCTAAATCTCCAATTAGCAGCAAACAAAATGGTTCTCCATCAGCTGCAAACTACTATACCAAAATAAAGTTCAATCTGACTGGGAATGGATTTTTATGTGGCTCGCCTAGGCATTCCATTTAATTCTGGCATTTGACAGTTGTGCAAACTCAGAATTCCTTAATTCTAGTTAAAAAAAAACAGATTCTGCATGTATACAATCTGTCTTTCTGTGCTTTATCACATTGGGAAAATGTACAGTACAATTCAGTAAAACTATAGTTGAATATTAAATTTTAGAATGTAACAGTTGCAACTGCTTCCTCTAATATATAGACATGCAAATCAATATGCAATAGAGAAATATCTAGCTATCAAAGACTTGCACTTAAAATCTTTGTTGCATCTTAAGTCTTTGGTCACTTTATTCTTGCACATCAGTGTTTAAGATTATTTACAGCTATTCAAATCAGCTACAAAAACAAAATATTCTAAGTCTGCTAAAAATAATAAATAATTCACACAAGTAGCATCAGTCCAATTATAACTACAGTCTGGCAAAACATTTTTCATATGCCTCCTTAAAAGAGATTAAGTAGCTGAGAAGGAGATTTCATAGCTGCAGTACTACAGTTACAGTGGAAATCGTACAGAGATGGAATGTGGAATAAGGACTTTTTACAGTTTTCACATGGCCTTCTTAACATACAAAATAAGCCAGTTTTTCAAGTGTGACGGATTCTACAAACCTGGGATTGATGGGTGGTTAAAGGATATAGCACAAAGAATGCTCGGGAATTTAGGAATATTGACACCAGTGCTTCTGTGCTGCCAGTGTCTTATCAACCTTATCAATGCTATCCAAATGTATTTCAACAAGTACTGATAATTACATTTAAGGAATTATTTACAACCTCTAGGAGTAAGCAGTTTTGTCATGGAATTTGGACAGAGGTTGAGTATAGTTTTTCAATCCCTCATAAATACACAGTAGAGCCTGCAGGTTCACACATTTGCTAGAAGCCATTCTGAGAATGTTCAGCATTTTCATGGAACATGCATTGTAAATAATTCATCTGAGAGATCTACTGCTTACCAATAATGAAATAGTGGTTTTCCTGATTGTTATTTTACTTCTACGTGTGAATCCTAACTTTGTATGCAACTATCTGAAGTATCTATTTTCCAATCTCCAATGAAGTTGCAGTTGCTGTTTTATTTCATCCTCAAATGTCCACAATTAATCAGTATAAGTTAAATCTAATATCTGATGTCACCATCTATTCCTTGAAAATTCTTTACTATTTTATGAGCCCGATAAGAGACAATTGAAGGGGAGTTTATTAATTTTGACATTAAAATTTTCTCCAATTTCTTTCTCTCTCTCACCTCTTTTTTAAAATTTGGTTTTATGGTCAACCTAAGTACATCTATGTGCCAGTGTTTACCAAATTATGGGATGGGTGGATGGATGGATGGATGATAGATAGATAGAATATTGTAAGTCAATCACAATATTTTTTTCTTCAGAGAAAATGTAGTTTACGCATAAGAACATTCAACTGTTATGCATCAAATGAATAAGAAAGTTTAAAAGAAAATGGCAAATCAGACATGTAATGTAATTTATATAATACATTTCTATTGGGCCTGATTATTGGTATGTCTAGGATGTTGTGTGTGTTTGTGTGTAAAGCACTACCAACATCACCCCAGAAATATGGAACATAATTTGTGCTTTACATAAAATGTTCAAAACCATGTCTATTGGCTAACTTGATTTCCTCTTTCAGGGTGAAGTATGAAGATCCTTTAGCAACAAAAGGACTAGCTGGAGCCTTGGATGCCAGACAACAGAATACAGGAGCAGTGAGTTGCTGTCTATCAAACTGTTAAGACACTTGTATATATCACTATATAATTGAAGAGGCATATCATGCCTATTCAAGGCCTCCCCATATGTGCTACTAACTTCCACACAGCACAATCAGTTATTTTGCCGAGACAATGTGAAGTGAAATTCAAAATAACTGAAGGATGCTAAATTTGGGGAAATGATAGTAATTATCTCTCTTGATAATACAGCTTTCTATGCTTTCATGTGTAATTTGTATATGAATATATCTACCACTCCAAAGTAAGAGAACATACATCTATCCATAGTGAGGATAAATACTGTCAGAAGGAGGTAAAATTATTTCAGATTTCAATTCATTTTCAAGCATTTTTTTCACAATATAGTTCCCACAATAGTTCATAATAAATCGCAATAGACTACTTATATACATTCAGCAATAATGCAAACCAAAGATCCATAGTAATGCACTGCATTATGTTCAATACTTCATTAAAATTCAGTCAAATTGGAAAAACATAATCCAAATATTTGAAAGGTATTTCCACAAGTTCTGAAATATATAGCATTTTAATCATCCCAATACTTTGGTTTCACAATACAGTATCTTGGAATTATTATACCTCAACCGTAAGAAAATATTAAAAATGCAATATGTATCATCAAAATTCTTCAATCAATTAACAGTCATCAAGCTCCAAAAATACAATACTGAAAAAAAAACCTCTGCAAAAGAGAATGAGTCCTATGCATTCATCTTGGGGTAAATACAGTCAAAAAAGATGAGCAGTTCTCTAAGTATATCACCTTCCTGTGGTGAATCCACTTTATGGTAATATAGTTTTCAAATATAGTCCATCTGAATCGAGCTTCTTTCAAAGTCTGAGTTACACCCCTTAAATAGGTATCCTCCTTTAATTCAGCCCTTAAGCGCAAATGGCACTGTTTGTCCATTCAGTTCATGTTCTGTAGATTATTCAACCTTCTCTTACAGACTTGAGCCATGCGTTCCTTCAATTTCATTAAAAAGAATGACAGGAGAGAAGTCCCCCATGATCTTTTAGATAGAGGGGATACTTCCCCTACTAAGAACATTGCTCCCTGCTCTCCTCATCACCCACATTTTCTATCTTCTTTGAAAACAAATTTTCTCTTAACTAGCTGGAGCCAAGTGGTACTACTGATGAGGCCCTGATTTCAAACTGGATGATGCGCCAAGGAATGGTGAGAATGTATCACTGCTGGGGAAGATTTTAAAAAGCACTTAAAGAATATCGAGCGTATCGTGGCACAGATTGAACACTGTGTGGGAACAACAGCAGACAAAGTGATAGGATTAGGTTTGAAGCCAAGAAATCTCTTCTTCAAAATGCCACATTCCAGATTCTACCTGGGTAGAGGAAACATTTTTTACAATAGCCAAAATAGAATCTTCTACAGCTTTTGAATTTATTCCCACCAATTTTGTAATATGATGTGTATAACTCTGAATGCACTTGCATTGCATTGCAGTCATGAGATTATGTACGAAAAATCCATTATTTCTTTCATGAAAGACTAGAGATTTCAGGAGAGAGTAAAGAGAAAGACTGAAAGGATTATGAAGTGACCGTAACTTACAAGGTTCCCTAACAAGCAAGGATTTGTACTTTTCACATAGGGCACATATAGTCATCTAGTGGCAAATTCTGCTTTGCCTCTTTTGACTTTTTTCTGTCGCACTCACTTTCAGGAGAAATATACACACAAGCACTAGGATCAATATCCAGCTGCCTATCATTTTGATCCTGGGAGTCCAAGATTATACATGCCATTCATTGGCAGGTTAAGGTTCACTGGTGTCCTAAGCACTGACAAATCTTGGTGCCTTCCTCCTTTGTACATTCTGTACAAATCTTCATTGGGTTTTTTTTTTCTTTCTCAACTTTGTGGTGCCCCCTTTGGCATGCTGCCTTACTAAGCATGTGCTTAGTCTGCTTAATGGTTAATATACCATTGATGCCATTCAACTAATCAATAACATCATCCTAGGATTGGAATTGTACTGCTTTGTCCAAGCTGAACCCATACACTGTTCTGGATTACTTTAGTAGCTCTCATTTCCATCTGTTCCAGAAAGCTCTTCTGGGGATAAAATAAATTATGACCACATCTTTCTTAATAATGCTTCTCTTCCCCAAATTTTCAACCCAGTTTGATTTGAACAGAAGAAGAAAAAAGAGCTTTATCTTGGCAGAGGGAAGAGAATGAAATAAAAATAAATCAGACTCTGGTAGTGGCTTTAAAAGAACTGATCGTATGCTTTCTTCCCTTGGGCTAGTTTGCTTCTATTCATTTGGTTCTTTTCTCTTTGTTTCCCAATGGTTTTGTAAACAAAAGCTGAGTACTTTTTTCTGCCTTCATGGTATTTGTGCTTTAACTTTGAACATTTCTTTCGTAACTTATGAATCTGTCTATTGAGATCACACCTGCTTGCTTTTGAATAGTGAAAGCCAAAATAAACATATATTCTTTCTTTTGCACATTCTGGCTTGCTTGGTTTAAGATAGGAACGTGAACTTAAAAATTAAGAAGTGGAATTTCATCATTACATTGTGAAATTACAATATAATTCCCCAAGCAAGTTTTCATTTTTGGTTTATAATGGAAACAAAACCCTTTCTATCACAGGCACAGGTTATATGCTTAATAGCAATAAGTAAAAATGGCTACCTAATACACTGTTTATATAAGAAATACTATTTCATTTAAATTTTAAGAATACTTTAAAAGTATTTTGCTAACCACAGGAAATGGTCAAAATATAAGAATCTTATTTAAATCATTTTCTTGGATTTACATCCCACCTTTCACTCAGGAACTCCAGGCAACTTACACATCACTCTTTCCTCCACTTCTCCCCCCACCAAAAACAACAACTGTAGGAAGAAGATTAGTGTAAGGGATCATAATTAGCAAAAAGAGATGAAAGTGTAGAGGAAAGAAGTGAAACTTGGAGGGATCTTATTTTTAAGATCTTACTGTAAATGTATTTTTTTGTGTGTCAGAGTGGCTGTAGTGAGAGCTTAAAGTGGCCTTTTATTAGAAGATAGGAGCAAAGCAGAAGCCACAGTACTTTTGCTAGACATAAATTGCCGTATTTTTCAGAGTATAAGACGCACTAAGATTTTGAAGAGGCAAATTTTTTTTTAAACGTTTTTGCACTCTGCAGACCTCCCAAACCCTCTGCACACCTCATTTTTTGTGAAAAATGAGGCATGCAGAGAGTTTGAGAGGCCTGTAAAGTGCTCCTGGGGCTGGGTGTGGGACAAAAACAAGCAAAAAATGGCCCGTGTTTTGCCACAAAAAGATGCATAGGAGGCTTGCAAAGTGCTCCTAGGGGCTGGGGAGGGCAAATACGAGGGGAAAAAATCCCATTTTTTCCACTTATTTTTGCCCTCCCCAGCCCCCAGGAGCAGTTTGTAGCCCTCCCAAATCCTCTGCATGTCCATTTTTGTGAAAAAGGACAGGGGTTTTGGGAGGCCAAAAATGCTCTATTCAGTGTATGAGATGCACCCAGATTTTCACCCTTTTTTTTAGGGGGAAAGGTACGTCTTATACTCCGGTAAAAATACGGTACCCGGTTTTTGTTTTGCAAAATGTTATTCCTTAGGCTTTTTAGAAACGATATGACCTAAAATAAACAAAAATACAGAAGATTTCTGTGCTTCGCTTAATAAAATTAAAACATCTGTCAAAGCCTTCTAATTAATGATGTCTCTCCATATACATTATGTTATCCATAAAGTCTGTACCAGTAAGGTAAGGCCCAAGCTGTGTGAGAAAGATTTCGAACCATTCTTCAGTGACGCTAAGAAATATTGAACCAAGAATTGCACTGATTTAAACCATGACTTTTTAACCCTGAGGGTTGAGGATCTGTGTGTGTTAGGTTTTTTGAGCTGTATTACATACTACTTCCCTGGTTCGAATCCCAGTAAGGGTATAGCTAGCTGATGAGAGCTAAATAGCTCAAAATAAGTCTATCCTAGTCTCCCTGATTTATTTATTGATCAGATCAAAAAACCTAACACACATATAAAAAAAAAAAGTACACAACGGAACTAATAACTTTCTGTCTAGATGGTCTCTGGTGATGAGCCGAAAGGCAGAAAAGGAAAGTAGTATGCTTCCTCCCTTAATTGGGGCTTAACAGGGTGTTGTGACACAAGGTTAGATAGATAGATGGATGGATGGATGGATGGATGGATGGATGGATGGATGGATAGATGGATAGATAGATAGATAGATAGATAGATAGATAGATAGATAGATAGATAGATAGATAGATAGATAGATAGATAGATAGATAGATGATAGATAGATAGATAGATAGATAGATGATAGATAGATAGATAGATAGATAGATAGATAGATAGATAGATAGATAGATAGATAGATAGATAGATAGATAGATAGATAGTTGTTTTTTTCACTTAGCTGATGCAATTGGGTAGAACCAGATAGGCTGTATTGCTAGGCTTCTGCCTTAGGTGCATTGTAGCCCCAGTTCGAATCCCAGTGGGGTGTGGCCAACTGATGAGAGCTAATAAGCTCGAAATAGATCTATCTTGGTCTCTCAAATTTAAATTTATTGATCAGCTCATAAAACTAACACATGTGTGTGTGTGTGTGTGTGTGTGTGTGTGTTAGTTTTATGTGCTGATCAATAAATAAATCATTGATCAAGGAAACAGTATGTCTTCTCCCTTAATTGGGGCCCTAACAGGGTGTTGTGGAACAATTATATATAAGTATATATATAATTATATATATCTCTGATTTATTTATTGATCAGCTCATAAAACTAACACACATATTAAAAAATTTACACAACGGAACTCATGGTTTTCTGTCTAGATGGTCTCTGGTGATGAGCCGAAAGGCAGAAAAGGAAACAGTATGTCTCCTCCCTTAATGGGGCTCTAACAGGGTGTTGTGAAACAATTATATATATTTACATTTACAAACATGAATATGCAAGGATTATTTGGTCTTTTTCTCACTTTTTTTCTCAGATTCCTGTATCCCAGGCTGCTTTTATGGAGGAAATTGAACCGTGGATCTCCACTGAAGGGGTATGTAATAAAGATGAAATGCTTGTGTACAAGGAGGAATTAATTGCTGGCTCATCCTACCAACTGTCTTGTGGAGAGGGTCAGTGGTGGGATTCAGCCAGTTAGCACCACTTTGGGAGAACCAGTTGTTAACTTTCTGAGCAGTTTGGTGAACTGGTTGTTGGAAGAAATCATTAGGGCAGAGAACCGGTTGTTAAATTATTTGAATCCCACCACTGGACATAACTAAATAGTATATCCTGGGAAGCGGCTGGGGGGGGGGGGGATCCTAGATTCTGTCTCTAGCTTATAGTGATGATCACTATTAACTACTGAGCCTGACTTCCTGTCTTGCATTACTCTCCTTGAGTCTCTTCTGATGCTGAAAAGGAAATGTCTACACTTCCTTTCTTATAGCCAGGTCTGTCTATCACTGACATATCAGCATTAAAAACAGACATTTGATATCAGTGTCCCAAATTCAACTGCTCCTTGAAACAAATTACTCTGTAGGTGTGGTGGGTGTACATATACCAGATCTTAGTATTTGTGGAAAATTTCTGTTCCAAGTGAACCCTGACAGCTTTCATTTAATCTTATTTAGTTTCCATATTACCTTTTTTTTCTCTTCAGGAAAATGAGACAGTGGATCCAAAGGGTGTCACCAGTGAAGGCAAGTTATACCCAATCATATATTCTATCCTTTATGACTGATATTCTCCAGCTACTCTGCCTGGAATGTTCTTCATCTATTGACTCCATGTGTACAAAGTCTAAAATCAAACCATCCTATATTAACAACACATGAACATGATTTCTTAGTATAGGATTACCAAATCTGTTAGATCTGTTAGCTCTTGTACCTATGCATTCAGAAATGCCCTTATGAAAGCAACTGTTTGTCATTGATTATTACCACAGCGATATGATTTGTGCAACTCCAGATATGTGTTTCACCAATAGAAGAGTGTTCTGATCTAGGCTTCCCTAATAGCACAAAGCCAAGTCCTCGTCCTGATAAACCCATTTTATTTAATTTACAGTGAATTCCTCTCCAGCAAAGTCCCAGCCCACAGCCTTTCAAGATAGTTCACAATTATCGACCTTATCAGGTTTGGAGAGTGGCGAGGCCGAGATCTTTCAGACACCGTAATACTTGGCAAGATTGCAGAATGAACTAATTGTCTCCTGCAAACACCCCTCCCCTTTCTCTCCTCTTTTATTCCCTATGGGAGAGGCCATTCACCGTCCACCTGTGACCTTACTCCCAAGTCGACCCTTGTTCCTTAGCTGTTCCCTTCGTCTGGCAACTCTGCACATGCACACACTGGGAACAGGCTCCAGCTGTTCCTCTGCCTCACTGATGTCTGACTCTGAAGGCAGCTGATAACTGTTAGATGGCTCTGGCCCCCTCTCTGCCTCCGACACAAAGCCCTCATCAGAGCCTTCCCCAGACTCCAGGACTGGCCCATGTTTGTCCCCAAACTCTTCACTGTCCGAATCTGATGCCAGCTCTGCTGGCCACTGGTGGGCCACAACAAAGAGAATATTTGTAACTCAGACTTGAAATGAGGGGTCCTTGGTGCTCTCTGAGCTTGGTTGTTTTCTTTCAGATATTTCATTACCTGTTTGGGTAATGAAAGGCCTATAAGGAGACAACCAGGCTCAGAGAGCACCAAGAACCCCTCATAGATGTTTCAACTGTAATTCCTCCCAGTACCCTTCCAGCCCTGGCTCTTCCTCTTTTAAAATTATCCCTAATTCTTTCTTCTTAGAGTTTGACAGGTTCCTTGAGGAGCGTGCAAAGGTGGCAGATCGGCTTCCTACCCTTCCCAGCACCTCCACAGGGGCTCCTTCCACAACAACAACCACTAACTCTGACCCTCAGCGAAAGAAGGACAAAGAGGAAGATGCAATGTTCGCTTTATGAGCCGTTCTGTGGCTTCGTGTGCTGTGGTGACAAGAGGACCTGTGTGTTCTGCACTACACTTCTTGGGGGAGGAGAGGGGAATCCAAAGGAGACAAGATCGGAGAAGAGAATCTTTCCCTTTTCCTTCTTCCTGCCTTCTTTCCAGACTGCTTCGGATTAGGTTAATCATTGCTGCAATAGGGGACACTAAAGCAAAGCAAGCAGTAGGAAGAGATTGCAGAGCTGTCAGATGTATTTGCCAGATGGACGGGGATTTCTCCAGGGAGATCTAGGCAGTCTTGGGTGTGGTGTTCATTGCTTTCTTGTACATATCTTTCTCCAATGATGATGACTCTTAAAAGTCGTGCTAAAAGTGGGTAATAGGATTTGTCAGTTTTTCCTAATACCACAGGCAGTTGCACAAAATGGTCAAATTGGGCAGCTTCTTTCAATCCTTAGCTGGCTTTTCTGTATTTTTCTTCTCTAGCATTAAGGAAACTACACATCCAGATTGCTGTGACAAAATAACAGAGTACTGTTTGTGGTCTTTTTTTCACACACACATGTAAACACTCAGTTGCATACCAATATTTCTGCATGAAGAATTCTTCTCCCAAGCTAAGCTCATTCTCTCTCCAGTCCAGATACCAGCTGCATAGTGTGTAATTCTGAGCAGTATCCATTTCTTCCAAGGCTGGCTTCTTTCAGTTTGCAAAGCTAGAATGTCCAGGAGGCAAAGACTTTTGTGGGGAAAAAAGTTGAATCTGATGGAACTCACTATCATGACTTTTCTCTTTTTACCATAATCTTCCCTTAGATTGCGTTTCATTCTCAGAAAGGACTGCAAATGACATTCACCAGGTTTATGGTTAAATAACGGTTTTGGGGGAAGGCAATATTGAATTATGCCATGTAATTGGGAGACTTGCTTTGTATATCCATATTAAAGAAATGACTTCACTACAGATATGTGCTTTCTGTCAAATTTGGCTTGCAGTATAATACAGTTTCTAATCAAATGTGGAGAAAGAGTACAAGGAGAAGCAGTCAAGAGGCTTCTCAGCAAGAATTTGTCCCTAGCAGAAAAGCAAAGCAAGGAAGTAACTCCTAACTGAGGTTTGTCTGTATTAATTTAGATTTTAAAAAGAATGTGAACATTTGCTGAATAGATACCATCTGTATGTATCCAACTGAACATGGATATTCTTATACCATAAAATCCAAGCTGTATATAGCACTGAACTAGGACATAAGCACACAGATTAAGCTGTACAGTTAAGATTAGCATCTGTCAATTTCTGTAATTAATATGACAGCATTTTTTTAGAAACTACAGATAAACTTGTCTTACTTTTCAGTGGCCCTAGATTGGGAATCTTATATATTAAAACCTTGGCACATAATAATTTCTTTCTGAAATTCAATGTAGTGTTTTTAGTTTAAAAAGTTTTTCCCCCAACTAATTTTCTACTTTTAGTATATTTTGACTGCTAGGTTTTACAGAAGGCAATACTGTTTTTTTTTTAAATGTTTCTATGGTTATTGGTGAGGAGGAACAAACGCAAGTAAAGAGAGAAGTATACTTAGTTAGATGTGTAAACATGAGAGAAGCCTTAGGCAAACTTAGCAGCTCAGAAAAGCTTCACAAATTGTCCAGGTAAATGCCAGAGTTGCGCCTATGCATACCATGCACAGCTACCATATTTGTAAGATACCAATCAGATAAGTGCTATAGTATCCATAGGAAGTTGTAGATGCTGAACTTCATGATGTTAAATGGTCGTCTAGTTGTGATCAGTCAGGTCAGCCATATTTCTGGACTTTCTATTCATTCTGCTGAATGAGATCCTGGACTTCTACTTTGATGGCACTCCTGAACCAGCTACACATGGAGAAACAATATGGCAGAACCTGGCATTTCCAGGTAATTAAGGACAGGGACCATTGTAGGCAATTCTTTGTTGTAACAGCATTATTTATACTAAAACTGACAGAAATGTATGCTGTTCAAGGATGTCCAGATTGTGACAGGCAGATATTCCTGAAAGAATACTCCCAAAAATGATGTGGATGGTTATGACCAGATGTGCCACAAGAAGCACATTTTGCTAATAGATTTCGAAATGGATTTAGTTGTTTTTGCCAATTTCATAATTCATGGGAGTCCTCATTGGGACAGTGGGCTACAGCCCAAAGCTGCTATTTTCAATGGAACGGTACTGATCCAATAGTTGATTTTCAGGAAAAATCAATAAAATCAGGGGGGGGGGGGAAGCTATTTGTGTCAGCAGTAAAAGGATGAGGATTTGGCTGTAGAGGCATATTTCCTGTGCTGCCATTGTCGAGGCCAAACTTTTTGCTTCTGTTATCCCAACCAGTCTCATCATGTCCATCCCAAACTGCTAATGAAAAGCACTTCAATTGTGCTACTACCTATCTGGAACGTTCTGCCAGCATTTATCTTATGTTGGACCATCTTTAATTTTGCTGCTCCATTTTGCAGAACTCTTGATGAGGAGGTCTCTAGTGCAGGATGACTGTGGAAACTGAAAAGGGGGCTTTGGCCATGTCTGTGCTACACAGATTTTCCATGCTATTGAGGAGGAGTATAACAATTAAAATGTTTGTTGATTGAAGCGTGTAGACTTTTGGTATTAGAAAAAGAATTCTTAATATGTGAAGGATATTTATGCAGCAGGTTACATAAAGAAGTTGTGTTTTCTCATGTAAACACTAGACCAAACAGCTAAATGATCATTTCCCAACAATAAAATAATTTGCTATCTTTTGGGTGAAAAATACTGGTTCCTAAAACCAGGGGCATAACACTGAGAGCTTGACAAATGCACATTTAAGACAGAGAACAATCTGCAGGCTTTCAGGTGCTCGATTTAACCATCAGCCGTACCGTCTAGAAGCTGACTCATACACAGTAATATCTGTGTGCAGTTCCTTTTTAATTTAGGTAGTCTGACGAGAATGCGAAGGCCGCTTTTTTTTCCCAACCCAGAAGCTGTGATTTATTTACTTATTTCCTGGCCTGTTGGGGTAATGATGTGGTTTGCTACTAAAAATTGACAGGTTGCTGCTTCATTTTGGTGATGTGGTCAAGACACAGTGGGGGCTGTGTAGGGGTGGGCTACACAAATGAGTCATCTTCAGTCTCCTGATCCCTTCACTAGAATTAACACTGCATCTTAAAATAATCCAAGAAGTTAACTACCCTGAAATAAGAGGACTTAATTCTGAATAAGCACCCTAGAGAAAAGATGTATGTATATTTATAAAATATTTGAAGTTTTGATCCTCTTTTACATCCAGAAAATATGTTATCTGCAGATAACAAGAATCAATAGACTTCATAAAACTGTTTTCCTTTCCCTTCCCTTAGTGGAACAGAATGGGTATTTGCTTTCCTTGTAAATAGCACTAGCAATAGCATTTAGACTTATATACTACTTCACAGTGTTTTCTAAGTGGTTTAGAGTCAGCAGATTGCCCCCCAACAATCTGGGTCCTCATTTTACCGACCTTGAAAAGTTGGAAATCAACCTTGAGCCTGGTGAGATTTTGAACTGCCAAATTGCAGGCTGCTGGCGGTCAGCAGAAGTAGCCCGCAGTACTGCATTCTAAGCACTGTGCCACTGCAGAACTTTCAATAGAAAGATATCGACTTTCCAGATGCCCATTTGTGTATTTTTTTTCCCGCTTTCCTTCCCTCCTTGCAGTCCTGATTGTAACCTAACTATTTGGCCTTCAAGAAATGAAATAGGTGTTGTTTTACTTAGTACTTGCTGATTGTTGATATCAAATGCCCTCTTGGAAACTGGAGAAGCAGGAGCTGTCTTCAAGTTGATACTCCAAATACCTTTTTAGACACAGTCACATGGAATCCCCTGATGCAAAACAATGCAGCACTACCACTGTTGCCATTACAGAAACTTGGTGGGATGAAACCCACAAATGGAACATACAGCTAGAAGGATTTAAATTATTTAAAAGAAATAGACCAAATAAAAGAGGAGGTGGAGTTGCACTATATATAAGAAATAATTACATCTCTACAGAAATAGAGCACAACAATGATGAGAACTATCTTGAATGTATTTGGGTCAATATTAAAGGTTGGGGGGGGGGGATGATATTGTCATAAGTCTATACTACAGGCCACCCAACCAAGCAGAGGAAGTGGATGTACTTTTTGCTAACCAGCTAACTAAGGTATGTAGGAAGCACACTACAATAGTAATGGGAGATTTTAACTACCCTGACATCAATTGGGAAACAAACTCTGCACCAAGTGGAAGATCCAACAGGTTCCTAACAAACCTAGCAGACAACTTTGTTTCCCAAAAGGTAGAGAAGGGAACAAGGGGATCAGCAATATTGGACTTAATTCTCACTAACAGAGAGGAAATGATAGAAGGTGTAGAAGCTACAGGAACTTTGGGGGCAAGCGATCATGAAATACTGGAATTCAACATTATGCAAACAAAAGTAGTTGAACAAAGTCAAACTAGAGTCTTAGACTTTAGGAGAGCTAATTTCAATAAACTCAGAGACCTTGGGAAGGATTCCATGGATGAGAATCCTCAAGGGGAAAACAACTCAAGAAGCTTGGGAAATTTTGAAAAATGAGATTATAAAAGCCCAGTCCAGTGCAATACCAATGAAGAAGAAAAATAACAGTTCCCAAAAGAAACCAGCATGGCTGCATAAAGAACTCTCTGACAAATTGAAAGACAAAAAGGATAAATATAAAAAGTGGAAAAAGAGGGACATAACTAAGGCAAAATATCAGCAAATAGCCTGAGCCTGTAAAGATGAAGTGAGGAAAGCTAAGGCTCGCAATGAAGAAAGGCTTGCCAAAAAAGTAAAAAATAACAAAAAAAAGCTTCCAACATGTTAAAAATAAGAAAAAAGTTAAGGAAACAATTGGTCCACTGCTGGGAGAAAATGGCAAGAAGATGATAAGCAACAGGGAAAAAGCAGAACTATTTAACTCTTTTTTTGCATCTGTCTTTACACAAAGGGATAAAACAGTCCAACCAATCAAAAACAGCACCACAAAAATCAGATTAGGAACACAAGTTGAAATAGGGAAGAAAATGGTAAGTGAGCACCTGTCTGCCCTGGAGGAGTTCAAATCACCAGGACCGGATGGATTACACCCCAGGGTTCTGAAGGAACTGGCAGACGAGATTTCAGAACCACTGAACTATATCTTTCAGAGATCCTGGAGCACCGGGGAACTGCCAGAAGACTGGAAAAGAGCTGATGTGGTTCCCATCTTCAAAAAAAACAGATCTTCAAAAAAGGAAAAAAAACAGATCCAGGAAACTATAGACCCATCAGCCTGACCTCAATACCAGGAAAGATTCTGGTATTAAACAACAAATAAGTGAACACTTAGAAGCAAACAAAGTAATAGCCAAAAGCCAACATGGGTTTGTCAAAAACAGATCATGCCAGACGAATCTAATTGCATTCTTTGACAAAGTGACAAAATCAGTGGACCAGAGGAATGCTGTTGATATAATTTACCTGGACTTCAGTAAGGCATTTGATAAAGTAGACCATAACCTACTATTAGATAAAGTAGAAGATTGTGGGTTAGACAGCACCACCACCAAATGGATTCGCAACTGGCTGACCAACCGCACTCAACGTGTGGTCCTCAATGGAACTGCATCTACATGGAAGGAAGTGTGCAGTGGAGTCCCCCAAGGCTCTGTTTTAGGCCCAGTACTCTTTAACATCTTCATCAACGATTTGGATGAGGGGATAAATGGGGAACTCATCAAATTTGCAGACGACACCAAGCTGGCAGGAATAGCCAACACTCCAGAAGATAGGCTTAAGATACAGAAGGATCTAGACAAACTTGAACATTGGGCACTATCTAATAAAATGAAATTCAATTGTGAAAAGAGTAAGGTCCTACATATAGGCAAGAAAAACCAAATGCACAAGTACAGTATAGGTGGTACCTTGCTCAATAGTAGCAACTGTGAGAGGAATCTTGGAATCCTAGTGGACAACCATTTAAATATGAGCCAGCAGTGTGCAGCAGCTGCCAAAAAAGCCAACACAGTTCTAGGCTGCATAAACAGAGGGATAGAATCTAGATCACGTGAAGTGTTAATGCCACTGTATGGTGCCTTGGTAAGGCCACACTTGGAATACTGCATACAGTTTTGGTCGCCACGATGTAGAAAAGACGTGGAGACTCTGGAAAGAGTGCAGAGAAGGGCAACCAAGATGATTAGGGGACTGGAGACTAAGACATATGAAGAACGGCTGCAGGAGCTGGGTATGTCTAGCTTGATGAAGAGAAGGACCAGGGGAGACATGATAGCAGTGTTCCGATATCTCAGAGGGTGCCATAAAGAAGAGGGAATCAAACTATTCTCCAAGGCACCTGGGGGCAGGACAAGAAGCAACGGGTGGAAACTAATCAAGGAGAGAAGCAACTTAGAACTAAGGAGAAATTTCCTGACAGTAAGAACAATTAACCTCTGGAACAGCTTGACTCCAGAAGTTGTGAATGCCCCAACCCTGGAAGTCTTTAAAAAGATGTTAGATAGCCATTTGTCTGAAATAGTATAAGGTTCCTGCCCACGCAAGGGGTTGGACTAGAAGACCTACAAGGTCCCTTCCAACTCTGCTATTGTATTTTGTATTTGTATTACCCTTCCTTGAACTTTTTGAACTGTTTAAAAGTTCATCTTTCTGGGAAGGAACTCTTGGACATGGGCCAGCCTTGGCCTTTATCCATTCCCTCAGGCCACATCAGGGACCCTGGCTGGGGTGGTAGTGGGAAGGCATTCAGTGTGCTCTTACTTTGTTGAAAACGACCATACATCATGGCTGCACAATAATCTTCAGGGGGAAGATGCCCCTCAGTCTTTGGGTAGTGCACCAGGGGCTTTACTCCTAAAATAAAAAAGGACCAGGACAAAACAATTTATTTATTTATTTTATTTTATTAAATTTATATCCCGCCCTTCTCCAAAACGACCCAGGGCGGCGCACAGGGAATTAAAATACATACAAAAAACACAGTACAAAATTTAAAAACCTATTAGATCCCCATCCTGCGCTAAAACCAATTAAAATCCCCAAATTAAAACTATCTATGGCTAGTCCCAGCGGAGGTTATGTTAGGCCAGCTTGATGAAAGAGGTGTGTTTTTAAACACTGGCGGAAGAGGCGAAGGTCGGTGATGGTACGAAGTTCTGGGGGTAGGTCGTTCCACAGGGCAGGGCCCGCCACAGAGAAGGCCCTTCCCCTGGGTGTCGCCAGTCGGCATTGTCCAGCCAACGGCACCCTGAGAAGGCCCTCTCTGTGGGAGCGTATCGGTCTAAGGGATGAATGGGGCATGAGACAGTCTCGCATATAACTAGGTCCTGAGCCATGGAGCGCTTTGAAGATGATTGTCAAAACCTTGAAGCGCACTCAAAAGACCACAGGAAGCCAGTGCAGCTCGCGCAGGATTGGTGTTATATGGGAATGCCTCGAAGCTCCCATAATCACCCACGCGGCTGCATTCTGAACTAACTGTAGCTTTCGAGTGCACCTCAAGGGAAGCCTCATGTAGAGAGCATTGCAGTAGTCGAGTCGGGATGTCACGAGTGCTTGAGTGACTGTGCGAAGGGCAGCCCGGTCCAGTAAGGGGCGCAATTGGCGCATCAGGCGTACCTGATGAAACGCCCCCCTGGCCACGACCGCCACATGGTCCTCCATGGACAGCCGGGAATCCAGGAGGACACCCAAATTGCACGCCCTCTCCACGGGGGCCAGTGTTTCGCCCCCAATGGCCAGAGTTGGAGTAATCTGGCTGAACCGGGGTGCCGGAAACCACAGCCACTCGGTCTTGACAATGATATCAATTTTAAATTACATTTTAAATGAAGTGCGGTTTATATGATTACTTCCACGTAGATAATAATTTCCTTCTTTTTTCTACTAAAAATTACTTGAGAAGGGTTTAGGGACTTTCCAAAGGACTTAGAATACCTGGGGTTGCTGACTGTGCACCATGGACCTCTATAGAATACAGTATATTTTTATGTAGGAAATGGTGAATTTGTGCCAAAAGGAGATGACCCTGAATGTAAAACCAAGGAAAGTTTAGCAAAAGAGAGATATTTTTTTTAATGGCGTATTCAGTGTTGACTTCTGGTAACTGCATAAGCTAGTCTTTGCAGTTTTATGCAAGCTTTCAGAAATGTTTACCATTGCCTGCTTCCTAGGACTGAGAGAGACTGACTAGCCCACGATTACCCAGCTGGCTACCTGCCTAAGGCAAGACCATAACTCACGACTCCCAGTTTCTAGTCTGATGCTTTAAACTACTACTACTGTAAGTCAGGGCTGTGTTCCGGCAGGCACTACTGCTGGTTCGTTTGTATGTGCGCTTTGCGCACATGCGCAGTGCAATTAAATTGTTCTGCACATGCGCAGAACTAAAAACAAGATGACGGCACCAACGGTACCGCCCGGGACACTGGTTTGGGGGCATGGCAGGCCTGGGGCGCTGCTGATTCCAGCGACCCAGGTTGCCAAACCACTACTGGTTCGGCTGAACCAGTCCGAACCGGTAGGAACCCACCACCGGTAGGAACCCACCACTGCTGTGTTTTTCTGGTGAGACTGGCCTATCAGGGTAACCTGGTGTACCCAAATGTGGGACGGAGCATACGGCTTCGCCTTTCAGCCCCAATCCAGGAACCTTCACAGGCAGTCGCTCTCACGGCAAACCTTTGTGTTAAATTTAAATTTACCGACAATAGCTATACTCGTCTCCCTTTATTTCTTTGTCAGTAAATTTGCTACTACTGTATATGCTAAACTGGCTCCCATTAAAATAGCAGAAGCAACTAGACCAGCAGAGGTCAGCAAAGGGCTGCAATGCACAGATGGCCATGCTGTCTATCTTACAGTAAGTCTAAATAGGATAGTGACATGTCTGGCTTTAGAGAGCGCAGTCTTCTAATTATAAGCATCTCAGTCAAGGGCTGCCAATTCTAGTCTTCAAAAATAAGAGCAACAGAATCTCAAAATCCTGAACATCTGGACAGCAGCATTTCTCCTGTAAACATTCAGGGAAAGGGCTTTTTTTTTTTAACTTTTGCATTTTATTATTTTATTATAGCCAAACAGCTCGGGCGCTTTGGAAGAATAAATGTAAATACCTTATTTGACTGTAGATGTCAGCACCAGGCTGACTTTCAGTTGGAAGCTAATCAGATTGGGATGGAAGGCCTGGAGAGAATAACAGGGCTGTAAATCTTGGTTTTATTTACATATGTGAGTAGTCACCCATTTTTATGTGATCGAATGGTTTGTACAAAGTTGGAGTACCAGCACTTATCCTTTTTCTTTTTTTCATTTGTCCTTATTTTATCAAGGAAGGCTCTTTGTCCTTTGTTTCAGCAATGAGACTTTCTCAAATTCTGAAGAGTAAACCAAGGAAACTGATAAGGGAGTAAAATAAAACGGACTAACATTCATTCAGGAATGGTTATTTAATCTTCATCTTGGTCCTCCCCTCATAGTCACCAGGGCTGCAAACTAATCTAGGGAGTGGAGAAAAGTACGTCCTGGAGGAAGACAGTGATAAACTATTTCCGCATTGCTCTCAAGAAAAGGAAAAAAACCACAGACTTACCCATAAAACGACCAGGAGTTCATTGAGTAAGTATGTGAATGTTGTTTTTGACTCCTAGCAACACCAGGAGCTAAGCTAAGTTTAAATGGTAATGCTGTAATATTTGGGGAATGTAGAGAGGCTAATTTAGTCTTGTACATGTTCAGTTTTAAATCTTCAGGGGAGTTTTAATCATTCTCCACAAAAACTTTGCAAAATCCAAAGTAGTTTCTAATCCGACATAGCACTGAGAAGTGAGGGAGATGTCTTTGCTTAAAAATGCATAACATACAGAAATCTGCACACATATACCACCTTTCCCCTCTCTTAAGAAGTCCAGTAATAGCTGCAATTCGGCAGTTCAAATCTCACTGACTCAAGGTTGATTCAGTCTTCCATCCTTCCCAGATGGCTAAAATGAATACCCAGATTGTTGGGGGCAATATGCTAACTTTGTAAACCACTTAGAGAGGGCTGTAAAAGCAGTGCGAAGCGGTATATAAGTCTAAGTGCTATTGCTATTGCTAATATTTACAACCATATAGCTTAGTTAGAATTTCAGGAAACAGAAGCAAACTGCCTGTGTGTTTCTTTTTAAAAGCGTATTAAGCAATTTTACCATTGGAAGACATGACTCATATTTCTGAGGATATTTATCACTTTGTAGTACAGCAAAAGCTTTAACACCTTCTTTACTTTAAAGATGGATGTCTTAAGTTACTTGATCAGTAGCTTAAATTGTTCAGTATAAGCTACCGTACATTTTCTAAAAAGAAGATTTAACTTTACATTAAGTTAAGTGTTTCATAAACTGTTCACCCTAGAAAATTGACTGAATGTTGAATAAATGGTAATAGTATGTATAGCTGTTCTGCAGTTATTCAATTGCCTCTGACTTTGTGATCCAGTGGAGTTGTCTGTCCTTAACAGTTTCTTTAAATCTAATATGCTTATCTGTGTGCCATCAGTGATGAAATCTAGTTATCTTGTCTTTTTCTTCAATTGCTTTATTTTTTTCCAAGCAGCAGTCTTATACAATAACTGCTGCCTTCATGTTACGTATCAAAAATATCTAATTTAACTTCACTATTATGGCTTCCACTGAGCAGTTTAGATATACCATATGAATATAGTTCTTATAGTTTAAGGCAGGGTTTCCCAAACTGTGAAGTGTATCTCCCTTGTGAAGATGCAGATAGTTCAAGGGCTGTACACAGAACATTTTTGCTGTACATTGTAACAATAACTCCACTTTTCCCAAACTTTCATTGGATTGTTTTCATTGATTGTTTGTGTTCATTGTAGTGTTTGGAATTTTAGGGGAAGTAGTTGTGTACATTAAGATAATACTAAAGCAAGATGGGATGGTAAGAAATTTAGGAATCTCTGATCAAAACTATTCTCAACAATTTTCTTCAACACCACAGTTTAAAAGTCATCCATTTTTCTTTGTTCAGCCTTATTTTCTCTTCCTGGCAATCCATCATTCACAATGTTGCAAATGGACAAACAATAGCCTTGAGAAAGTGTATCTTTGTTGTTTAATCTGATGTACTTGCACTTTCATATGTTGTCTAGATCTTGTAGTTTTTCTCCCAAATAGCAGATATCTTTTTATTTCACAGCTACAGCTATCATTCCATAAATTTTTGAGACAAACAAATGTACTTATTCAAATTCTTCCCCATTTATTTGCCTTTGCAATATGAATATTTACTGAGCACGAACATCTGAACATGTTGCCTCTCTAAATTGCTACATTGTCATCTCTTTTCAAATCCTTTCTCACGAACCACTTTGCTGGTATTGTATCCCTAGTTTTCGTCCCTTAATCCCCACGCCCAATAGTAATTAAACTTATTCAATACACGTTATTCTGTTGTAGTCTTTTTGGTTGTTCCATTGTCTTCCTTGTTAGATTCAGTTTATAAGCCTCTTGAGCAGTGGTAGGTTCCGGGAGGTATGGCTCAGTATGGCCGTACCAGTAGTAGCCGGGAGCAGGGGCCACCATACCGGTACAGTGGCTCATTTGGCCCACCTACCCGCTCGTTCCTTACCAGTTTTTGAAGCAACCGGGCCAATTGTACACGCGTGCACAGCATGCAGCGCCTCCGTGACCTCTGTCATGCAGCTGGGTGTCACAGGGCACTGGTGTGCATATGTGAGTGCAGCGCATGTGCCCGTCTAGGATGCCCAGCCCCGTGCACAGCGTACCAGCTGCGCCGGTATCCGGAATCCACCACTGCTCTTGAGACAAAGATCTATCCTACTTATTTGTTGGTTAAGTTTATCTCTGCAGCTTTAGTACCAGGGGTGGCTTCCTGCCAGTTCTAACCTCTTCTATAGAAGAGGTTCCACAAATCTCCAGTGCCGTTTAGAACCAGTTCCAGCTCCCCCCCCCGCCCGTCCACACATCATCAAGATAAGAGCGAGAGGAGGAATTCTGGGAGTTGAAGTCCACAAGTCTTAAAGCTATCAAGTTTGAACATCCCTGGGGGTTTTTTTCTAAAGGGTTAGGCGTGCAAGGGACTTGTAACTTGACAGCTTTAAGAATTGTGTGCTTCAATGCCAGAGTTCCTGAGCCAACATTTTGGTTGCTAAGCAAGAGCGTTGTTAAGTGAGTTTCACCACACTTCACAAGTTGACCACGCCCACCCAGTCACATAACTGCCAAGCCACTCCCACAAAGCAGGCCACACCTACAGAAGAGGTTCTAAAAAAATTTGAAACCCACCACTGTGTAGTATCCAAATATATCAAGGGAGTATCCCAAGACAGGAATGTTTTGTAAAATAATGTGAATATTAGTCATCATCTTTATGCTTACATGTATGATTAATGTAATATAATAATCACCATTGGAACAAATGAAGAAAGAAAACAGTCAACAATCTTTTTTTTTTTTTAAATAGCATCTGCTCCTTAGAAACTGCCATTTATCAAGGTGTCTTTCTAGCAAGCTGAAATGTGAGTTTGATCCATGCCATCAAGCTCTTCACAAGTACCTCTGATCTGGGAGAGAGGTAATAAAAGCAACTGCCTTGTGTTACACAGTGGGAGAACATCAATGCATAGTATGGCTCAACATTTGAATGAATAAATGAATAAATTATTCCATAAGTTCTGGATATTATTTTTTACTTCCAGATGAGAAGTGTTGAGAACTTCTGAGTGAAATTAGAAGTGACCAAGAATTGCTGATAATTAGAAATGTTTGTATTTTTATTGGGACTTTCCCTGTTTGTTTTCATAGAGTGCTGTTCACTGCAAAAATGATTCCATCTTATTTCAGGTCAAAGTTATTTTTATCAGATAGCTCTTGACGTTGGCAATATTGGATCATTGTTCTGTGGCCCAAGGTTACACATGCAGTTTCACACACTTGAACTAAGATAGGCTCATTTGACTTTTTTCTTTTAGTAAGGCAGAATGGGCAGCGTTTGTGTGATGTGAATGAACTAGCATAAGTTACAATCTGCTAAGTTATTATTATTATTATTATTATTATTATTATTATTATTATTATTATTATTATTATTATTATTATTATTATTATTATTATTATTATTATTATTATATTTATAGATCGCCTCCTCTCCCCAAAGGGACTCGGAGCGGTGCACAGGGAAATTAAAAAGCAAATATAAAATACATAAATAGTTAAAATAAGAATTAAACAAATTGTCCCTGCGCTAAAACCCACTATACTAAAACTAAACTATACCCCCCTAAAAAACCCAGTTAAAAACGGAAGACTAACCTAGGCCGGTCAAGCAGAAAAAGTATGTTTTCAATTTTTGACGGAAGGAGCGGAGGTCCGTGGTTGTTCTAATTTCGGGGGGAAGGTCGTTCCAGAGGGCTGGGCCTGCCACAGAGAAGGCCCTTCTCCTGGGCATCGCCTGCTGGCATTGCCTAGTGGACGGCACCCGGAGAAGTCCCTCTCTGTGGGAGCGAATCGGCCGCAGGGATGTATGGGGCAGAATCCGATCCCGCAGATAGCTAGGTCCCTTGCCATGGAGCGCTTTAAAGATGATAACTAACACCTTGAAGCGCACCCAAAAGACGACAGGCAGCCAATGCAGCTCACGCAAGAGCGGTGTTACATGGGTAAACCTCGAGGTTCCCATAATTGCTCGCGCGGCTGCATTCTGGACAAGCTGAAGTCTTCGGGTGCACCTCAAGGGGAGCCCCATGTAGAGAGAATTGCAGTAGTCCAGTCGGGATGTCACGAGGGCATGAGTGACTGTGCAAAGGGCATCCCGATCCAATAGGGGACGCAACTGGCGTACCAGGCGAACCTGGTAGAATGCCCTCCTGGCCACGGCTGTCACTTGATCTTCCATGGACAGCCGGGTATCCAGGAGGACGCCCAAGATGCGTGCCCCATCCACAGGGGTAAGGTGTTCGTCCCCTATGGCCAGTGATGGAGTCAACTGGTTGTACCGGGATGCCGGGAACCACAGCCACTCGGTCTTGGACGGGTTGAGTCTGAGTCTGTTACTTCCCATCCAGGCCCGCACGGCTTCCAGGCACTGGCACATCACCGCTACGGCATCGTTGGGGTGGTTTGGGGTAGATATATACAGCTGCGTGTCATCAGCGTAGAGGTGGTACTCTACCCCAAAACCACGGATGATCTCGCCCAGCGGCTTCATATATGTGTTGAACAGTTGAGGCGAGAGGACCGACCCCTGAGGCACCCCACAAGTGAGGGCTCTCGAGGTCGACCTCTGCTCTCCTGCCAACACAAATTGCGATCGACCGGAGAGGTAGGAGAACCACCGTAAAACGGTGCCCCTCACCCCCAGCCCCTCCAGCCGATGCAATAGGATACCATGGTCGATGGTATCAAAAGCCGCTGAGAGGTCTAATAGGACCAGGATGGAGGAACAACCCCTATCTCTGGCCCTCCAGAGATCATCCACCAACGCGACCAATGCCGTCTCGGTGCTGTGCCCGGGCCGGAAGCCGGACTGGCGCGGGTCCAGATAATCAACTTCCTCCAGATGATGGGGAAACTGTTGTGCCACCACACTCTCTACAACCTTCGCCAAAAAGTGAAGGTTGGAGACCGGACGGTAATTAACCAACAATGCTGGGTCCAGAGAGGGCTTCTTCAGGGGGGGTCTCACCATCGCCTCTTTAAGGGAGGCAGGCAAGAAACCCTCACTAAGAGAAGCGTTGACAACCTCCTGGAGCCATCCTCGTGTAACCTCCCAGGATGCCAGTACAAGCCAGGAGGGACACGGGTCCAATAAACATGTGGTGGCTCGCAGTCGCCCACGTAACCTGTCCATATCTTTGGAAGTAACAGAGTCAAATTCTTCCCACAAAACTGTCTCAAGATCTGCCTCGGGGCATCCCACTGGGCCACTATCGATGGGGACTAACTCGCTCTGAATCTGAGCGATTTTATCCTGCAGATAAATCCCAAATTCCTCTGCTCTACCCTGTAAAGGGGCTTCCCGCACCCTCTGTTGAAGGAAGGAGCGGGTCACCCTAAACAGGGCGGCAGGGCGGTTATCTGCGGATGCGATGAGAGTGGCACAATGATGACGTTTGACCACTCTCAGTGCCACAAGGTAAGTCCGTAAATTGGCTCTCACCTGTGTTCAGTCAGATTCAGACCGAGTGGATCTCCATCTTCTCTCTAGGCATCTCTTGTGGCGCTTCATCACCCTTAGCTCCTCGGTAAACCAAGGAGCCAGGGTGGTTCGTCGCCGCAAGAGAGGCCGCAAGGGCGCGACCCGATCCAAGGCTCCCGCGGCCGCAGTATTCCATGCGGCCACGAGGTCCTCCATCGGGGCGCGGCCCAAGCGCCGTCTGGAACCTATCAGGGTCCATCAGGCGCCTGGGGCGGAACCATATAGATGACTAAAACCAAACAAATTATCTTGAATTTTTGTGATGTATAAATTAGATCATAGAACTGTTTGGAGAGTGACTCGGAATTTATTATGAGTAAAGCTATCCCAATCAGTTGCTTGTTAGATAGTGTTTTTAATATAATAACAGGCTTTTCTCCACCTGTGCTTAACTCACAACATAAATGTATCTTGGCAATATTTTTCCTGATATGTTCCCATGTCCTTATTTTCATCTCACACAAGCCCATAAATGAGAACAATTTAAGCCACTCTTAATTGCACCAATGGTATAAAGTGATGTTTGGCCTTGCAGTACCAACACTATTCAAGGACTTCCTTGAGGTCTGGGCAATCAGTTAGGCTTTATCACCAATTATTTTGAACAGAAGTCAGCAGATTTCAGTGATCTGAAATAGACATATGACAAATATTCTAGTTCTGTTTTCTGCTAATTCAAACCTAGTGGGGAAGGGCGCGAGGAATGATACCAGCTAGCACCAGTCAGATAGTGCTTGACCATGGGAACAAAGTGTTAGCAAGTAGTTTCTAAACAGAGTCCTACGCTAAGATGTTGCTGGCTTGGTAAACTATAAGAATTCCAGTCAATGTCTTTAGTTTACAGCTCAGCACAGGGTGCACACTCAGGCAACTAAGTTAATTCTGTAAATTTGAATGCCAGATTAGGAATTCTGATTGTTACCTCTGAATTAATCAGCACAGAGAGGAAATGTATTAGGAGGGTAGATCTGAAACAAAAGGAAATAATACCATCTGGGGATATAAAGATTTGATGTGATCAGTAGGAATATGTTCTTTCATATCTCCATTAAAATCTGGTGGTATTTCTCACAGCTCAGGAAAAGGAAGGTCGCACCTATCATATATATGCCTGTCTGTTTGTATATATGTATATGTATGTATATATATAGAATATTAAAGCAAAGTACACACACACACAATCATTTTAGCCATTGTCTCTCCAGTGCAGGATGAAGTCCTCTTCTGCACGTTTCCAACCATTAGAGTCCTGAGCTTTCTTTTACCAATTGGGCCCACAATATTTGCTAATGTTGTCATTGTGGGTAGCAGAGAAAACAGACTAAATAGAATGGTTGATCAAAAACTTTTTAAAAATATCCATCCATGTATGGTTATATTTGAAATACAATAGAACCACTAACATGGACTCTTGAATGGGATTGTTTCTGTACTGTTGTTTGATCAACAGCTAGTAGGCTCCAAGTATGCATTTCAGGTAAAGGACCATTCTAAGATATATACAAGTGAGACCTTGCATTCCCAGATTACTAAAAATACATTCAACAATTTCTATTTCTGGGAACTTTTTTTTTTTTAAATCAGAAACCAGATATTTTTAATCCTGGTTAGAAATTAAACATATTTATTTTCTGTCTCACTGATTACACACTTATTATTACCATAATGAAATATACAATTTACAATGAATAATGTAAAAGTTGTGTGTATTCATTTGTCTTCGGCAATCTTTTCAGAGTTCTGGATTCTTTTCAACCAGATGAGCCCTTTCACTTGCATAAAAAAGCCCTGTTTGAATAGTGCTGACTAATCTTCGGGGGGGGGGGTCCCCTCCAAGCCATGTGCCTTTTTCTAATTTTGCTGTGTCACGGTAGAACTTGTTTGTGTCTTGACATTGCTGAGTAAAGGTTTCAATCTCTATTTTTGCTGAGTCACAGATGCATCTGTTTTCCTGTTAGCTGTTCTGAGATTGCAGCTGTTTTGAGTTGGCTCACATCCTGGTAGGGAAAAACAGCTCTTTGGATGAACTGCAAACAATTTTCTCATAAGCAATGGGGTTCAAGTTCATTTAACAGTTTCTGGTCCAACTAACAGCTAATCCAGGGGGAAAAAAGAAATTCATAACATACTGTACTTTAAAAGGCTATACCGAGCTATCAGTTACAGAAGGTGCTTTGGTATGGTTTGGTTTTTGTTTGGTTTGAACTTTGCCTTTTATTGTTTCACTATTTTGTAATTCATTCTCTGCAGAAAGAAAATAATCTTTCTGGGGGGAAAATCTTGCCACCGTGGTTAAGTGTATAAAAGGCAAATATTGCAAAGCAATAAAAATAGTAAACATTTCTTTGAAGCAGATTGTGAACTATTATTAATAGCCATTTACATATTTATGAAAGAAAGCTATGGATTGGAAGAGGGGGGTTGGTAATGCTCATTAGGTAATTACCGTAATTCCTCAACAATATAATTTATTTATTCCAACCTGGTTGCTACTAACTAGATGGATACATGGACTTCGTTTTCTGTGCTACAATTCTGTTTTTCCTGCCCGGAGGGGGTGGGGGAATTATAATCAACATAATAAGTAGCCACAACACTTTTCTTTTAAAAATGTCACCATGACATCCTCAAAGAAGTGGTCAGAACATCTGTTTTGCTGCTATTAGAAGAAAAATGTAAAGAAAACAGAGAGTAAAGAACAAATGAGAGTTGAACCATGAAAGAGATACCGATCAATTACATGAAAAAATATGATTATAGCAAGTGAAAAGCAAACAGAAATCCAAACATTTTTTTAATAAATGTGATTCCCTCATGTGAATTAAATCCATGCAAAACTTTTATTATTCCATTTCCCTGCCTGATTCTTTTCCCATGTCCTTCATGTTGCTTGTCTTTTTCTCTCACATGTAAAAGAATTCCAGATGTTTCCATGAGGGGAAACTAAAAAGATATCAAGTTATCTTTCTGTAGAGTCCTTGGAACTTTCTGAGCTTGATTGTTTTCTTGCCTTGAGGACAACCAAGCTCAGAGACCCCCCTAGTTGAAACCTGAACTTCATATGTTCTCTCCTACTAGGTATCTTTCTACTTGAAAGGTCTTAAGTCCAGGAACAGAGAGACAGATGTGGCAAGAGCTTCTGCATGTCCAAAGATACAGCATATCATTCCTTTCACTGTGTTTTCAAATACACCAGAATCAAAGCCTTTCAGTTGCTGTACATAACCAAGACTAAGATATCAAAGAGTAATGGAGCCATTTGTAAACTGCCATGGTTTTAAATGAAAGGGCCCTTATTATCCTAAAGAACAAAGTGTATTTTCTCTTCAGATTACAATGCTGGTGATGGTTTTCTGGATTGCTCATATCTAATTCGTTCATATTATGAGTCATTGGGTAAGGGTGTGTATTTCAGCAGTGCACAATCCAATTCTATTGTGCATTTCTGTCACACCTAAGCAATTAAACTAGCTTAAATCAATATTAGCACAATGTGATAAAGTAATTAGCATCAAGTTCATAGAACATTTTCCAAGTGATTTTGCTGAGATGATTGCTCCTGGATTTGCAGGAATGAGCAGTAGGTAAAGGACACAAATGCAATCCAGAAAACGGTCACTAGTGTATAGAGTTATTTGCCACCCTTGGAATTTTCTCAATCCAGGGACTGCCTGATGTGTAAAATAAAACTCCCATTCCTTGCTGGTCAGCTATAAAAGCTGTGGTTGTCCAGAATATCTGAAAAGTATCAGAGGTTAGGAAGGTTGTCTTTAAAATACGTCACTCTCTATCCCATGTGCTGGGTGCTCTTGATCTTACACGTGAGGCTAAATGAGCTCAGCCTATCTTTGCTTCATAAGCCAATGACTTAGTGAAAGTGTTGTACTTAGCATTCTTAATGCACTATGACTCCAGAAGAAGCACGTGACTTCCTATTTAATTTGCAATGTGTGCATGTTTCTGGATCATGTCCATGCTCCAGAAAGCTTGCAGCATTGATTATTACAAAAAAAATAATAATGAAGTGATAACTAAGCCAAATGACAATACATTGCAAAAAAAAAAAAAGGATCAGGAAGCTCAACTAATATAAAGGTCTGACATGAAAACTTTCTTGATCTAACTATAGATTGATTGATTTGTAAATACTGTTATGTTATCAAATAAGTTTATTTCCAAGCATGTATTGTTTTATGTTGGGTTTGCTGTTTTATATTTGATTATTTTTTGTATGTTTCTAATATAACGGAGGAAGCAAGTATCCGGTATGTAGCTGCCATTTTGCTTGGCCAACACAGGACATAAGAGTTGTCCATTATCATGGACATGCATTAATTTTAATATAAATTGCTCGTTCTTTAAAATTGCTCTTCACTGTTGTGTACAATTCTCTTTTCTTGTCTACATCATATCTATAACATTTTTCTCTATTTTATTGGCATATGAAGCATGCAAAATATTATATTTATGGAGTTCATCAGACCTTGGAGAGTTAAATGACTGTTACTTTGTCCCCACAGAAGTATAAATTATGATCAATCAAACATAGCGCTGGGGAATTCCAGGAACTACAGTTCACCCATCTTAAATTTGCTAAGGTTGAGAAACACTGAGCTAGTTCATCTTGTCTGGGCTTGAAAAATTACTAAGCAAAGATGGGACTGATTAATACTTGGGTAAGAGCATAGCTTTAGGCTAAATGCAGAACTGAAATACATCTTAGAAGTGAAGAGTGGCAAACCATCTTTGTATGTTGCCAAGAAAATTTCAAAAGATGAAGAATATATTTCATTTAAATTAAACTGTACAATCAAAATGATTTGTGAAATTAAAACTGCTCTATTCTTAACTCTATCTGTTCATGGATTCTCCAGGCTACCTTCTCTTTCCCAGCTAGGGAGCTTTCACAAAACAATTGCTCTCCACTCCACCCTTGGAGCAGCTGCTGTTTCCTGTTGTACAGCATGACAATGTACTCCCTGAGTCAATATTTCCTTTTGAGGTGCATAGAACATTTTGCTGTGTCATTGTTGGGAGTGTTGCAATGAAGGCACTGGTGTTGCTGAGTAATGCATGTGTCTTTCTCTAAGATCAGCTTCCTGCATTGTTTCTTACCAACAGAAGCAGCCATTACTGGTAGGAACTGAAGCACGATTTCACACCACATTCATGTGCTAAATAACTGGCCATTCAAAGTTTCAGATATAAGGGCTAATGGTGAATATCTAATCTTGTACCACTAAGAAAGTTAAGAAGAGAGTAATTTTAGGAGGTTAAAAGGTTATCACTTAGAACAGGGGTGTCAAACTCACAGCACATGGGCCAGATGTGTCATGTGCTGGCTCTACTCCTGTCCGGTTTAGTGAAGGGGGAAGGGAAAGTCCTGATACGTTGCATGATGCCGCAGTGACAATGTGAATTTGACACCCCAGGTTTAGAAGGACTTCTAAATAAAAATGCCCTGTAGCAATAACAAAGAATCCTGTTCCCCAACCTAGACCCAGCAAATCGACTGGCAGGAATGGAGGTTGTCTCTGCTTCTGTGCCAATAACTCTAAGGAAGGAAAGTTGTTTCTTCCTTTTTTCAATCTGCAAAGGTGTTTTGCAGATACGGCCAAAATGGCATGACCCACATATACAAAAGAAAGGTTTTAATCAGTTGTGAGGTGTCCCAATAGTACCAAATGCAAGTATTTTCTAAAACATTTAATGGAGGTTTAGTATGTTGACCAAAGCACTATTTTATAAATACAGTAGTGGTAACATTACTGAGAAAATGTTTTATTTTCTTGAGCATCTGGAATCACCTTAATTTACAAAAAGATCTCTCACACTTTTTTTTAAAATAAAGTACAACCACCATAGGAGGTGGCTGCATCCAATATCAAACTGGAAATATTATATCCAACTAAAAGAAGAAGAAAAAGACATATATAAGTGAACTATGTAGAACTCGATGGATTGGAAGAGAATGGTTCTTTTCTTCCCTTTTTTTCCCCTTTATTTAATTAAACAAATAAGCTTTCTAATAAAATGATTTTGTGTCTTGGCCTACAGTAGTCATTTTGTGGATAGGTTAAGTCCCATGATCCAAAAAATTCTATCCCTGCCCAAAGATCATCTTGATGGTAATAAAGTGGTCTTTATTGGTTTATATATGTGGAGTCTTATGACAGCACAGGCTTACACAACAGCTTCCTATAATGCTGCTTTTCTGACCTACTCACTGAACTAGTGTACTCACTACGATATCAAAGTATTTTGAGAAAATGATGATTAAATAGACATTAGCAACAGGTTACTTCAGTAGCAGGATGCTTTCTATGAAGCAACACTGGTGCTTAAAACTGCCCACTGGATGATTCTAATGGCCTGTGGGAAGAATTATCACTTAGATATTTCTGGTTCTTTACCTTTCTTAGACTGGACTTTCTTCAGAATCCCTGCTATGAGGCCCAAATGGCATACATCACAAGGGACAGTTAATTAACAGTTAATCATCCTTTGTAATGTCTCATGATATCATCTCACAAGAAGAAGACTCACCAGTCTGGTAGATAATGTGAACTGCTTCTGTACTGTTATATAATTATGTTATGCTACATGTGAGAATAAATTCAATGATGATATAGCCAGATTGGGGGGGGGGGGGGGGAAGTGGCAGCTATTTGTCACTGTGCTCTGGAATAATCTGGCTAGTTGAAAAAAAAGTGACATTTTTGAGAAGTTGAGCTGAGTAAGAAATGTCAGCGCAAGTAGGTCCTCTTTCCTTTGATTCCATGTGTCTGCTTCCCAAGCAGAAATGAAAATGGATTCTTTCTACCCTGATCATTTTCTACCATTCAGCACCCAAAGAATTGCTGCAGCAAATCAATCACAGAAACATTTTCCTTTCTTTATGGGTAATTGTCAGATGCCACCTTCCATGATGGGAGACAAAGCCAAAACCTGACAGTCGCCCATTATTAAATGTTTCTAGACCTTTTTCTTTATGAGATTTTCTCATTCCCCCCCCCTCCCCCGCCGGTCCATCCAGAGATAAAAGATAAAAAGTTCCTTTTTGCCAGAAGGCAGAACTGGTCACTCGCAAAGGATTTGAGGGTTGCAGATTGGCTAGCTCTGCCACAGATAAACAGGTTTATTTTAGTACACCATTAATAGAACTATTGATTTCACTCTGGGAATTAATTTACCCACCCAGAGTATTCCAATGAAACTGCCACATAGATAAGAGTGTACTCTCAACATAATGCAAAAGGATTACAGATGCACTATAATCAAAGTTAGAGCATTATTTCCCCCTCTTGTTGACTATAGAAGGGAAAACTTTATCCTACAATAAGCTAACCCAGTTGGAGACCATATAGAGGGGGGACAAGATGGATTTGGTTCTAGTGGATTCACATTCAGCCTCCAACAAGCATCCCTGGATTCCCCATGTACATCTGATCAAATCCGACCAACAGATCTACACTGCCAGAACTTCGTGCTAGTAGGCTGACAGAAACTTCAACAACATAAATTTCCCACTGCCGCATGTATATCAAAGCTTCCAATAAGATTATCCCCTAAATCAAGGAACAAAGATATGATGTACAGTACATTGTTTGCCTCTTTTGAATTGCTTGTACTGTATAACCAATATGTATAAAATGCTATCAGGAGTCACTAATATTTGAAAAAAGAAATTGGTTGGCTCTGTGGAATGAAATGGTTAATGCCCAGCATTCTTTACAGAGAAGTCTCTTGACATCCTGTTGTGCTTAGCTGTCAATACAGCCGCATCAGATGACTTCCTCCCTCCCTACTCAGAGAAGAAAGAAAAAAAAAGGAAAGGGCTGAACTTCTCTAGCGAGGAGGTGTGGCAAAAAAAGTGTACATGTTGCAAGAGAACTTTATGTTTTCTGAGGTCAGATGTTTTGTGGCTGAGCACGTGATCGCACAGTAAACGTATAAAGAGAATGATGAAGGAGGAGGACTGCTTCATTCAGAAACCTCTCAGTCTCTGGAAAGAACAAAGCAAAAGGCCAACAGAAAGACAAAAGAAAGGATAGCAAACAACAGAAGAAAGGAAGAATGGCTCAGCACACTGAAGGGTGAGTGTTGGTTTTAAGACATTAATATATATATATATATATATTCAGCATGTACGTTTCTCATTCACAGATGTTCTACATTAGAATTCTTGGTATTTCTTTCACTAACAGATGTCTGTGATCCCAGAAAAGTTTGTGTGAATAAATAGATTGTAATCCACCAATCTGATTCTGTTCTAAATGTCAGCCTGATATGTGATCTTTTAGTCTGATATCTGTAATTTTTCCCAAACTCTTTTTTTTGTCTAAAGAAATGTAACTTTTTGTTTGAGCATATCTTGTCCATGAAGAATGGAGAGGTCCTTTCACTATTTTCTAGAAAGGATGCTCATCTTTTTCTCTGGTTTCCTAAGAATATCTTTGTTAAAGGACTAATGAGAAATTCTTTGATACCAATTATATCCTAAACCATTCCCTTTCTTTCATATCTTCAACAGGAAGTTTCAGGACCTTTCAGAAGCCCTGAAGGAAAACACCAAAGATGTTCATGAAGAGGCAGAAAACACAGACTTCATGAAGATTTTCCAAAAGGGACAGGTGTCACTTCATGAATTTAAGGTACATGTTTTGTGGTTTCGAAGGAGCAATGGTTTATGGATAAATTGCAAATTAAGCTGTAGATGCAGTATAATGTAACTTGATGTAAAGGAAATAAAGGTGTGTAGGTACAATATAATGTAAGTTGATGTAAAAGAAAATTGAACCAGCTTATTATCCTGGGCACAGGAAATTGGACAATTCAGATTACATTAGAACCTTAGATCCTTCAAGGCTCCAGCCTTCCCATGGAAAACAAAGTATCAGGTAGAAAAGAAGAGTGGGTAGATTTATGTGAGGGGAAACACACACACACACACACCAAAAAAATTCAGTTTTGGAACTGAAAATAAATTCCCAGGATAATTTTGTATTTTTAAATTTCTACTATTTATTAATTTCAATGGTACAGCAACTTCTGCCAATTACTACATTTGATCTGGTTTGAAAATATCTTAGTATTTTAATAACATATAAAAAATAAAATAGACAGAAGCCTAATGTCATCCTTCTTCTGACTTTGACCCTCTTCTCGTTAATTACAATTGGGGTAAGCAATTTTGTGCTTGATTCTACTGCTATACCAATCTTAAATATGTTTGTTCAGAAATAATTTTTACTAGAACTTATTCCTCAGTACACGTGGGAATATAATGCTTGTTAAAGTTAAGGCATAATCTAAATATTGAGTTCAAGATATCCTTGAGATGTATATAGATTTTGCTTGAGAAGAGAAACTTCATCAGAATGCACAACTTTATAAAAGATTGAAAATATAGAATGCTGTAAATAGAACAATTAACACATGTGTTACACATTAACAAAAAGAAAACAAGCAAGAAAAACAAATTAGCCCACGATAAACCTGACAGACAAGTCTACTGTGCTGGTAAATATTGTTGTTCTGAAACAAAAACATTACACCATAGCAACATTACACCATATACACCTAGAATGTATATTCAACAAGAAATCACACATTATATGTTTGTTATATTTGCATAATATATTTAAAGTGAATTGAGGAACTCTTAAAATAAAAAGAAATGAAACTGATAGTGTAAATCATAGTATACAATTTTATGTTGGAATTACAGTGTAGAAAATGGGAAGGCACAATTCAACGATTCATTTTTGGATGGGAACATAGTATGCATTTTTACAATGTGTCAGTATAAATGACCAAAGAAATGTGAATACCTGAGTATTCATTTTCCAGTACAACTGCTAGACTATTTCCACTAGAAATAGTCATTTGACAAAAGTGCTGAATGGATAATGGATGCTAGGAAGCAGGGAAACAATAAAACCAACAGAGGGAAAATAAGGTAGAATAGTTTTACTAAAGTAAAATGGAAGTGATGGCAGTACAAATAAAATTCTTGGAGATTAACCTCAATTGACCAAAATACTTCTAGCAAATAGAATGTTGGAACTTCTTCAGATTATTTTTCTTTGTTGATTGGCTGATCTCTAGTAAACTAGATTAAGTGAGAGGCAGGTATAAACAAGACACATCATAACTAACTAATTATTCAAAACTCAATTATTACCTAGAGAAAATGTAAATAAGTTTTGATATGTGTTTATGGTTGTATAAGGTCAGGTCTAAATTATATACAATGCAAATATATTTTGATTGGCTCTGTTGTTATTTTTAGTTGTAAGAACAAATAATGAGAAAGAAAATAGAATCAAGGCAGTACATTCCATTTTCTTCAAATGATTTTTTGCCCAAAGTTGCTGTTTACCAGCTAATGGGTTAGGGACGTTTCAGTGATTCACTACAATTTGCCATTTCCACTCAGAATTATTATTATTAATAATAATAATAATAATAATAATAATAATAATAATAATAATAATAATAATAATAATAATAATAATAATAATAATAATAATGTTGAATTTATTGACCGCTCCCTCTCCCCACAGGGACTCGGGGCGGTGCACAGGGAGAATAAAAGCAATAAATATACAAATACATACAAATTTAAAACAAAATTAAACTTATTCCTGTGCTAAAATCCCTTAACTAAAAATTCCCACTAAATATATATATACATTTAAAAACCCATAGAGAGAGACTACCCTAGGCCGGCCAGGCGGAAAAGATGAGTCTTCAATTTCAAGCGGAAGGAGCGGAGGTCCGTGGTCGTTCTGATATCGGGGGGAAGGTCGTTCCAGAGGGCCGGGCCCGCCACAGAGAGAGCCCTTCCCCTGGGCGTCGCCCGCTGACAAAGTCTAGTGGACGGCACCCGGAGAAGTCCCTCTCTGTGGGAGCGAATCGGCCGTGAGGATGTGTGAGGCAGGATCCGATCCCGCAGATATTAATAGTTATGTAAAAAAAAATCTGGGAAAGGAACAATTATTATATTTTTAAAAATCGCTTGGTTTTAGAGGTCCCAGAAAAAAATAGTAATACACTTCATTCTCTAAGAATAATCTCCTGAAGCTGACAAACATTTACTTCCCTTTCTAAAACTACTGACTAAGCAGTATCAACCATGTCTCTCAGTTCCTTTCCCTAATTCTCACCTAGTACCTACTGCAACATTTCTCAAAGGAGAATCTTCAAGTTATATCAGACTATTAATTTTCATCTTCATCCAGCTATAGCAATTATGCAGGTGGGAATTATAGGAGCTGAATCCTTTGAGGAGTCATCCCAACTGGCTAGGGCTGTTTTACTGTTTAGGATGATCAGCATTTCATACTGCTTTTGATAAGTAGACAACTCACAAGATAAAAATAAGGCACAGTTAAAAAAAACACCACTAACCTAAAGACAAATACATCGTATTTCAGACACCTGATTAAAGGTTTCATCCATTAATTTGCATAATATTGCATGATCTACCAAGTGTGACATAGTGGCATCAAGGTGGAGCCAAATGGAAAATGCTAGTGCAAGGGGCACCAACCTTTGGATATAAAAAGGATTCTAATAGCTAAATTAAGAAAGTGAGTTTTTCATATAAATTTAATAATATAAATATATGAAATAATTTCTATCACATTAAGTTCTCAGGAGAATAAGAAAAAGCAAATGCTTCTAAAATGTGTTGGACAAAGCTCTAACACATATTCTAAGTATGTACTTTGTTGTAGTCTGAGAGTTTCATATTGTACTGCTAGCTGAGGGTAGAAATGTAGATCACTAAATACAATAACTAGCAAACTCAATCTATATTCTCTAATTACTTTGTTCTACTCATGCTTCACCCATACTCTCAAGCCACACAAGGATCCAAAACCAGGGGTGGGCTGCTGGGGGTTCGCAGGGGTTCAGGAGAACCTTTAGCTAAGTTTCTGTGCAGTTCAGAGAACCCCCAAATCCCACTCCTGGTTGGTTCTGCACACCCCACCCCTCCCAGGAGCCCTCATGCAGCCCGTTTTGGATGCAGGTAATTGCAGGGTGTGCACGGAGGCTCGGGGAGGGCGAAAAACTAGCCTACCGGAAGTTTGGGAGGCCGTTTTCACCCTCCCAGAGGCTCGAGAAAAGCCTCCAGATCCCAGGGCAGGCAAAAATCTCCCCCCTGGGGTGAAGGAGACCAACTAAACCATACCCACCATGGCCACGCCCACCCAGCAACCGGGCAGAGAACCCCTTGCTAAAATTTTTGAAGCCCACTCCGTCCAAATCCTGGGGTGAAAAATGGAAACAGCTAAACAGTGCTAAAATTTTAGCAAGTTTAGAGGCCAATCTAAAGACCCTAGGAAATTGCTCTGTGGACATGCTACTAACACCAGGGTCTATATTGGGATTGCATGAAAATCTTGCAGCCAACTTCCTTCTCTTATTTGCATATTTAAGCCATTTTCTAGTATTCCTTATTTTTCTTATAACCTCCAAACACAGTGTTTTCCTCAAATTGTTGTGAAACTAGCTCTTTTATCGAATCTAAACGAATGTTTCATGGAATTTGGTTAATATTTAAAAGATATCTAGTTTTGTTTTTTCTGATCAAATGTATTTAGACCCAATATTACACAAGTAATTTTAAAAAATGGCAGTGGAAAATAACACATGGTCTTTTTTCTTAAAATTGTTTCTGTAAATTTTAAAAGTTTGTTTGTATCTAGCGGTGATGTTCCACTGTGGGAAAATAATGCTGGAATGAGGGCCTAGTTTGTCTCTAATTTGTCTTATCCACTGTAGCATCTCAAACTTCTACACATGGGGGTGGAGGAGCATTTGTAGCAGTAGAACTCTTACATGGAAAGTCACGATAGATAAGGAAAATCACTAGAAACTTTTTTCACTACTTACAACCCACTGGTTTTATCAGGAACATTGCCAGTGTAGGTTGAGTCTTTTCCAGTGTTGAAATCTGTCAGTATACATGCAGTTTTATGAAATCAATTACATTTCCTGTAGAATGTCTATACCTAATTGGGATTCAAATAGTCAACAAGTGAAGACCAATCAAATTTAATACATATGGTGTCCCACACCTTTTTCTCACATCAGTGAGGCAATACTACTGCATTCAACCTACTGCATTTGAAACCTACATACAATTAGATAAATGAATGCCAAAGTAAAATGTCACATCGTAAACATTCCAAATGACATGAAAGAGTTGAACACAATTTGTAGACGATCAAATAAAACTGTCCAGACATCAAGTGCTAGAAAAATGCTACCAAAACAGAATTGGTTCTTAGGAGCCTTTTCCACCTAAAATTGGAATTCAAAATGCATGAACACGATGGCTTTTTAATAGGAAGGTGAATCTAAATTTCAAATCAAATAAATAAGAAACATTTACAACTGATGAGAGGTTTTGTAACTGTTTTTCTTTTCCTCCCTGTCCTTGTTTTAGCTTTATTTGGGTTCTCTGTATTGCATTTATGTGGCCCTGGAGGAAGAGTCTGAAAGAAACAAGGACAACCCAGTATATGCGCCGGTTTATTTCCCCACTGAATTGAATCGCACAGCTGCACTGGAAGATGACCTGGAGTATTTCTATGGTCCCACATGGAAGAAAGACATCCAGTGTCAGGAGGCAACTCAAAAATATGTGGATAGGATACATCACGTGGGCCAGCATGAACCTGAACTTTTAGTGGCCCATGCTTACACTCGATACCTGGGAGATCTGTCTGGTGGCCAAATTCTGAAGAAGATTGCCCAGAAATCTCTCAATTTGCCCAATACTGGAAAAGGGCTGTCTTTCTTCAATTTCCCAGGAATCACCAACATCAGCAAATTCAAACAGCTTTATAGAGCTCGGATGAACAGCATCCCCATGGATTCTTCTACTATTGAGAGAATTGTTGAAGAGGCCAGAAAATCTTTTCTTTTGAATATTGAAGTGAGTAATTGGTCACGAATATTTAATTTTTGCAAAGCGAAGAAATAAGTAATTTTAAGAAATACAATTCTCCTATTTAAACATTGATTGCTGTTTTATCTGGTATACTGAAATATCTCCTTCTTTTATCAAAAACGATCAATAACAATGGGGTGAACAATGCTACAATTTTCATAGAACTTTTCCTACGGCTAATTATAAAGATGATTATGATCCTGGAGTTTGGGTATAGTAGAAATAATTGTGCTGCATTTTAAAAGCTTAAGATGCCCCTCTCAAATAAAACAACCTGCTCTATTAGAATCAACCAGTGTAAACAATAATAACTAATTAACATATTACCATATTCTTAAAATGCTTCAAGCAGGAACCTACAAATCAATTTGGTTAATTTTTTAAAAGAAGCACATATTTCATGCAAAAAAGGAAATGCCTTTGAAAATATACATTGAAGTATTCAAATCTATCAAAAATCCTTGCTTCCTGACATCTGTTTATAAACAATTATCTTATCTCAGCTTTTAACTTCAGCCTGGGTTCTTTCACTATATTTTTATACCATTCTATATCAATTGAATATTATTAAGATACTGTTAGGCTTATTGTATCTCAAAGAACATTGTAGAATAGGACAAAGGAGTTATAGCAGCTCTATTGAGAAAAAGCTAGTGTAAGAGCCTCTTTATCTCAAAAGAAAAATTGAATAGAGAAAATCATAGTGCACTAATATTATAGAACTGTTTCATAATACCAGAAACTTAAGTCAGCAAATGAAGGTGAAATTTGGATGATTCAAGACATATTTTAAAATATTATGTATTGTTAACTGTTGAATTTCATTTTTATAAGATGTGGTCATGGTCATTAACATGGACATTTTAAAAAGAGGATTAGATTATTTATTACAATTATGCATTATTTCCAACAATAGAGGCACTTAGCAGTATAGAATTTAAAATTAAATGTATATGTAATTGATTGATGATCCCATGGCCAATACTTTGTATTACTGGGGAAAGTTCAAATTCCATCAATACAAATGAAGTATTATGTATTTGATTAGGAAACATGAATTGGAGCCCTCTTTCTTTTTCTCTTCCCATGTTACTGGTATTGCAAATACATTTTCTTTACCTGCAGAACCACATTTTCATATTTATCTCTGCACTAGATGTATAGTGTTTCATATTCAAATTATATTCATAATTGATATCCATTATTGCAAACATCTACTTTGCCATCGTTATGCATATTAAACATCCATTTTCTGTGTTGCTTTCCATACCAAGAGTTAGAGTGAATTAATTAGACCGGAAGGAAACACAAAAACTAAATTCAGGAATGAAGAAAAAGAATACTTCTCTGCAATTAAACTACTCTATGATTCATTTTTCTCAGGTATTTCAGGAGCTGCAAAAGTTGGTGGATCAAGGCAAGCCTCCACAGAACAATCATCTTGGGAAATCCAAATTAGATTTTCACACAACAGGAAACAACAGAGCACAGAGTAAGAAATTATTTTAGCTTTCAGCTTGTTTTTGCAGCCGTAATGAAAAATAATGATTAATTAATATTCACTATTGAAATTTATTTTCTTATTGATTTTTATCCTGGATAATTGAAAAATCAGTATATATTATAAAATATGCCCACTTAGAATTATTTTCACACCTCCCTTTGTTACCTACCTTCCTCTGCGCATCTAAAATATCTAAGTTTGGTATAGGCCAGGGGTCTGCAAAGTCGGCTCTTTTAAGACTGGTGGACTTCAACTCCCAGAGTTCCCCAGCCAGCTATGCTGGCTGGGGAACTCTGGGAGTTGAAGTCCACCAGTCTTAAAAGACCCAACTTTGCAGAGCCCTGGTATAGGCCATATGTTAAACATGGAACATTTTCAATTAGTGATATGAAAACAGATGGAAAACTAATTTACAGCTAAACTATAAGTTATAAGTGAAGTTCTACCAAAGAATGCATGTCCAAATATTTCATGCAATAATCCACAGAGAGAACAATGACAGGGGCATCTTGTCACATATATTGAATAAGTTCATCATTTTTATGATATCACGATGCACATATTTACCATTTTGACATCTCCATGGCTTATTATGGACACTGCTGTTTAAAGATTTATGGTCATATATTTGATTGCATAACTGTAAGATTATAGTTAACTTTTCATGGTTATTCTTGCTTACAAGTTGTGCATTCCCTCATCACCCTCCCCACCCCACACAGTTAATTCATTTGAAAGCTACAACCACTAAATGGTTGTCTATCACATAATTTAAGTCCACACAATTGTAATATATGGTCTCATAAACTTTGCAGTGTTACTGCAGTATGCTTTATTTGCAGAGCTGTTTAGTGATGCTATGACTGTGACTAAAACATTGCTGTGCTTAGTGATTTGGTAATACCACCTTTCCAGATGGTTTTCATTCTGAACAATATTTGTTTTGTTAATACAGGGCCAAAAGAAAGTGACCAAGCACAGATGGAACGTACAGACCTGCTGCCCAGTACCTCACTCTTGCGTTGGACTCTCGCTCTTTTCTTATTAGCAACAACAGTTGTTGTGGGCTTGTATGCTCTATGAACTGAAAAGAACTTTTACTACTACTTGTCTATTCCATAACTAATGCATTAAAAAAAAATGACGGTTACAGATTTAGATTATCTCGCATACTGGAAGCAACGAGTTTGACTATTTCTCCAGGTCTAGGTATTTTTGTTAACAACAGCTTTTAAAAAGAAGTTGGTGTCAAATACATTTCTCTAAAGAACCTGAAATGTCACTTTATGACATGCCATTAAACCAATAAGAAGCCAAGATGAGAAAAGAATGATAACTTGATATCTGGAATATGTGAGGAATAAATTAAGCTGTGATACTTTGTCCAGAGTTTGTATAAAAGATTTTCTATACAGTATATGTTGCATGGCTTGTTTTTCTTTGTCCTAAAATGCAACAGATTGCTTAAACTATGACATTATATGACATACTTCTACTACTTTAAAGCAGATGTGCATTAGCAATGACCTTTCAGGAACAGAATAAAATATCCTTGTATTTGTACCTTGTACTTTTAAGTTATATGTACTTTCATTAAATCTCCTTGTAAGTTAACTCAACTATGTACTTTTATGTGTTTATCAGATTGTTTGAAGAATGTTTGCCTTTCCACATGAGTTATATAACTGATAGAAATGGACTAATCAGTACTCTGACATAAAGCTAATTTATCCCTGTATTTGGGAAGATAATTAAATCATTCAGTACCACAGTTATTGTAAAATCTTTTAAAAGTCAATATTGAAAAGACGTTGATTGGAAGGACATGTGATCTCTATAACAGCTGTTTATGCTGTAGAGTCCAGCAGTCCATGCATATCAACGGTTCATTATCTTAATGCTATTGGCTAACTTAGAAAGGGTTACTTTCTCATATTTTAGACAGACTCAGGAAAAATGCATTTTGTTAATGCTTGTTTTAAGTCTAGAATATATTTAGTAAAAATATAATAAAGCTTAAAACATATGAGGTAGGAGCACTTGCTCAGGTAACAATAAATATGTTAGTATAGGTAGTTAAACACAGGATTTTTTTTTATTTCCTAAAACAAATACTGACATTACTAAAATCTCATACTGATCTTTATCTAGATTAATTATAAATTAGTATCCAGTTCATACATCCATGAAATATAATAATAATTCTCTTGTGGAAACAAACAAGGAGTATACAGACATAGAATACAATTCTTTCATTCTAGCTCCTTTAGTTATTCAGTAGATTCTTGATTTCAGTGAATTTATATTTTAAAATAATGTATTTCAATATCAAATGCTAACTTTAATTCCCATCATTCTTCAAAAACCAGGGTGGATAAAAAGCAATGATTTTTTTTAAAAAAATTTTTTGATTTAAATTGGATTTTTTTGATTTAAATTGGATTTTTTTGATTTAAATTGGATTTTTTTATATAAAATGCTTTTTGAGGAAAATATATTACCATCGAAAGGTTATTCCATCATGAAATAAAGATTAGTTTTTTAATTATGTAGAATAAGGCTGTATATGTTTATTTTTTTTGGTAAATAAATTCCATTAATCCATTCACAATGTCATGCTCTTCCAGAGGTTTTTGTAAGATTATTGGGCAGTTTCTCTGCCTACAAGAGATTATCACAGATTCTTGGTTTACTTTTGCAGTTCTCAAAACTGAATTTGACTCAGCAGAGATCACGTGCCTCTTCTTCACAGCAGAAATGTTATAACACGAACAGAGTTGAAAAAAAGACCTTAATCCTAACTTCTACAAACCTATGAATACAGAAACAACCCCTTCAGTGTTAAGTTTCAAGAAATTCAGTGAATAGAATAGAAACAATATTTTTCTGATTGTTTGGAGTGGAATAGATCTGCACAAGAAGAAATTGAAACTAAGTGTGAGGAGGAAGGGGCAAGCAGACAAGCAGTACTACAAAATGAAAGTTTCTTAAAATATATATATTTTGTTTAGCCAAATTAGTTAACATAGATGTTTGTTTAAGCAAATAACATATGCTGTAATGTTATTGTTTCAGTTGAATAAATCTATTTAAATTGTTATTATTAAGGTAATGATTATTTTTCCTTCCTAAGTACAACAGAAAAGTTGTCCAAATATGAATGATTAACCTATTAAACTGGGGATAAAAAAACTAATATGAAAAGTTGTTATTCTAAAAATCTTGCATATTATAAGTTATACCAGCAAGAATTAGTCTTTATGTAGAAAACTATGATTTAAATCAAGTTTTTTTACTAGTGATTTAAATCGTGATTTAAATCAACTTGATTTAAATCAAATCCACCCTGTCAAAAACTAATTCAAGATTGTATTATTTATTATATTTATATTGAAACTTTCACTAAATTTGAGTTGCGATGATTCACATCACTTGTTAAATGAGTCACCACATGCCATTAAGTGAGACATCATGTGATCAGGACTTCGTTGTACTTTATTTTTCCATTGACTCTACTTGTTGGAAAACAGTTGTGAAGTATACAAATGGTGATAACATAACCATGGGTCTTTCTAATGGTCATAAATGTAAAGACTAACCATTTTTCAGAACCATCAACAAATGGTCACTAAAAAGGAGTTATTAAGCAAGGTCTACCTGCACTCGTTTGATTAATTTGGCCAAACTCATGCAAAGCAGTTATCAATTTATACAACCATATCTGGTTTTGCAGAACACAGCAAATACACAACTATACAAACAACCTAAGGTGATTGCACAAACCCTGTTTCTTAGGAAATCAGAATACTTCTTTAGCAATGAAAGTGCTCCCAAATTATTATACAGAAAACTAAAAAATCTCATGTTTCAAAATACTGAAGAAAATGCCTTGTAGTCTTTTAATGAGTTTCCCATGAATTCTACCTGAAAAATGCTTCCAGGTGAATCTATAATTCAACAGTCACTTACGGCATCTATGGAATTCTAGAGGTTCACATGCCATTTTCCTCCACTCACTACCCTTCTTTCTTTCCCATCCTATCTTTTTTTCTTTCCATGTGAAAGTGAAAGAGGTGCTGGCCAGTTTATTTCAAGATTTGTAAGGCAGTGTACAATTCAATTCAAACAGTGTACAACATAGACAATACATAAAACAAAAAACAAAAAACCATCAATGAGGAGCATTTATGTATGTAATATATGCAGAGTGTTTCCTGTTAGCACATAAAGTCATTAAGCTTGTCTTTAAAGTGGACTGAGACAAGGTTCCCAATTTGCTGTTCTGTCATATTTGTTTGCCTTCAACTTGGTTGCCATGCTTATTGAACAAATCACATTAAGTCTTAACACCATATGCAAACTTTAAATTCTCCAAAATATAAAAGGCAGGAGGGGGAACTGTTCCATGTGAAACAAAACAGAAATAATGCTTAGATTAGTCCAATACAGTGTTTCCTAAACATTTGTCCTACAGCAGGGGTCCCCAACCCCCGGTCCGTGGACCGGTGCCGGTCCGTGGCTTGATAGGAACCGGACCGCAGGGCCGGAGAGGAGGAGGAGGGAGGACGGGGCAGCCCCCTGGGCAGAGCGCGCACTAGGGGCAGGAGAGCACAGGTGCAGCCGCTCAAGCCGTTGGGGGTCCTAGAGGGGCAAGTGAGCCGACTCACACACCCCCACGTGCGCATGCGCCGCCTGTCCCCCCCCCCCCCCCCCGCTCCCCCTCTACACCGGCCGGTCCGGATAATTTTCTTTAAAATGAAACCGGTCCCTGGTGCAAAAAAGGTTGGGGACCCCTGTCCTACAGGACCCATTCCCACTTTTAAAAATTATGGAGCAGCCTCCAAAATATTTTATTTGTAAGGTTTATCAATATTTACCACATAAAAAAATCAAATTGACACTGTTTGTATGAAGATTTATGACAGACTAGATATTCCTAAATGGCATTGTGGTGATCAACAGCCAGATGGTGAATTCTGGCTGGCACTGTTTTCCAACATAAAGAAGAGAGTTTCACTTATGAGTCAACATTCTTTTTGGACTTAGAAGGGGAGGGAGAGGGGTTAAAGTTTTAAAAACTTTTGGCAAAGAGCTTAAGAAGGAGTGGATGTAAGAAAGTTTAAAATGGAGAAAGTTTAATATTGTTTTCTGATGAAAGTTGTATAAATTGGAATTAAACTAGACAAACAAATTGAACTTTCGTGGATTTATTATTATGCAGTTAACGGGTGGTTTACAGAACAATAGATAAAGATAGGAGACAGAGTGATGCTAAGAGGAAAGTAGTATATTAAGGGCACAGAAAGACAAAAGAAGGGAAGGTCCAGCTTTTACTTTCTCCCTTGCAATAGAGACCCTTTCACTTTTGGATTACAATATTACAATGACAATCACCAGAAAACCAGAAAACATGGCAGAGGATCGATATAGCAACCTCAAAAACATGACTTATACCAGATTTATTTCAGATGTTTTAAGGAATTGAACAATAAGTTAACCAAAATGATGCTAAGTTGACTAAATCATTGCATTAACAATTCTGAAAAAAGAAATAAAGACTTGGAAAGTAAAAAAAGATTAAAGAATAAGTCAACAAAATGGAAAGCTCTGTAAAAATAAATCTGTAAATTTCGAACAAATGATGAAGTGGAAATTCTGGAGAGTAAGTTATGGAAAGAGTGCTAAAAAGTCTGTTTTTGTCTAATTGTTTGCATAAAACAGAAAAATACACTGAATAAAGAGCTTATGATTTATGGTTTTGATTACTAGACAAAGACTATAGAGACATCAGTTGCGACTTTATAGACAAATAGGTGAATTTATAATTGTACTTATAAGATTAGAATTGTGCTGTAAAGATCAGAAGCCACTATGTATCTTTTTGCTTATTTTTGTATTTTTTCCCTTTCTTACACTTTAAATTAATCAATTTTATTTATAGCCAGAAAGGCCTGAAGTTACAAATATAATCTAAACTTGGCATTAAAGTTTTAATAAATATTAATTTATTAATATTAAACATTACTAACTTAATATTTGAACTTACATAAAACTTAAATCCCCAATGCACTGATTTGGCACTAAAACATTTTTTTAAAAATAATTTCATTAAAATATTTTTTAAAAAAACATTTCTTACACTTTTAACTTACTTTGATATTTCTTTTTTCTTCATTTTGCATTGTTTTTATGATTTTAAATAACGTTGGCTTAAGATATGCGTTACGGGCAGATACACCTCTCCAATTCTGCTTTCAATTTTTTACACACACACACACAGGGAGGAGAGTGTTTTGATTTAGGCAGTGGCAAAACGAAATCAACAGATGCATCTTCTCATACATTGGAAAAGGCAAGTTTTATTTGCAGGACTACTTTCTTCCATAACTATCAGGGGCAACAAAACTACACGCGACCCCGGCGGCGAATTTCGCAAAAAGCGCAAAGCGCCAAATCTCTCCCATTTCGAGCCGCAGCCGCCATTTTAAACCTTCCTTCCTTCCTTTCTTTCGCTGCAAGCAAATAAGTTTTGGCGCCAAAGAAAAAGTTCCTCTTAGCGGACGTTCTGACCAATTCGGTACAGGAAAAGTTGGTAAAGAGGCGGCCCTTGATTTAGGTCGCTTCCAATCGCTTTCGGCGCTTGCTGCCGCCCTTAAAGAGAGAGCTTAAAGGACGGAGTTTTTAGCCAATCGTCACACGTCCTGCTGCCCTTGAGCCAATGACAGCGCGCAAAGCGCAGCGCGTAACTGCCGGGCGAATCCAGAAGAATTTTTTTTCTTACTTTTTCCCGCGAAAACGCCTCCCAGAGTTCTAGCGAGCGACCGAGTCCGAGTCGTTCTGCAGGGGTTTCTCTCTCTTTCTCTCTACGGCTGCAGAGGCAGGTGAGGGGCGCTGGGGTCAGGGGCTGCTTGTATGCCTTTGGGTCGATCTTGGGCTGCTGCTTAACCAGAGTTCAGGAGACACGATGTTCATTAGTGACCCGTCATTTCTGAAACAATGTTCCTCCAAGCATTTCTTGCATATCCCCAAGTCAACTTTTTGCACAAGTCCCATCCTTTCCCAACTATGATGGTAACTTGCAAGAAGTATCGCAGATGGCTGGGTCGATTGAATCAAAGTTGGCTGGTTACAATGTGCCCTTCAATATTTGAGGCGCTGCCATAGAGAAGAGGGGGACATCAAGCTATTTTTCCAAAGCAACCGAAGGCCAGACTAGGAATAATGGTTGGAAACTGATCAAGGAGAGATTCAACCTAGAAATAAGGAGGAACTTTGTGACAGTGAGAGCAATCAACCAATGGAACAGCTAAGCTTGCCTTGAGGAGTTGTGGGAGCTTCATCACTGGAAGCTTTCAAGAAGAGATTGGACTGCCATTTGTCAGAAATGGTGGTAGAGTCTCCTGCTTGGGAGGGGGGTGGACGATGACCTACAAGGTCCCTTCCAACTCTGTTAACGTGTTAAAGGACAATTCCTGCCTGCAGTTGTTCAGCTTAAAAACACAGATCTCCTGTTATCAGTTATAGGGAACTCAAGGCTCTTGTCCTGTTGCTGAATTACATCGACTGCCTATCCATCCATCCATCCATCCATCTGCAAGGTGACTGGTTCTTCATGTGGCTCTAATCATAATTATTGGGAATTATTGCTTTGAAACAGAAAATCATAAGCCACCTCTGCCATAGGGGAAAGGGGGAAAAGATGCAAAGGAAGATGCTGTTTTGTATAAGACCTGTAGGGTATACATTTTTCACTTGCTCAGAAGTATTTTTTCCTGATATTTTAAATTGCATCTCTGGCTTAATTGTCCTTATTAAATTAAATGCTGCCAACTACCAGCTGCTCTAGACTTATTATTAAATCTATATTTGTAATGTATCTTATTAGTATCTTTCAGCTCCATTCTCCTTTTTCCCACTCCAGAGAATCAGCATGTCTGGTTTTGATGACCCTGGCATTTTCTACAGTGATAGTTTTGGTGGAGACCCAGTTGCAGATGAAGGGCAAGTTAGAAAGTCCCAGCTGCAGAAACGCTTCAAAGATTTTTTGAGACAGTATCGTGTTGGAACTGACCGGACTGGCTTCTCTTTCAAATACAGGTGCTCTTTCTCTTTTGGAAAACTTAAACAGCTGTTTATAGCATTTTAAATTGAAATACCTTTGAAGTGTTGGTAAGTATATCAAAATAAGATAACTTGCCCTAAGGCAGTGATGGCTAACCTTTTTCTAAAGGTATGCCAAAAGTATAAACGTGCGCATGCTATCGCATGTGCAGGCCCACCCACCTGAATATGTGTGTACGACTCCCGCACAAGGGGGCGGGTGGTTTCGGAGGCTTTCCTGAAGCCTGGGGAGGGCGAAAACAGGCTCCTCCGGCCCTACGGAACGCCAAAAACCAGCTGGCCAGTGTGCTCTTGAGGGCCAGCACTGAGGGCCACCGTGCCAGCAAATATGGTTCCACGTACCACCTGTGGCACGTGTGCCATAGGTTCCCCATCATGGCCCTAGAGTTCTGTAGCTTTGTACATAGTTGTGAATGTCATTCCAATAAATATATTGATGGGTCTATTTTTTTTTTCTTCCACTATATTGAAAGAGATGAGCTCAAACGTCATTATAATGTTGGACAATATTGGATTGAGGTGGAGATAGAAGATTTGGCAAGCTTTGATGAAGATCTGGCAAACTACATATACAAGCAGCCTGTGGAGCATCTTCAGCTGGTACCTATATGCAGCATGGGAGAAATATATGGAAGGTTGCAGTTAGATTATGGAATGATGCCCTGTAGATTCAGACTGCTAGTCCATCTAGCTTAATATCGATGACAGCAACTCTTCTGGGCTTCAAACTGGAATCTTTTATTGCTCAGCTAGAAATGTGGACTACTATCCCTGAGGCTTTCTGCCTGTAAAGACTGTGTTATATTACTGAACTATTCCCTTTCTACTTTTTTTACGTATAAGTATTCCATAGTATTATTAACTAGCTATGCCCTATTCTTCTCACTCCAATTGTTATTTTTCTAACTGAAGCTTAATGTTATATGATTAGACTAGTTTTCAGCTATTTCTATTCAATTGGGTCTTCTTTTTTTCTTCTTTAAGAAAAGGTAAATGCCTTTCTTCCTATATTTTAAGCAATTTCATTTCTTTCTTAGCTGGAAGAAGCTGCAAAAGAGGTAGCTGATGAAGTAACACGTCCTCGGCCAACAGGAGAAGAGACTCTTCAGGATATTCAAGTTATGCTCAGATCAGATTCCAATCCATCCAACATCCGCAATCTAAAGGTAAGTTAGACCCTCAGCCTTATGAGCTATGGCTGATTTCATAAAGCTAAACAGGGTCAGACCTGCTTAGTGTTTGAATAGAAAGGTCCCAGGAAACTGCAGCTCTTTAGCCAGGGATATCCGCAGGGTATGGTAAATCAGAAATAAAAATGGGACCCACAAAGGTATAATCAAATCAAATACCCAATTTTTATGTGCATTGCTCTTAAGACCACCATCTTTAATTTTTTAATTACACCCTGCCGAAACCCCTGTTTGTAGTTTAGTTTGAGAGATGAAGAAAACCCTGGCAGAACCGAATGGCAAACCATTTCCATTCTGTTTCCAAGAAAAGGTGAGAAGAAGCTCAATTTAAAATAGGTTACCGTATTTATCGGCGTATAACACGCACAGGCGTATAACACACACCTTCATTTTAAGGGAAATTTCAGGAAAAAAATTTAAATTTCAAATAAAGAACTTTGAAGCAAAATAAGGGTAGCTCAGAACTTTTTTTTATTAATATTATTACCACTTATAAGGTAAATAATGTAAAAGGAAAATGTGGTGGAACTCACTTAACGACGGCCTTGGTTAGCAACCAAACTTTTAGGCTCAATTGTGGTCATAAGTTCTTTCTTTCTCTCTCTCTCTTTCCTCCTTCCCCCCTCTCTCCATTTCTCTTTCTTTCTCTCTTTTTCTCTTTCTTTCTCTCTCTTTCTCTTTCTTTCCCTTCGTCTCTCTCTTTCTATCTGTCTCTCTCTCCTTCCTCTGCCCATCTCTCTCACTCTGTGTTTTTTTGTCTGTCTGTCTCACTCACTTAATCAGTCTCTATCTATCTGTCTCTCCCTCCCTCTCTCTGTGTGTGTCACTCACTCTGATTCTCTCCCTCCCTCTCTCTGTCTCTGTATGTCTGTCTCTTCCTCTTTCCCCCTGTCTGTCTCCGATTCGTTCTCTATCTGTGTCTCTCTCCGTCTCTCTCCCTCCCTCTCTTTCTCTCTGTCTCTGTCTGTCTCTGTCTTTCCCTCCCTTCCCCTCTGTCTCTCTCTGTGTATGTCAGTCACTCCCTCTCTTCCCTCTCCCCCCGCCCCAACCCGGGAAGCAGCAGAAGGGCCGGCATGCCAGAGGTTACGGACGCCTCCTCCCACAGCGGGCCAGGTCGCCCGGCAGGGGCGTCAGGCAGAGAAGCCGCGCGCATCTCCGCCGGCTCCCTCCGACAGGGAGGAGAAACGTGTGCCGTGGTGGCTGTCAGAGGGAGCCGGTGGAGATGCGCGGGGCTTCCCTGCCCGATGCCCCTGCCGAGCGCAAGGCTCTGGGCTAGCAGCCTTGCGCCCGGCAGGGGCATCGGGCAGGGAAGCCCCGCGCATCTCCACCGGCTCCCTCCGACAGGGAGGAGAAACGTGTGCCGCGGTGGCTGTCAGAGGGAGCCGGTGGAGATGCGCGCGGCTTCCCTGCCCGATGCCCCCTCTTTGGCCCTTCCGCCCGCCCGTTCGCTTGCTCCAGGGGGCTGTGGCTCCGGCGCAGCCACAGCCCCGGGCATTCCCCTCGCCCGTTCGCTCGCTCCAGGGGGCTGTGGCTGCGTACATGCCGTGCCCTCTGCTGCCGACCACTGTAAAAACATGGCTTCGGCGTATAACACGCATACATCATTTGCCCCCTATTTTCAGGGGGGGAAAGTGCGTGTTATACGCCGATAAATACGGTATTTTAAAAGGTTCATTGTCAAATTAATGAAGGTTCCCTCTGCATTTGCCAGCATTGCTGTAGAATTGTAATAAAAATCTCTATTAGCTTAATTTTGCCAATAAGGTATAATGATTTGTCTTTCCAGTTTATTGTTTAGAATTTCTTTATATTGATGGCTGCCTTAAGGAATCTTTGTAGCTGTGATCCATTTACACTTGGAAAAAAAGTTATATCAAAACTACCCTTTATTTTTGTAGAGAGACATTTTGATATAGTCCTAAAAACTGTCCTAAAAACCAGAAGTGTGAGTTCTAGTCCAGCTTTAGACATGAAAACCAGCTGGATAACTTTGGACATTCTCTCAGCCCAACCCATCTCACAGAGCTGTGGGGAAAAAGGAGTATTGAGAATGTTTGCTGCCTTGAATTTCTTTTAAAACTTAAAAACTACTTCAACGCCAACTTTCATTTCATCAGATGCTTTGTACCACAAAAGTAATATTTATTTTCTTTGTTGTACCTGGCCATTAATTGCAATAAAGTACGCACACATATTTCTTGTGAGGGCAATTTAATTGCCTCCAGGTGCTTCTCAATCCTTGGAAAAAATCAGAAGATACCAAAATAATTAATTGGACATTATGGAAGAGTCCTTTATGCATGCACAGTCTTCTGGCTAGTCCAGATGTTGAAGGAGGTGGATGCAGATAAAACCATAGTGAAATACAAAGCATTGCAGATATTTTACAGTAGGAAACAAAGGGAACTTGTGGCTTCAGAAAACAGATTCAAGGGAACACTTCATTCTGAAGTTCATTTAAATGTAGATCCTAAGAGCCCTATGTTCTTGGGTTGCAATAAATAATACATGTATAACACATTTTTATGTCTCATTCTGTATTTTTGTATCTTCTACAAATTGGAATATTATATTATGAACACCTTGTAGTGACTGTGCAAAAGAGATTTGGATTTCTGGATCTTTGAATGCTGTGTGTGTGTGTGTGTGTGTGTGTGTGTTATGACGGTTGTAATTTCTCCTTCTTTGTTTTGAAGTCTGAACAGATGTCACATTTGGTGAAGATCCCAGGAATCATTATTGCTGCAACTCCTGTGAGAGCCAAAGCAACCAAGATCACTATCCAATGTCGCACTTGCCGGAATATAATACCTAACATAGCTTTACGTCCAGGCCTGGAAGGATATGCACTCCCTCGGAAGTGCAGCACGTAAGGGAATGGGTTGCATTTCCTCTCAGATCTTAGTGAAATTTACTTTGAGTTAAAACACACATAATTATGACACACATGATTATATTGCTTTGCATTTATTTACTAAGGATTCCTATATATACTTTCTCAATAGCATGCCCTATTAAGCTTCATTGGAATTATTTTCAAATAATTTGCCTAAGATTATAGCCTTTGTTATATTTGTTTCCTTTCATTTAAGGCAAAGTTGGGCATATTTTTGCCATTCAAGATATTTGGATTAATTCCTATTAACCACAAACAACTTAGTAAAGGTTTGGAAGAGTTCTAGTGCAAAATCATTTAGAACAGGGGTCCCCAACCTTTTTTGCACCAGGGACCGGTTTCATTTTAAAGAAAATTCCGCAGACCGGCCGGCGTAGAGGGGGAGCGGGGGGAGGGGGAAACAGGCGGCGCATGCGCACGCGGGGTGGTTGTGAGTTGGCTCACTCGCCCCTCTAGGGCCCCCAACCGCGTGAACGGCCGCACCTGCGCTTTCATGCCCCCGGTGCGCCCTCTGCCCAGGGGGCTGTCCCGTCCTCCCTCCTTCTCCTCTCTGGCCCTGCAGCCCGGTTCCTATCAAGCCATGGACTGGCACCGGTCCGGGGATTGGGGACCCCTGATTTAGAAGATGCTTGCTTGGTTAAGATTATACGGACCTTTGAGAAAAAAAATTCTTGGATAAAATCTGTAATTAGATTTGAAGTCTGCACAGATCAGTTAAAAACAGTGTTTTTCTGTACCCCACAAAGATTAAAATGTATGTAATACCTAAATTGAGTTCATTAAAAAAAAATGAACTCTGAATTTCCAAACAAGGTGATATGCAAAAGAAAATTAAGAACAAGGAAGCAACTTTGTTCAGTCTTAATGCAATATAGCGATGAAATATGAGATTGAACACTACAACACTGGCAGTGAAGTGGCTGGTATTGTTTAATTAGCCAACTCTGAATACAACTGCAGGAATTTGGGTTAAAATCTAGTGGCTGTGTTCCATTTGCATCTAAGCTACACAGATTCAAAGTTTATTTTAGATAACTGGACAAATTTGATACCCATAGTATTGGTATTTCGTGACACTTAAGAGAATGATTAAGACAGACATTATAGAATAGTAAAACTGTTCCCATTTTACCTGCACTGTCTTTCTTTTCACTTCAGGGAACAGACTAACCTAGCAAAATGTCCTTTGGATCCATATTTCATTGTTCCAGACAAGTGTAAATGTGTGGATTTCCAGACATTGAAGCTTCAAGAGTCTCCTGATGCTGTTCCTCATGGAGAGTTGCCTCGGCACATGCAGCTCTATTGTGACAGGTGATGCCTCTGGATTCTTCAGCAGGATAGGACTTGTTGTGGTGCAACAAGAGACTCAAGTAGAAAAACCCAAACACAATATGTTGTTGTATCCATGGTTAAAACTTTTAGATGCTGGTGTGACCGTTCATGTTCATGCTTAAGACAGAATTTAGTCGTTTCAATACATGAAAATGGAAAACTGAATTAGCTATAAATATATATGGGCATAAATACAGTTGTTAGTGGCACTTATGCACGTTATAGGCCTCAAGGCCTTTGTAAGCAGACAGCACCTGCTATTTAGCAATAATGATAGAGAGCATTCAAGAGTTACCCTTTTTGTTCCATTTTAAATTGCTTTTTCTTCCTTCCTTGCTCTTAATTTTCCAGATATCTGTGTGACAAAGTTGTCCCTGGGAACAGAGCTACCATCATAGGCGTTTATTCAATCAAAAAAGCAGGGCTCACAAAGCTCAAGAGCCGGAACAATGTTGGAATTGGCATCCGGAGCTCCTACATCCGTGTGGTGGGAATCCAAGTAGACACCGAAGGCTCAGGTGAAGCTTTAATTTGGGTTTTATGTGAGATTTGGAGTCATGCCATACTTTTTTGCACTCCTTTTCACTTGACTGGGGAACATGCTGGTGAAAAGAGAACTGGTGTTGTTTTGACCTGATAATTATGGGCTCCAACTCTTATCTATTCTGCCTTTCTAATGTAGTCCATATCAGATTGAATATTAATCTGGGGATTTAAAGACTATTTAATACAAATGATTGGTGGCATTTCTCAAAATAGTCACGTCTAATATCAACAGTACTTTATTAGTATGACTGATAAGGTATTACATAAGATGTATTTTTTGTTTTGTTTTGTTAGAATTATATCAGAACTGTTCTGACCTAGGCTTCCCTGGCAGCACAAAGTCCTCGTCTCGATAAACCCTTTTTATTTAATTTACAGTGAATTCCTCTCCAGCAAAGTCCCAGCCCACAGTCTTTCGAGATAGTTCACAATTACCGACCTTTATCATGCTTGGAGAATGGCCAGGCCAATATCTTTCAGACACTACAATACTTGACAAGAATGCAGGAATGAACTAATTGTCTCCTACAAACACCCATCCCCTTTCGCTCCTCTTTTATTCCCTATGGGAGGGGCCATTCACCATCCACCTGTGGCTTTACTCTCAAGTCGACCCTTGTTCCTTAGCTGTTCCCTTCAGAAGTTGTGAATGCCCCAACCCTGGAAGCCTTTAAGAAGATGTTGGATAGCCATTTGTCTGAAATGGTATAGGGTTTCCTGCCTGGGCAGGGGGTTGGACTAGAAGACCTCCAAGGTCCCTTCCAACTCTGCTATTGTATTGTATTGAACATATCTGGCAACTCTGCGCATGTGCACACTGGGAACAGGCTCCAGCTGTTCATTTGCCTCACTGATGTCTGACTCCGAAGGCAGCTGATAACTGTCAGACGGCCTTGACCCCATCTCTGCCTCCTACGCAGAGCACTCGCCGCAGTCTTCCCCAGACTCCAAGACTGGCCCATGTTCATCCCCAACCTCCTCACTGTCCGAATATGCTGCCAGCATATTGGTGTCCATTGGTGGGCCACAAGAACAACCTTGCAAACTAGTTTGTGTGCTTATGCTAGTGATGAGAGAATTTCCCCTAACCTTTCAATATTTGTCTGTTTTTCTCTAGGGCGCACTGTCACTGGCTCCGTGACACCACAGGAAGAGGAGGAGTTTCGACATTTGGCTTCCATGCCCAATATTTATGATATGATTGCCAAAAGCATTGCTCCTTCCATCTATGGTAGTAATGATATCAAGAAGGCAATTGCATGCATGCTTTTTGGAGGCTCTCGAAAGAGGTAAAGGAGTATCATTAAGAAAGGAAGTCATACAGGCTTGTGCTTGTTTTATCTTATTGTGAAGCAGCCTTTTTATATACTTAAGATTTTCCTTACTTTATCATAACTATTCCTGGGAAAGGAAATAGTGCTGTTTACCCAGCAGTACATGAAAAGAAAAGAGAAGATACCTGTTTACATGGTTTTTTTCTTTTATTGAGCTAGAATGGAAGGGGAAAAGTATTGCTACCTCTGCTCCATTTCCAATTTCTTTTGTGCTTTGATGTTCTTAACCACTCTTAGGCAGCCTCTAAAGGGAAAAATATCTCAAAATAGCAAATTTGAGTGATTATTGTTGGCAAATGGACCCAAAACAGTCTTTCAGAGAAAGGTGCATCAGCATGATTGGATGAGCACCAGAATTTTTGTTTATGTTTTTAACTACTGTTTCTCTAAGATTTTGGTCTCAGGGTCCTTTAACGTTCTTAAAACTAATTTTTCAAAACTAACTTTGGTTTCTCTGTGTTATAACAATCAGTATTTACTGCATTAGAAATTAAAACAGAAAAAAATTGAACTTTTATTTGGCTTTGCAAACCACATGAAGGGTCTCTGCACTTCCTGGAGTTCCCAGACCATCCTTTGAGAATCACTGAACTAGACAATGAAAGCGTGTTGGATAGACTGATAAACATTATTCCCTAATAGATAGGTAATTCTGTGACCTAGATGTTTCTGAAGTGAATCCCCTGCTTCTCTTGCCATGAGATGTTATAATCGGCAACATTTGAAGATTCAAAGTTTTCCCACCTCTGCTGTTACAACTTGTAGAGTGCTGGGAGAAAACATACCTGGTTGGAATCAGATAGGAGAAGTTCTGTTAGAAAAATCTCAGCAGGTCCAATTCGTGATGAGGCTTGTTTGATATTTGGGGATTAATGAAATGTTAATTAGGAGTGCAGAATGCCTGTTTGCAAAGCTCCAAGCAATTACCCCAGCTGTTTCCTAGTCACTTCAGTGATATTTTAATTTCATAGGGAGGGGCTTTCTAACAAACAGTTCATATTCAGTCTCTGATCTCTTTCTCTCAATTTACAGACTTCCAGATGGGTTAACGCGTAGAGGGGATATTAATTTGCTCATGATGGGAGACCCCGGAACTGCTAAGTCTCAGCTCTTAAAGTTTGTAGAAAGATGTTCACCCATAGGAGTAAGTAACTTGTAGGGCAGTTATGTACCTGATCCATAGGCACATCATTTCAATTATTAAAATTATACATTGTCATTCCACGCTCATTCATCTTGTTTTTCTGACTTTGTTGCATAAACTCTGAATAATGCCAATATTAGAATTTGTCTTATTTGGGAAGTTTGCTTGTTGACTTGTCCATGGAAGATTGGGTGGCATGATGTGAGGGATGAGAAGATAAACTTGGGAAAAACTGCTGATTGCAAGGTGCCTTTCAAAGATTGATAACAATCCTGACTGAGTTACTTATAGCCTAGTGATCAAAGACTAATAATAATGTATGCCAAATACAAGGGGAATGAAGAATTGAAGGTAGAATCCTTAATGCCATTTTTTTCGGACTATAAGACGCAAAGGAGTATAAGATGCACCATGATTTTGAAGAGGTAATTTTTTTAAAAAAGATTTTGCACTCTGCAGGCTTCCCAAACCCTCTGCATGCCCTTTTTTTTTACTTTGTTTTTGCCCCCCCCCCCGACCCCAGGAGCACTCTACAAGCCCCCCAAAGCTCTGCATGCCACCCCTCCCTCTTTCCCCACCCAAAAAAGAGGCATGCAGAGCTTTGGGGGGCTTGTAGAGTGCTCCTGGGGTCGGGGGGGGGGGGGCAAAAACAAAGTAAAAAAAAAGGGCATGCAGAGGGCTTGGGAGGCTAGTAGAATGTTCCTGAAGGCTGGGAGGAGGCAAAAACTGCCCGTTTTTTTTTTTGTTATTTTTGCCCATCCCGCCCCCCAGGAGCACTTTGCAAGCCTGCCAAACCCTCTGCATGTCCATTTTTGCACAGGGGGCAGGGTTTTGGTAGGCCACAAATGCTGTATTCAGTGTATAAGATGCACCCAGATTTTCACCCTTTTGTGGGTGGAGTGCATCTTATACATTGAAAAATACAGTAAACTTTATGCTTAAGTCAAGAATTTCTATTTGGCTAATGTGAAAGCTTGAAGCCTTTGTAATTGTAGTGCCTTAAATGGTAAAAGTGAAGACTGGGATGTTACATAGTGAGCTAGTTTGATGTAGTAGTTAAAAGGGACTGACCAAGAAACCAGGAGACTCAGTTCCAGTCTTCTGTTAGGTCTGAAAATTGGCTGGGTGATTTTGGGTCTGTCAGCCCAGACCTCCTCATAGGGTTATTGTGGGGAAAGTAGGACACAGTGTAATGCTCATCATCTTGACTTATACATAAAAAGGCAGCTTGAATCTACAAATCTACAATTTGTCCCTTAGAAGAAAGTCAAGGTCTGAATTATGTTTCATAATTGCCAAGTTAAAGAAAGGCACATTCCACATTAATGGAGCCATTTAAATGTGAAATCATTTCATAATTAGCAGCTTTTTTCTCCTTTCGCTATCAAGCAGAAGTTCTGGCCTGTAGAATATTTGAGTAGCATTACATGGTCTCCTTTCCCCCATTTTACAGGTCTATACTTCAGGGAAAGGCAGCAGTGCAGCTGGTCTGACTGCCTCAGTGATCAGAGACGCAGCTACACGGAGCTTCTTTGTAGAAGGTGGAGCCATGGTCTTGGCTGATGGAGGAGTAGTTTGCATTGATGAGTTTGACAAGGTACAGATGGAAGGGTTAGCAAAAACCTCTGTTGTAATACTGCCAAGAAATGAGTGTGGGGTGTGTGTATGTGTTTTGATGGGGCTTTAAGATTGGAATACAGTTGGTTCTTGCTTAACAACCAGTCACTTAGCAAATGTCTTCTGGAGATTCTCAGTCATTCAGGTGGTGTTGCTGCCAGCAGACGAACAGCTGGAGCCTGTTCCCAGTGTGCGCATGCGCAGAGTTGCCAGGTGAAGGAAACAGCTAAGGAACAAGGGTCAACTTGGGAATAAGGCCACAGATGGACAGTGAATGGCCTCCCTCATATGGAATAAAAGAGGAGCAAAAGGGGATGGGAGTTTGCAGGAGACAGTTCTCTTTGCTTAATTGGTTCATGACTCTCCGAGACTCCTTGCCAAGTTTTGAAGATATCGGCCTGGCAGCTCTCCAAGCCAGATAAGGTCTGTGACTGTAAATTCTCCTTCAAAAGACTTTTCTGGATATCAATGAGAGGAATTCATGGTAACTTAATAAAGAGGGACTTTTTGTCAGGACAAGGAGTCAGCTTCGTGGTTTGGGAGAAGCCTAGGTCAGAACACAAGGTCATGGTTGTCCCAAAGGTGTGTTTTTTTTCCTTAAGAGACAACTGGACTTTTTAAATTTTTCTTTGAAGACTTTTAGCTTCTCATCCAATTGGAGCTGAAGAAGCTTCTTGGATGAAAAGTGAAACGTCTTCAAAGAAAAACAGGAAATCCAGTTGTCTCTTGGGGGGGGGGAGTACCTTGGGGCAGTCACTTAGCAACAGTTCAGAGTTACAATGCTATTTAGAACCCAGTTTAGAAGTTCCAACAATCATGCACCCCTGCACCCCCATGATGCTCGGCAGTTGGCTCACATTTACAGGCATTTGGAACATGCTATGGCCAGATTTTATGCCAGTTTCTGGCGTTTACTTCGGTTTTCAACAAAAAGTGTTCACTGTGTATAATAGGTTTGTTAATGACCATGATGTTTGCTTAACAACTGCTGAAAAATGGTCATAAAATCAGATTTAATTTAATTATTTAATTTTAATTATTTTATTCGGTTTTATGGGTCTAGTTTTAACTTTTATAAATTTGTACAGAAGATTATTTAATTTGATTTTAACTTTGTATGTATTGTTATGGTTTTAGTAGTTTTAATTTTTACCTGTACACCGCCCCGAGTCGGGAGAGGGGGCGGTCTAGAAATCTAATAAAATAAATAATAATAAGATGTAGTTACATGGTGACCCCTTTAACAATCGCTATGACGTATGATTGCATTTGAGCTCAAAATTATGGTGATCAGTCTAGGACTGTGCATGGTAAGTTTATACCATATTAAGAAGACAGCTTTATATAAATACATGCATTCATTTTTTGTAAAAATGGAGCATAGTAAAATTCCTGTAATTCAATTCAGCCCCAAACCAGCTTAACCTCAGAAATGTATTCATTTAATTTGTGCTGAAAGTGAGCTACCAACTTTACCGTGGATACCAACTTTCATAAAACAACACACAATTGACTATTGCTTTGAATGTTATTTTGAAACACTTAACAAAATGGTATTATTTTCTTCTATATATATATGGAAATTCAACCTGTTTTTTCCCCTCTTCTTTGAAAAAGATGCGTGAAGATGATAGAGTGGCAATCCATGAAGCTATGGAGCAACAGACCATCTCCATTGCCAAGGTGAACTTACAATACCAGCTTCTGAGAAATCCTCACAGTTATTTTTTTCAGTGCATTTTCTTTTGTTCATTTACAAATGAGTATGGCTTTAAACCAGGAACTATTTATTTCTGACCAAGGATGAAATTGACTCTGGATAAATTGCAAAGGGAGTGGGGGATGCATAGTAGCAAGTAGGTGAAACCAAAGCATGAAATGGACCATTCTGCTGACTTACTTGCCTGAAGCCTTTTATGCATTCATACAAGCTTCTGGAAATCCATTCCAGAGCAATTAGATTCTCAGTTGATCTTACTTGAAAATAACTGTAAAACTTTACCAGTGAGAAATAACCCGAAGGAACTGAAGATCAAAAGTTGTTTTTCAGAAAAGATCAGGGTTAGGAGAAAAGCCAGTGGGTCATATCAGTAGGTCCAAAGGCTTTATTTGGCAAATAGGCTGGGGGCTGTTCAAGCCAGCCTTAAAATATCAAATGAGATCGAGTTTGTTCTTCCTTATCAGGACTGAACAGCATTTTTTGTGCAAAAAATGCTTCATTTTTCCTTTGCACCCTGTTCAGGATCACAGTGAGCATAACAGTAATATTACACAATTGCAACAGTGGGGGCAGAGAAAAAATGTTTATTCTTTCTTGTGTGTTGTAAAGTTTACAGTTGGAAGTGAGTATTTTTAACGTTTTACAGAGGCGTAAGGTTCCCATTTGATCCCTAACCCTGACAATAATTAAATAGGTTCAGCTTTTGTATAGAGTGCCTCGCTGTAGGTTAATTATTACACATTTTTTATAGAACATGATGGGGGAAGTGTTCCAGGTTGATCTGCGTCTTACTTTAACTTTCAGTTTTTCTAAACCTTAGGCCTAGTACTGTAAGAATTTGCATAAGTCCCAACATTTTGACTGTACTACATGCTGGTTAATACAGCTTTTTCCTTTGTGCAATCATATAGGCTGGTATTACTACTACCCTAAATTCACGCTGTTCTGTGTTAGCGGCTGCAAACTCCGTGTTTGGACGCTGGGATGAAACTAAAGGAGATGAAAACATAGACTTCATGCCCACCATTCTGTCCCGATTTGATATGATCTTCATTGTCAAAGATGAGCACAATGAAGAAAGAGACATGGTGGGTTGTTTGAATAGCCCAGTACAATGTGGGAGAGGGTGTGTGGAAAACTATTTTTTTTAACTGTACAAACAATGGCACAAAGGCTTGATTTTGTGAAAGCCTATATTCTATTTCTTTTATATAACAGAATACTTCCAAAAGAAGGGTTAGATAAGGAGTGCAATTCTATACCCTCTGTAACCATTCTAGAAAATTTAGCCAATATTCTACACGTCCCTGTAAAGCAAAGCTAGCATTCAGAAGGTAGAAAGTATTTTGCAAATTTAGATCCTATTGTATTCAAATGTTATCTGCCCTGGAAAGTATTGTAAAACTGCTTATAAATTCTACAAGGTTTATAGACTGTGCTTTCACATTATACTTACTCAAGATTAGCATAACCGTAATCCATTTAATCAATTTTTCTATGTTCACATGCTATAGTTCCTAACTACATATGAATGAGTCCAATAAAGTTTGATTGCCTAGCTTGTGACTCTCTGCGTTGTATAAACATCCCCTAAATTGCTCTTTAAAGATTATATAAAGGGTAGGATAAGATATAATAACCCTTTACTTCTGTAAAAAGAGCAGTCAGTGCTTTTTTAAATGATAATAGCAGATCTCTTGCAGGCTTCAAAAAAGTTAGCATGCCAAAGTGATAAAAGTCATTGCACTAATAGTAAGTGCAGAACGCAGTTTCAGTAGGGTTTTCCCCCCCTTTTGGTTAATTTGTTATTTGTTGTTCCCTAGACCCTGGCCAAGCATGTGATGTCACTACATGTAAGTGCCTTGACCCAGACACAGGCAGTCGAGGGTGAGATTGAGCTTCATAAACTGAAGAAGCTGATTGCCTACTGCAGAGCGTGAGTAAGACGACTATAGCAATAATTACATGGAAAGAGTGGTGGAAACCTTTCAAGTATGCTTCAGATTAATAAAAGTTAGGCTTTGCTTTGGTTCTAGAGATTCAAAAGGTCTTCAGCTCAGTGCTGAAGCAACATCAACATTTCCTTCCCTCTGACTTGAGGGCCATTGTGACATTTCAGCAACAAAAATGCCATCCCTCAAGTGCCCCTAATATAATGTTCCACATTAAGGAGGGTAGGAGAGAAGCCCACTCAACTATTAATAATTCTATAAGCTTCCAGAGAAGAAAAGGCATATCATTAGGAAATCATTTTAGAATATCCACTTTGATTTCATAAATTGAGCAGCCTGGAGACTAAGTTCATATATTATATTAAGATGTTCTAACAGTGGTTTGTTTAATAAGCCACAGTGGATGTACCCGCACAACATCCTGAACTACATTATGACTTGCTAGTGTTTACAAATTTAGTTTGTGACTGTGCCATAAGAATTAAAAATTTGGTAAGACGAAATGATCTTGTATTTATGTGGGGTGTGTGTGTGTCCTAAGATTTTTATTCGTTCCCATAGGAAATGTGGTCCTCGCCTCTCTGCAGAAGCTGCAGAGAAATTGAAGAACCGCTATATCCTTATGCGCAGTGGTGCCCGCGAACATGAAAGAGAAAGCGACCGTCGCTCCAACATTCCCATTACAGTAAGGTAAGGAGAAATATTTATCTGGGTTTCAGGCGAGGAACTAAGTAATGGTTATTTAGTATAAAAACTGTACAGAAAAGTCCCTCTGTACAGTTTCTGATTCTCTCCTGTCATTAGGCAAGAAGGTTCATGTTATTTTTCAGGACAGTTGTCTAACCAGTAAGTATACATAAGGATGTGCAAAGTCTTCTGTGCACAAACTCTCCCTTGCTGGTTTGGCCAATGACTGAACCGAAACCTGTATGTCTAGGGTTAGAGGGGGGAAATTGCCCTGTCCAGATAACCAGCTAGGAGTGTTTTGATCTGTACAGGAGTGGTTTTGGTATTTGGAGAGCAGAGGAAGCAAAGAATGTTGGCAGCTGGGAGGATGACGGACAGATACTAGGAAGATGGAGGGGAAGCATGATGGACTATATACTACATGGGACGCCCTGAGTCCCATTTTGGGAGATAGGGCGGGATAGAAATCTAATAAAAGTGAAGTGAAGTACATTAGAATTTTGCGTTGGGAATATCGGGGTGAATGGATCAGGTCACATTACAATCTGCTGAAAGGAGAAGATGGGGAGCAAGGTTATGTAATAACCTTGCTCTATTCATTTCAATTCTGTTTCATCTGAAATCACAGCAGATAATGCAGAACCATAAGAATACGACAGTTTGTTCCAGGTTCAAACCATTTTTGCCATTTCGTGCACGCTGCTAGATACATATAAATCAGAAAGTCTGGGTGCAACTTTTCAGACTAACAAATGTTATTAAAGGGCATAAACTATCTGATGCATCCTGCAATGTCTGGATGCACATATTACCACTGGAAATTTGAATGCAATGAGCATTTGAACTTACATTATGAGTTGTAATATTTTTCCCAAAAAAAATATCTTCTTGTTTCAGCACTTTTGAGACCTGCCTTGCACTGATGTCTTGTTAGTAGAAGTGCATATAAAATCCAGATTAAATAGAAGGTGTTTGCCTTGATTCAGGAAGTTGGAATTGTTTCCTAAAATGAAAAAAAAAAAAAGAATAGAGATAGAACTTGAGTTTGAATAGACATGCTGAAATGATCCTTGTCCAAATTTAATTTCCAGTTAATATTTCTATTATTTATTTATTTATTTATTTATTTAAATTTATATCCCGCCCTTCTCCACGAAGGACCCAGGGCGGCGCACAGGAAATTTAAAAACATACAAAATACAATAAGTATAATTTAAAAACTATTAAATAACCTATCCTGCGCTAAAATCAAATTTTAAAACCCAATTTAAAACTACCTAAAAGTCCCCATGGGAGGTTAGGCTAGGCCGGCTTGTTGAAACAAATATGTCTTAAGACATTGGCGGAAGAGGCGGAGGTCGGTGATGGTACGTAATTCAGGGGGTAGATCATTCCAAAGGGCTGGGCCCGCCACAGAGAAGGCTCTTCCCCTGGGTGTCGCCAGTCGGCATTGTCCGGCCGACGGCACCCTGAGAAGGCCCTCTCTGTGGGAGCGTATCGGTCTAAGGGATGTATGGGGCAGGAGGCGGTCTCGCATATAACTAGGCCCCGAGCCATGGAGCGCTTTAAAGATAGTTGTCAGAACCTTGAAGCGCACTCGAAAAACCACAGGAAGCCAATGCAGCTCGCGCAGGATCGGTGTTATGTGGGAGCATCTAGTGGCTCCCATAATCACCCGCGCGGCTGCGTTTTGGACTAGCTGTAGCTTTCGAGTGCACCTCAAGGGAAGCCCCATGTAGAGAGCATTACAGTAGTCGAGTCGGGACGTCACGAGAACTTGAGTGACTGTGCGAAGGGCAGCCCGGTCCAGTAAGGGGCGCAATTGGCGCATCAGGCGTACCTGATGAAACGCCCCCCTGGCCACGGCCGCCACATGGTCCTCCATGGACAGCCGGGAATCCAGGAGGACACCCAAATTGCGCGCCCTCTCCACGGGGGCCAGTGTTTCGCCCCCAATGGCCAGAGTTGGTGTAATCTGGCTGAACCGGGGTGCCGGAAACCACAGCCACTCAGTCTTGGCAGGGTTGAGCCTGAGTTTGTTACCACCCATCCAGATCCGTACGGCCTCCAAACACGGGGACAGCACTTCAGCGGCATCGTTGGGGTGGTTTGGGGTGGATATGTACAGCTGGGTGTCATCAGCGTACAGATGGTACTCCACCCCAAAACCACGGATGATCTCACCCAGCGGCTTCATATATGTGTTGAAAAGGAGGGGCGAGAGGACCGACCCCTGAGGAACCCCACATAAGAGAGGCCTCGAGGTCGACCTCTGCCCTCCCGTCAACACATATTGCGACCGACCAGAGAGGTAGGATGAGAACCACCGCAAAACGGTGCCTCCCAACCCCAACCCCCCCAGTCGGTGCAATAGGATACCATGGTCGATGGTATCAAAAGCCGCCGAGAGGTCTAATAGGACTAGGATAGAGGAATAACCTCTATCCCGCGCCCTCCAGAGATCATCAACCAACGCGACCAATGCCGTCTCGGTGCTGTGACCGGGTCGGAAGCCGGACTGGCGCGGGTCTAGATAATCAACTTCCTCCAGGTGTCGCGGAAACTGTTGGGCTACCACACTCTCGACAACCTTCACCAAAAAGTGAAGGTTGGAGACCGGACGATAGTTCTCTAATAAAGCTGGGTCCAGGGACGGCTTCTTGAGGAGGGGCCTCACTACCGCCTCTTTCAAGACGGCAGGCAAGGACCCCTCACTCAAAGATGCGTTGACAATGCCCTGGAGCCAGCCTCGTGTCGTCTCCCAGGATGCCAGTACAAGCCAGGAGGGACACGGGTCCAATAAACATGTGGTCGCCCTAAGTTTCCTTGACAACCTGTCCATATCCTCGGTGGTAACAAAGTCAAACTCCTCCCAAGAAGGAACCTCAAGACTAGTCTCGGACAGTCCCACAGGACCACTGTCGATGGAGGGTAACTCATTCCGAATCCGAGTGATTTTCTCCTGCAGATAAATCCCAAATTCCTCTGCTCGGCCTTGCAGAGGGGCTTCCCGCGGCCTCTGATGAAGGAGGGAGCGGGTCACCCCAAACAGGGCGGCAGGGCGGTTATCTGCGGATGCAATTAGGGTGGCACAATACTCACGTTTGGCCACCCTTATCGCCACTAAGTAAGCCCTAATATGGGTTCTCACTAGTGTTCGGTCGGCTTCGGAGCGAGAGGATCTCCATCTGCTCTCTAGGCATCTCTTGTGGCGTTTCATCCCCCGAAGCTCCTCGGTAAACCAAGGAGCCTGGGTGATTCGCCGCCGCAAGAGAGGCCGCAAGGGCGCGACTCGGTCCAAGGCCCCCGCGGCCGCACTTAACCATGCGGCCACTAGGTCCTCAGTCGAGTCGCGGGGCAGGGTCACAGGAATTGGCCCAAGCTCCCTCTGGAACCTTTCCGGGTCCATTAGAAGCCTGGGGCGGAACCATATAGGAATATCCGGTTCCGCCTCCCCGCGGTGAGGTGTAGCGATTGGAAAGTCCAGCCGAAGGAGAGCGTGATCTGTCCATGACAAGGGAGTGATGGCTAGGTCCCCTATTCCCAGATCACAACTCCACTGTCCCGAGACAAAGATGAAATCCAGTGTGTTTCCTCCCTCGTGAGTGGGGCCTAAAACTACCTGGGTCAGGTCCATGGCCGTCATGGAGGCCATGAACTCCCGAGCTGCTCCAGAGGCTTCGCCTGCCGACGGCAAGTTAAAGTCCCCCATGACTACCAGTCTGGGGGTCTCAACTGCCGCCTCGGCTATCACCTCTAGGAGCTCGGGCAGGGCTGTTGTTGCATAGCGAGGAGCCAGGTATACAACTAACACGCCCAACTGCCTCCCTAGGCCCCATCTCACGCAGAGAGATTCACACCCGGTTTTCTGAGGGACTGTGGTCTCCTTCGGTTCAAGACCTTCCTTTACGATAATCGCCACCCCCCCACCCCTCCCTAGGGCCCTTGGCTGATGGAAGGCACGGTAACCTGGTGGGCACATGTCCACGAGGGGCATACCCCCTTCGTGGCCCAACCAGGTTTCCGTTATACCCACCAGGTCCGGGTCCCCCTCTGACACAAAGTCACGAATGAGGGGGGCTTTTTGAACCACGGACCTGGCGTTGCATAACATCAGCCTCGGGCCCCGGGTCTGTGATTCCTGCCCACCTAGTCTGCGATGGGAGAGCGGAGAGTTGGAGCACGTGACCGTCTGAATCCAGCGGCCACGGTCTTCCAACCGATGATGACCATTTCGTCTCCCTCCGCCCCTGCCCCTCCCCAAGACCGAATCGATGGAAAAAGCCACCGAGGAAATGACCCCCCCCCCTCCCCTTCCTCCGTTTCCCTATTTCCGCCCGCCGGCCTCAATTGCTGTCCCCTCCCTGGACTATTTTTCCCCTCCTCCCTGGAACCCCCTAAAATCCGAATTAAAAACCTCCCTAAAAACCCCCTCAACCTGCGCTTCGCCCACCTCTCAGGAATAATCAATCCGTCATCGAGGTGGGCCCGTGTTAGACAGGAGGGCCAGGCCTGCGAGAGGGGAGACTCCCGCAGGCCAAGGAGGTCGCGCCTAGAGTACATGATAAAAGCCCCCGAGGCAGTCCAAGTCCAGGAAGGCAAAAAACACAAGTCCGAAAAGCAGATAAAGTGGCTAAGTGCAAGGATATATTTCGGGATGGGGGGTAAAGTCAGAATCCAGAGTCTTATGGATGGGGAGATCGAATCCAGTCCCATTACAGGCCCCATCCATCTGTCCTTCCGACCAAAAGGGGCTTAGTTCGTATTTAGTGCCGCATGGCTAATTAGTCCATCATGCGGCCTGATGTAAGATACTGCCCTCTAATGGCCCAGATATTATCAGCCAACCTCCTCCAGTCCCGTGCACTCACTCCAAGATGTTACAGATGTTAAAAGCTCTTCCCGGGTCGTCCTCGGCCAGGTCCACCATTCCACAAAGCGGCTGCAGATGTTCCACGCCAGACTGCTCAACCAGCATACATGTTCAGATTTTCTCCTTCTCCTTCTTCCATTTCCACCATCTCCAACTCCTTCCCATCTCCATCTCATCACCATCTCCGTCCATCTCTCTCGATCTCCATCCATCGCTCCTTCCATCTCTCTCATTCTCTCTCCTTCTTTCTCTCTCCTCCTCTCCTTCTCTCTCCTTCTCCATTTCTTTCTTTCTTTCTCCTTCGCCTTCTCCTTCCTTCTCCATTTCCTTCCTCCAACTCCTCCAACAACACCTTCCTTCCAAACCTCCACACCTTCTCTCACCAGCCTTCTCTTCCAACCTCCCTTATGAGCAGTCCTCGCCAACACAAGCCGATCGGGATTGGGGATATTTCGGGCACAGGCCAGGGTAGGACCGCACGACCTGCCACTGGTCGTGCGGCCCGATGGTAGCTCTCCTGGCCCGGCCCCATCTCGCAGCCGGCCGATCTTCCGCGTCCCGGCTTTGCGGCCTACCTCTCTTCCTTCCGGCCGCGCCGGGACGCTCTAGGCCGCAAACAGGCCGAGTCGCCTCTCCCGTCTTCTCTGCTCTCCGTCGTCGCCCGCACGGCTCGCCCTTCAGCTTCGGGCGGCTCGGCGCGACGACGGGCAGTTCGGCTTGTCGGGCCAGCCCTCAATGATGGTAAGTAGGGGCTGGCGACATCTTCCTGGGGATGAAACTACCCCCCGGGCTTCTCCCAGCCTCAAAACGCGACCGCCATGTCGCGCATGCGCAGATAATTTAATGCTTCACCCTCTTTTTTGTTTTATGTTTTTAAAGACTTCTCGTGGTTATTTCTTCCATTTCTTTTATATTATTTTAATGGAGCATTTTCGTTCATTCCATGCAGGCAGCTGGAGGCCATTGTGCGAATAGCAGAATCCCTGAGTAAGATGAAGCTCCAACCTTTTGCTACTGAGACAGACATTGAAGAAGCCCTGCGGCTGTTCCAGGTATCTACACTTGATGCGGCTATGTCAGGCAACCTCTCAGGTGAGTTTCACCAAGGAAATGCATGTAGCTTCTGCAGTTCTAGGGAGTTCATTGACCAAAGATTACATGTGTTGATAATCTGGCTCTCAAAGGTAATGGTAGATTGCTGATTTTTTTTCTCAGCATTCAGGCTAGCTGGACTTTGAAAAATTAAGATTATGAATTCAACTTTGGAGTATAGAGGAGTATAAGAATGGGATATGGAGTATTTGCCTCAAATCTTCCTTCTGCTGTGATTTTTTTTGTTGGCTTCTAAGAGCCTGAATACAATAGAGGCAGTGTGTAATGATGTACATAAATTTAATTTCTTTGCTGTCATCTCCATCTGCAATATTTTCTTTACCTTAAGTATTGCTGTAAGGAAAAAGTCTGCAGTAATATATATGAAATGGCTTAGATACACTAATGTGCTGAACATACAATTATATCTGATTGAATTTAATAAAGGAACTCTTAGGAGACAAAAAATAAATGGTATGAACCTTCCACTTCAATTATATTAAATTCCAGTTTATTTAAACTGATGAAACCCAACAGAACAGCTCATGCTGATACAAATGTACTGTTATAAATTTTGACTAGATCGGATATCAAAGATTTGAACAATTTATTTCTATAAAGAAATTTGTGTCTCGTGTTAATTGCAATATGCCCTCTCTGTAGGAGTCGAAGGCTTCACTACTCAGGAAGACCAAGAGATGCTGTCTCGCATTGAGAAGCAGCTCAAGCGTCGCTTTGCCATTGGCTCCCAAGTATCTGAGCACAGCATCGTCCAGGATTTTGTGAAGCAAGTAAGTTACCTGCAGTCTGTGAAAGTAACACAGGTGAAGAGGTTCATGTGCAGTTTATCAAGAAGATACAGAACCCCTAGAATGTGTGCTATTGGTTGTCTGACCGAGTTGTAAGATGTGCGGACCTAATTACCATTTCTTTCGCACTATAAGACCACCGGACCAGAAGATGCACTTTAGCTTTAGAGGAGTAAAACAAGGGAAAAAACCTGCCTCTGCCTCCCAGTATCCATCCGGTAGTCTTCTGGCTTGCACCCTTGCAGCAAACAGCTTGGTCAGTTTCAGCATGTTATCGCAGCCCCAGCACGTGGCTCGTCAGGGCTGTGCTCCGTTGCACCCACCACCTGCCACTGGGGAACACTGGAGCCTTTGCTGCCGAGCAGCTGATTGGCGGTTGAATCAGCCTCCTGGAATACTGCCGATCAGCTGTTCTAGGTGGCAGGGATCACCACCACTGCCTATCACCGCTGTTCGCCGCCTAGGCAATCCCCACTGCCTAGAACAGCTGATTGGCGGTATTCACCTACTTTGGGAGGAGGTGCGTGTTATAGCACAAAAATACAGTAGTTTTAGTAGAAGGAAGTGTGGTTCAGCCCACCATAATATTTATTCATCACTGTCCTTTTCCTGTCCTTTGACCCAAGGATTGTGTGAAGTGGACTTCCACACATTTGGAAGGATGATACAAAGGGATCAGGGCTATAGGTGGAGTGCAGAGAATTTTCACTTCCTCTCAACAGCTGATTTAATACCATAGAAGGAGAAATAGGTCTCCTTAGCATAGAAGATGTACTTCCATTTTGGGAAAGATACAGTTAGTCTTTCCTTGGAGGCAATTTGTAACTGGTTCCTTAGAAGCAATTTGAAGTTATGACAGACACAGCACCAACACACACACACACCCCGGCAAAAAGGGTATTTATGACCCAGATTTAAACTTTGGACAGCTGGACCCTCTCCCCACTGCAGTCAAATGATTGCATTTGGGTCCCTGGCAAACAAGCCCACATTTATGACTGGTTGTGGCATCCCACAGTCACATGACCCCGATTTTATGTTTTTTGCTGGAAACCAGCATTTTACTTCCACTTTCCAGCAGAAAACACCCACTGCAGACAATTATTTTAACAACTGCCACAAAAAAATTAAAATTGGGTCATCACTTGATGGTCTACTTAATGACCAGCATAACTTACAATTAAGGGTAAAAGTTGAGATGTACCTAGAATATCCCTAATAAACAAATCTAGTGTGCTTAATTCAAAATGAAGGTGAAAATGAAGCTGTCATATTTGTTTCTCCAGTTTAGCACCATAATTTGTCCATCATTCTCTTTCAAGTTTTCATTGTTACGTCTAGGCATGTTAGTTTTCACAACATGTCTTTTTCCCTTTCCTCTCCCTCTCAGAAATATCCTGAGCACGCCATCTACAGGGTGCTGCAGCTTATGATGCGTCGTGGTGAGATCCAGCATCGCATGCAACGCAAAGTCCTTTATCGTATCAAGTAAAATACTCTACATCTGCTGGAATGTTAAAATAGATTCATTCTCTGTGGAATTGGAACTCAATTTTTGCTACTGTTTTCTTAACCTCTAACAACTGCAACAAATCTTTTCAATCCAAAGAACAATTATCTGGAGTATTGCCCTATTCAGGAAGGTCAAAATGGAGACAGCATAATAATAGCTCTTGCTTTTATTTGTTGCAATTTCCCTGTTAAAGTGTCACTTTGATATTTTGTTACAATATTAAAACCTTTTTTTTATCCACACTAAAACTTAATAAGTAACATGTCTGCAACAAATAGAAAGTGTTTTGTTAAGGGTGTGAGGTAAGATAAAGCTGTTAAGCAGTACACAGCTAATTTTCTCTAATGTGTTTCTGCTAACTGCTCCCTCTGATGGAAGCCTCATTGCTTGGTGTAGTAAAATTATATTGTGATCTCTTGTGACTGTCATTGAGGTTAACGATAGAGAACCAGGAAAAACAAAATATATATGGAAAACTAAGATCTCTCCCTTGAGAAGTTAGAGTTGCAAAGCATGTTTACACAACCTGGCTTTTGTGCTTAGGTAGCGACACTTTAATAGAAGTTAGCTGAGCAAGAGTGGGGGAGACCAGGAAACATATATGTGGAAAGATCTGTCAACGAAAGAAATTACTTTCACTATCTTTCTTTCTTTGAATGTGCTAAGAATTTTTCAAGAGTATAGCTGTATTTTTTTTTTCTTCCTTTGGCCTTTCGAAGTGCAAGCAGGATTCCTTGCAGTAAGACAGTAACCATGCATAATCCCACCGTATAGTGGAAATGTCCCTCCTTTAGTTATGTCCCAAAAAACCCCAGCCAGGTTCGTTTTAATTTGAGTTTATTACGTGCTAAATCATACTTTCCACAAGAGTGCATAAAGCAATAAATACTTCATTGGTGAAATTGCATAAATATTTTATGTTTGCTAATATTTAACAATGAAATAACTAAAGCACCAGCACTGCATTCTAAAAATAAAATAACAAACTAGTGCAAAGACAGTGGACACAACTATTTGAAGGCTTCATGATGCCTTAAAATTGTTTGTACCAACAGTTTTCTCTTAATTGATGCAAACTATTTCTGCCTGAAACCCCTCAGGAAGATTTGCAGTCAGGAAATATCCATTTCACTCTTGAATGAGACACTCTACAAAGCCACATATTTTCTCTTGTTTTTGAACTAACACACCCAGCTGTTACAACTTGTAAATCTTGGCTTACAGTTTAGCATTATCCTTATTATAACTGTTCAAAGCCAGTGTAAGAGCACTTCAGAATCTCTGGAGTACATAACGAGTACATACAATCTCTTTCATTTAAACAGCCTCAACTTTCTTGGACACTGTTTTGGAAAGTTCACACACAATAAACTTCCAAAACCATTGTCCCAAGGATGGAACAAAGATACAAGTGTTTAATTGTTCAAAATGGAGAGCTTTGTTTGTATTCTCAGTTGTTCCAAAGCACATATTTTAAAGACTTACTCTGTGAACCAAACTGTAGTTGCTTAATCAAGTATGCATTAAAACCATGGTGTATCTCAATGGATTACCCCGTCTTTTGAATTCTGTGCATCACAACCAGAAACTGTCCTCTGTTTGGGGTTTTGTTTTTGTTTGGTTTGCAAATTATTAATGCTCCAAAAATGGTTCACCTGGGCAACAGGGCTTCCATATGGAAATTCAAAGGTGAACCTTTATTTCCCCTTCTTGTGCTTGTATGTTCTTGAAGTTCAGTGCCTGTGTTGTGTGTGTGTGTGTGTGTGTGTGTGTAGTTATATAGGGATGCTGTTTGGTGGGGGAAAGCCAGAAAGGTGGTTTTCTCATTTCAAACTGCTGGCCTTTTGTTAAGCTTTTTAAAACCTTTCTCTCCCTAATTTCAGCAGCCAGTAGAGGGTGCTAGAAATCCAAAATCTGCTGGCTTCATAAACAAAGTGAAGGTTCATTACTTTACCATTTAAAAAAATAAATAAATAACTGGCTTATGAAGAGGCAGCTTGCGCTGTGCTTTTCCCTCCTCAGTGAAATGATATTTCACTGCAGATAGACCAGTCTTGTCCTGCAGCTACAGGAGTGTAAGGTTTGACTGATCTGTGAGGGGTGTGGGAGTTTCTTAACAATTATACTTAACTGTTATTGCTTCATAGATTTTTGAATAAAGCCATTCTGCTGTTGCTAGCACTTGTTCTAAAAATTTATGATGTATTTTATATTTATGAATCAAACTAAAGGTGATCCATAGCGATTCTGAGCAATGTGCATTGCTAAAAATAGAACAAATATAATATAAAAAGGATATAGGGTTGACATGCAATAGAATACACAAGCTAGTATATTCCCATAAGCAGCCCACCATAGCCCAGAACCCGGGAGGGGGTGGATGCTTTCAAGGTCTGTTTGACAAAGTAGGGGCCATAAGTGCTGCAGCAAAGAAGGCCTACTTCTTGGGTCCCATCTGATGACACTGTTTCATCAGAGGAACCTGGAGCACACAATTCTACATGAAGGACAGAAACTCCTTTAGCCAGGCCTTGCGCCATGAAGGGCTTTATAGTTGATAATCAGCACCTTGAATTTTTACCCAGAAGCTAATAACCAATCAGTCTGCTTCATGAAATCATAGCATTCCCATTACTGTCTATGCTGCTGCATTCTAAACCAGCTGCAGCTTCTCCACGGTCTTCAAGGGCAAACCCATGTAGAACACTTTGCAACAGTCTGCATGTAAGATGACCATGAGTAGCCCTAGTCCAGGAAGAACAATGAAGTTTTGGTGCACAAGATGATTCTCCTTAGCTCCCATCTATCGCCTTTTCAAGCGGGTGCTGTGAGTCCAGGAAAAAAGGTCCAAATTGCCTATCAGTTCCAAATGGGGAGATACATCCCCATTCATTCAGGAGTAAAGACATCCTGCATGATGGCATGGTCTAAGTGTATGGTCTAAATTAAAATAAAATAAAATAAAAGGATTCAACTGGAAAAAATGTAAAAGGGGAAAATTTGTTCAGTGATGTATATTGATAACTGTATCCTGTTAAACATTTCATCCATTATGTCCTAGATCAGGGGTGTCAAACTCAAGGCTGGGGGGCCGATCCAGCCCATGGGGTGCATAGATCTGGCTCACAGACCCACCCTAGAAATAGAGAAGGGCCAGTCCGTGGTGCCTCTGCCAGCGAAAGGGGAGTGTCTCTGCGCTCTGTTTTTGCTGGCATATAGCTGCAGGAGGCCGTTGTGGCCAAAAATGGAGTGCAGGCGGGCCATGCGCAGCATCCCCAAGCTTGGTTTTTGCTGGCAGAGAGCTGCAGGAGGCTGTTGCAGCTGAAAATGGAGCAGGGGAGGACTATCGTGGCCTAAAACGGAACCTTGATTGCCATCCATCCGGCCACGACCACCCTGACCACACTCTCCCGGCCCCCTCGAGATCAAACACAACCCTGAAGCTCAATGAAATCAAGTTTGACACCCCTGTCCCAGATACACTGAGTGGCTATGGCCATTTGGACCACCCATTCCTGTCCTATTTCCATCCAGTTGTACATTTATTAGAGTCAACCATACAGGCACAAAAATAGACTTTTATGATAAGAGTTCTCCAGAATATTGCATGAGGCAAGTTGCTGTAAAAATGGAAAACATCGATCTTCATTCATTTCCAATATGATATGTGTAAAACAGTGACAAGTTGTTGGTTTTTTTAAAAAAAATGCTTAGGCAAAAACAAATTGATCTCATGGGTATATTGTGTAGCTGATACAAGCCAGATCCAGTCCAGTACTTTGGAATAGCAGCAACTCCCCCAGTGGGTTTGTGTTTTTTTTTGGCTATATATAGGTAGTCCTCAATTTATGACTGAAATTAAGCCAAACATTTCCATTGCTAAGCAAAACAGTTGCTAAGTGAGTTTTGACCCATTTTACTACCTTTCTTGCCACTGTTGTTAAGCAAATCACTGCAATTGTTAGTAACACTGTTGTTAAGTGAGTCTGGCTTTCCTGGTCAAAAAGTGATCACATGAGCCCAGGGCACTGCAACCATCGTGAATTCATGCCAGTTGCCAAACATCTGAATTTTGAATCCTGTGACCATGGAGATTCTGCAACATTCGTAACTGAAAACCACTTTTTTCAATGTTATAACTTCAAACAGTCACTAAACAAATGGTTGCAATCAAGGATTACCTGCAGTTTTTGTGAAGGAACAGAGAGGGAGTAGCAATAGCACTCAGACTTACAGTATATATACCGCTTCACAGTGCAGTTGCTATAGAAATTAGTTTACTCAAGAGATTAGTCAAGATAAAGAGATAACAACAGACAAGGAATAGCAATAGCGCTTAGACTTATATGCCACTTCATGGTGCTTTACAGCCCTCTCTAAGCAGTTTACAGAGTCAGCATATTGCACCAAAAATCTGGGTCCTCATTTTACTGACCTCAGAAGGATGGAAGGCTGAGGCAACCTTGAGCCGGTCAGAATCGAATTGCCGAACTGCTGGCAGTCAGCAGAATGCAGTACTGCATTCTAACCACTGAGCCACCACGACTCCTGTACTGAACAAAGCCCACCATCCGTGTGTTTCAGCAGGATTTTCATTCACATCTCCATGTCTCCTACTAAACCTTTCCTGAAATAAAAATGCAAGATGCAAATCGGAAGACAGCTCAACCTTTCCTAGCACTCATCAAGAATATTAGCATTTTTTTGTCCTTGAGCTGTTCTGTTAGGTATATTTTCATCTATGCATGCTCTTCATAATATCTACGCAAGAAGAGAATCCAAAATGGAAAAAAATGCCTTCTTGTGTAAATCTCAATATCAACTTCAAATGGGAAAAAAAAACACTCTTACTAGATGTAGTTAAGAAAAACTTGTGAGTGAATATCAATTAAAAGCAATCTGTAGCTGGATAGCAATAGCCCTTAGACTTATATAACGCTTCCCAGTGCTTTACAGCCCTCTCTAAGTGGTTTACAGAGTCAAGCATATTGCCCACAACAATATGGGTCCTCATTTTACCCACCTCGGAAGGATGAAAGGCTGAGTCAACCGTGAGCTGGTGAAATTCAAACTGCTAGCAGTCAGCAGAAGTAGCCTGCAGTACTGCGTTCTAACCACTGCACCATTACAGCTCTGCAGTTGTGAAATGGATGAAAGAAGGGTTAAACCAGTGGCTCCCAACCTTTTTTTGGCCATGCCCCAACTAAGCATCTCTAAAATCCTGATGCCCACTCCCGTGACATGTAATTCTTACTTTACACAAAAAGTGACCTTACGTGGAGGAAGCATAAAAAGCCATTAACCTGGTTTAAACAAGGTTCGAATTGCCCCCATTAAAAATCAAATTGCCCCTCTGTGGGGCGTGGGCCTCACGTTGGGAACCACTGGGTTAAACATGTCTGTAAACATGGAGTGGTTTTTCTTACCCAATTACAGGTACAGAATTCTGGATCATTATTCACCTCTGCTGTTGGTTGGTGGATTGATAGATTATGTACCATCAAGTAAGGGACCCCGTAGATTTCTCTATCCATATGGTTTTCTTTGTAAAATATAAGAGTAGTTTCCCACAAGGTTTGAAATTGCCGTTGTCACTTAAAATAATATGAGTTTAGCATCTTCCCTGAATGCTGTTTCCAATATTAATGCCGCCTTGCTTTAGCAGGTCAGCAGGTTGGGTGATCCTGCTGAGATCCTGGCAGCTCTCTGCATATCTTTCCAACATTTGTTCATCTGCCCCATCCGCCATCACAATGAGGTAGCACAGCAGGACTTGCGGGGGATCTATGTTGCCCTTGTCTGTGCGTTTTGTCAGATTCCTGGTCTTTTAATGCCGCCAGAATTAATGTTTGTACTTTCTGGCTCTTGCCAAAAGAGGTACCTGACAATCCATATTTGCAAACCTGCGAATATGCTTCATTAAAACTTTGGGCATGTTTTGAAAAACGTGTCTCATTTTTCAAGCTCATCTAGTCATTACATAGATGTTGCCAAGATCTTTTCTTGCCACAAGTGCCCAAGTGACTTGTCATTTCTCTCTTCTGGCATGATTTTTTTTAATCTCAGCCTTACCTACAGCCCTTTTTTTGGGTGACCTATCCAAGTATTTAATCTTGGACTTTTTAGGCCAGACAAGGTCAGCGAGGACACAATTAACTGCTTCTTGGATGATTTATATACATCCCCACCATTTTATTTTACCCTCCTACTGACCAATTTGTGATCTTGAGATCTTTCCTAGGGATAGGAACAAAACTCTACCCAATATAATTTTCTCACTGTCCTCCCCACCACCTCCTCCATGCAATTTTTAATTGTATAATATAACATTGCCCATACGATGGGTGGGTATGATGCTAAATGAATCTGAACTTTGCATATGTAAAGTGAGTGAATTAGCATTACGCTACCTTTTTAAAAATCTTTATTTATTATGTGCAACACAAACCTACACAAACTGACAGTCTGCTTAAATTTTCTCTTACATCTTTAAGCACAAACTGTGGCATAGTCATTTGGCTGGAACACCAAATATTTCCATCCATTCATCTGCCTGCTCCTGTCTTGATAGGCTAGGTGGTGGCAGGCATGCTGTTTCATCCAGGCCAACAGACTTGAGCCTGCTGACATTTCCTAAATGACAGGCTATGTTTTTTGGCTCTTTGAAGGAGAAAGTAACATCACTAATTGGTCTGGCATTCACGGAGCATGTGTGTAACTAATGCAATTAAAGAGTGCTTATTGCTTCCTTTCTCTTGTTCTGCACGAGGACAGGAGGTCAAATGTAGTCAAAGTCTGAGCCTGGCTTACGCAGCTTGCCTCCCATGAGAAATGATTACTTCAAACATGCTTATGGAAGAATGTGGCAGGAAAGAGCAGGCATAGAAGAGGCACAGAGAGTTAAGAATGTGACGATCAGGAAGGTCCTCAAAGAAAGAGGTTTGATACCCTGACAGGCTTCATACTTCAAACCACATGCTTCAAATTAGTCACATGACCTGTGGTTGTTCTCATTTTATTTTTAAAAATGGAAAAATTGCAAGGATACTCAAATTTTCCACCCTGTAAAGGATAGCAAACATAGTAAGAAGTCTTTCCCTCCAGTGAATCGATTTTCTGTGCAAAAAGATGTAGGACTTTGGGAGGTTTTTTTTAACCACATGGTAAAAATCAAATAGGGATGTGGTGGCTCAGTGGCTAAGACGCTGAGCTTGTCGATCAGAAAGGTCTGCAGTTTGGCAATTCGAATCCCTAGCACCATGTAATGGAATGAGTTCCCGTTACTTGTCCCAGCTTCTGCCAACCTAGCACTTCGAAAGCATGTTAAAATGCATGTAGAAAAATAGGGACCACCTTTGGTGGGAAGGTAACAGCATTTCGTGTGCCTTCGACATTTAGTCATGCTGGCCACATGACCACGAAGACATCTTTGGACAGCGCTGGCTCTTCGGCTTCGAAACAGATGAGCACCCCCCCCCCCCGAGAGTCTGCCAGCCTGCTGCTCATGGAAGTTGACCTCTATAGGTACGCACTTTGGCCAGCCACTCACACAGCCCAGTTCTGAATAGACCATGGCTTGGTAGTGGGCTACTACCCAGGGGTTGGGGACCCCCAAAATAACATGCTTGACTATGTAGATTCTGAAGTGGGATTGACCTTGGACAATGTCTTTTCATGAAGACTGGCTCTGACTTGTTAATAGTACAAGAAATGCATCCATTTAGCTATTTAGAGGTTGTTTGTTGTTGTCGTCAAGTGACAAATATGGGCTACTCTACTTTCATTCATCCTATTCATCTCTTAGAGATTCACAGCTTAAGATACAGAGCCTAATGAACCCAAACAGCAGGCTCTCTAAAACAGCCCATTTTTTGCTCAATTTTGCCCTTCCAGCCCCCAGGAGCACTTTATAAGCTTCCTAAGGGCTGTTCATGCCCTTTGGGGGGGGGGGGGAAGCAGGTCCATTTTTGCAAAAAATGGGCTGTTTTGGGAGGTTTGCAGAGTGAAAAAACTTTTTTTAAAATTTGTCTCCTCAAAACCTTGGTACGTCTTATACTCTGGTGCATCTTATACTCTGAAAAATACAATACTTCCCTTATATGCTTTCTGTAATAAATAAGACAGTTCCTCCCCTCAAATGTATAAACCAAAAGACCAAAAGCCACAAAGAGTGAGAATAAAAAGTGGCACATTGTGATTTTTTCCTTTCCTATTCATTCCAAAACCATTCTTATCAAAAGTAGTTTTTAGGTGCCAGCATTTACACAGTAGAAAATGTCAAATACAGCTATGTTCTTAGAAGAACTGATGGAGTAGTCTCTGTTTTGGCCTTCATTAGTATTACAGGTAAACATATTCAGTTTAAGAAGAATGTGTTGAAGGAAATTTAAAAAATGCTTGCAATTCAATTTCAGGTTATCCTTATAATTTCTAATCTGTATTCTCCATGTCCCAGTTCAGGGCAGAAATGAGTGCCCTCATGTATGAAGTGGCCACACATCTACTTTGTAGGTTTCTATTCCTAAAATGTTGAGTATGGTTCTTGTCAGCCAAAACTTTGCCTATCCAAACTTAAAGAGCTTTTTCAGAGTCTTTCTTCTTTCTAATATCAACAAATAGTATGAATATTGTAGAGCAGACCATTGCTCCTTGTCCAGATGAGATGAATAAGTCATGAATATGAATGTGAACTGCCCATTCCAGGGAGCCCAATATGGCAGAATTTCCAGCAGGGTTGGGTGTTTGAGAGTACAATAGAGCTCTCTGCCAAGCTGATGGTTGTCATGGGGATGGAGAGGCCCTTATGCACTCTCATTTTTGCCTTTCTCTTTTTCGATTGTCAAAGTTCTGATACTGCTTGAGTCTTCTGAGCAGCTTATTTATAATTCTGCAGTTGTTCTGTACCATTCTTTTATGTTAAGAAGCCAACTGGTTTTGTCTTTTTAACAAAAGGATACACTCACAGCGGGAACAAGGGTGTTGTGTTTAAAAAGTGTTTAAATTGCATACCTTATGAATAAAGTTATATGACCATTGTCCATAGAAGGGGAATAACCAGTTTACTCCTTCTGATCTTAACTTTTTTAAATACAGTGGAATGGCAGAGATGGAGAATATATTTTTTTATGAATTGTAACTGTATGTGAAGGAGTCACATTAAAGAAATTGAGTATCAGAATTATGGATTAGAAATTGCTGGATGTAGCAAATCTATGGATCACTTCTGAATGTCCAAAATAGAGACCAAATGAGATGTACAGTCCATACAAATGAATGAAAGCTAATAAATGTGTCCCAGAATAATGATGCAGTATCCAATCTGGGTTGATCACTAACGGTTGGACCAGAAGTTCAGTCTTCCAAGCTTTCAGACCAGTGGTGGGTTTCAAATGTTTTCAGAACCTCTTCTGTAGGTGTGGCCTGCTTTGTGGGAGTGGCTTGCTAGCCATGTGACTGGGTGGGAGTGTCTTGCAAGTCATGTGACTGGGTGGGCGTGGCCAACTTGTAAAATGTGGTGAAATTCACTTAACAATGCTCTTGCTTAGCAACCAAAATGTTGGCTCAAGAACTCAGGCATTTGAAGCACACAAGTCTTAAAGCTGTCAAGTTAAAAGAGCCTTGCACCCCTAACCCTTTAGAGAGAAAAAAAACCCCAGGGATGTTCAAACTACAACTTTAAGAGTTGTGAACTTCAACTCCCAGAATTCCTCCTCTCCCTCTTCATCTTGATGATGGGTGGAGAGGTGGAGGGAGGGAGCTGGAACCGGTTCTAAACAGCACTGTAGATTTTTGGAACCTCTTCTATAGAAGAGGTTAGAACTGGCAGGAACCCACCCCTGTTTCAGACTCATGCTGGAGCCCATTCTCATGCGAACTTTACTTGCTAAATATATGTAAATAGCAATTAGTATTTAAGATTCACTTTTAGAAGTAGTTACTGTAAAGCTCCCTAGAGCAGCGTTTTTCAACCACTGTGCCGTGGCACACTAGTGTGCCGTGAGATATTGTCTGGTGTGCCATGGGAAAAATTCCTGCCAGAATATCAGCTTTGTGTTCAGCCAAACAGGCCCAGGTTTCGCACTGAGTAAGTAAACAGAAATATGAACAATTATAAAATACTTTATTATTTCATAATAAAGTAATTATAAAATAATTTCTTTGTGTTTATTTGATTCCTATTCAAGAGAATTACTTTATATATAGTCAATATAGGCACAGAGTTAAAAAAAATTAACATTTTCTAATGGTGATGGTGTGCCTCGTGATTTTTTTCATGAAAAAAGTGTGCCTTTGCACAAAAAAGGTTGAAAAACACTGCCCTAGAGAATATTCCCCTACCAACCTGTTATTAACCAAATATTTTTTTAATCAACCAATTTGGGAAAGAGAATCTGGTCTTGTAATTTATTTCAACGCACATGAGAAATTCAGAGAATGATAGTGCATTCTTGCACTTGACTTAGATGAGTTGATGTCCTGTCTTTCATCATGCCTTGGTGACTTCTTTGTTCTTCTCAGTTTCATGGCTCCTGAGTTTCTTGCTATCCAGCTACTCATGTTCCATAAAATGTCCCATTGTTCATTGTGAATAAACAAGAACCGTATCCTCCATATTTCTAGTTCTGTATCTTTCAACCATACTTACAGAAACAAATAGATGACTTTCTTCAAATATGAGGGATGAAGCCACTCTAAGAATCAGCTTCTAGTTACTGCTGAGATGGTTGACTTGGTTAGCTATCATTATTTGGCCTAGTCTCTTTCTAAATACAGGGAGGATTAAAAGAAACCAAGGATGCAGTCATAATCATGTGTTTGAAATCTATCCCCTTTTTTATATGTACAAAAATGTATACACAAAAAGGCCAGGATATTAATTGTTCCGTTATGGTCACCATCTTGACTTTCTTTCCCTACAATGACCAATGTCTGAATAGTGAAGCAAGAGAGGCTTTCTGAGATTATGATTCTTAGCTCAGTTCTAAATTTCAGGTCCACAGAATCTTGATTGCCGTTACCTCAGGCTTAATAAATGATACCTTAGCATATTATCATGGCTGCACATTAGGCCTCCTCTTACTCCTTTTATATTTATGCATTTATTTATTTGTATGACCACACACTTGCCAAACCACTCTGGGCAATTAAAGGGGTGTGTGTAAAACCATAGATTTTCAGATTTTACTCTGCTAGTTGTTACTGACTATAAGGGGTGGTGCATTGTGCGGCCAGCATGATATCACGGAGTGCTGTTACCTTCCCACTGAAATGGCACTTATTTATTTACTGATATTAGCATACTTTTGAACTGCTAGCTTGGCAGGAGTTGGGGCGAGGACGGGAGCTCACCATGTTACATGGCAGTTGGATCTCGAACCTGGGCTGCCGGCTTTCCAGCCAACAAGCCCAGCATCTTAATTGCTGAGCCACTATGCTGCCTTAAACCATTGAAATCATAATAAAATAAAATAATACAATAAAAATACACTAGAGGCAGTAATTCATATCCCATGGGCTGAAGCGGGTTCCTTTAGGACTTGGGGAAGGATGAAACTTTCAAGGCTTTCCTCAAGGCTGGCTACATTGGGGCCATCCAAATTTCATTAGGGAGGCAATTCCACAGGGCAGGCTTGAAAAGGAAAGTGTAATTCCTGGTTGCCATAACATTGTTGCATTGAGCACCCCTACTTAATCTTGTCAGGTTAAAATCACAACAATCCAAGCCTGCTTCAAAGATTATAGTGGTTTAAGGGGTTGGAATGGGATCAAAGAGACCAAGTCCCCACCTACCTCAATAGTTGCAATTCATTCAATTAGTATCTCAAAGTCCAAGTACCTCACAAGGATAAAATGACATGCAGTCTTGAAATGCCATCAGAAAGTGGGCTATAAAAGTAATTAAAATGTCCATAAATATACCTCAGGCATTTTGAGCACATTCATATTGTTATGAAGCTAAAATGAAGTAGACACATCAAAAGGGAAAACTACATCTGTACCAGGGGTGAAATCCAGCAGGTTCTGACAGCTTCTGGAGAACTGGTAGTGGAAATTTTGAGTAGTTCAGAGAACTGGCAAATGCCACCTCTGGCTGGCCCCAGAGTGGGGTGGGAATGGAGATTTTGCAGTATCCTTTCCCTGGAGTGGGGTGGGAATGGAGATTTTGCAGTATCCTTTCCCTGCCACACCCACCAAGCCATACCCTCAGAACCGGTAGTAAAAAAAAATTGAATTTCACCACTGATCTGTACCCTATGTCCAGCTCAACACTGATATATGTATAGATCTGCATGGAAATCTAGGTCACAAGCTATAATAGGCAGTGATTTAAACATTGTGTAGATTTAAAAAAAACAAACCATTTCTTAATAAATACTGTGAAATAAAGAAGGAAAGAAGAAGAGAGAAAGCTGAGGCCAGAGTGGTCCCTCACTGTCAGGACGCCTTTCTTGAATCCCAGAACATTTTTGCTCTTTTCAAAGATTCATGTGTGACTCTACTCATTATTTCAATCCCAGGGAAACTGGCAGTTTGAATACAGTGTTTATCAGAGCAAGGAGATAGGAAGATTAGATCATAACAAAATGGCATGCTGCCCTTTGTTCTACACAGAACAGCATTATTGGATTCTATCAAAATGCAACCCGAGAGGGTGATCTCACCGCTGGGTGATCTCAAGTCTTTTCCTTGTCCAAAGAGGAATTATGAAGAGCTGGTCTACTCATCAACTCTTCAGTCTTCACTGCAATTGTCACCTCCACTTTTGCAGAGATGTCCTCAGTCCACCCTTCCTTCCCCACAAGCCCCAAAGGATTGCTGACTTTTGACGCCTTAAAAACAACTTCTCAGGAATTTGTTTTCAGGGTGTCCTGTGATTGACCTGCATTTTTTCATCAACATCTGGAAGAGAGGCTGCTTAAATCAGGGGTCACCAACATTTTGAACCACTAAATTCATAATTTTAAATCCCACAGACCACTAATATGATCTGCCTAATGACCAGCTGGATGGGGGTGACTAGGTGGTCATGTGACTGGGTGGGGGTGGCCAACTTGATGTCACTCACATCGAGGGGTGCCTTGATGGCCTCTAGTCGCCCCTCTCCTCCCAGCCACTCCTTGCCGCCCGCCCAGGCTCCTTAAGGCCCCAACAGGAAGCAGTTGTTGGAGGTAAGCAACACCACGAGAAAGAGTTGGCAAAAGAGCTCAGTTCAAATTGGATCTGACCAAGAAGGAAGCTCAGTAGAAGCACCTCACTGAGAACTGCGAGCAGAGGCTTTCCAAGCAGAGGGAAGACTTGCAAAGCCAAGTACTGGTGCCGGGAGGCTCAGCAGGCTGAGATGGTCAACCAGTTCCAGGCCATGATGCAGTCCCACTGCCATAAGGTCCTCCGGCTCCTCGCCACCAGCAGTGCTTCCCTCCAGCCTTTGCTGAAACAGAGCCCAAGTTGGAATTTCTGCCCCCTCCCCTCTGACTCTGAAGGGAGAGACGGGCAGCCACACAAATGTTCATTGCATTTATCCATCCCGGGGGGCATAGTTTGAGGACCCCTGATTTAGTGCAATATAAAAAATGCAAATAATTTTTCTGCGGACCACCAACATTTTCTCATGGACCACCAGTTGGTGACCGCTGGCTTAAATAAAATAGCTCTTCCTATTTACTCTTGCAGTTGTGAGATGACAAGCTTTCTGCTCTAACCCCAATTAGGTAATTATTTCCCTCTTTTGTCACAGCAGGTGCCCAATACCTGCTAGACACTTAATCCTCATGAATATGTAACCTTGCCTTGCTGATGCTTAAAACTAAGGAACTCCACGGGGGATGTAGGAGGAGGGGAGAGAGGCATTGAAGGGCTAATGACAGCAACCCCTTTGTGAATTGAAGTCCATGGAGCACCATCCTCACCACTGTGGGCTTTGGAGAAGGAACCCTGACAATGCAAGAAATTAATGTAAACAATTTTAATAAACATAACTTGATTTACTTAAGTCCTGGAATCTTTTTTTAGCACCTCCTACTTCCGTATCCATCCTTCAAATTCTAAATTAGCTGGGAACTGAAAACACACAGAGAGATTACAGCCAGAAATAAAAGGTTTTGACCCCATCCAATGATTCCAACAAGGAATAAATGTCTACCATGAATTTTTTCAACCTTTTTTTGCCCATCCAAGTTTTCAGGCACAGAACAATGACACTTAATGCATATAGCAGACCATTTATGTTAATATAGTTTTCACCCCTACTCTCCACTCAATTTCAAGTCAGATTGCCCAATCCTTGTCTTTTTATTGTTGCAGCATCCTGGCCTCAAATGGAGTCAAAGGCAGCTGGAGGGCACCAGGCTGAGAATGACTACTCAAGCTTTTTAAATCTAGACGTGCTTGTTAAATTTATGTCCTTTTCTTCTTTGATGTGCTGATTCTGGCAGCTACCATGGTGGTGAAGCAAAAGGAAGTACACGAAAAAGCAGACAAGCATGCCACGTGCTGTGTGCCTGCTGACGTAGGTCTGTGGAAAGTAACAGCATCACCTGTCTTGAAAAAGCTCTCGGGATTCACGAAGGTAAAATAGGGAGGGAGACATTGAAACAGTGGATCGCGTTGCTTTCGTGCTACTTTAACAAGTTAAATGATGAGCTGCAATATATCCTGCCTCAAGTAGCGAAGTATCTATTCTCCTGATCCCCTTTATGGCATGCTTGGTGACGTTAGTACTGTCCAAAGAGGGAAAAGGCAGGGGGAGAGAACTCACGTTCGACTGAGAAATAAATCATGGAAGAAGAAAAAACAACACCCTGCAAAGCAGTTGCTTCCCTACTAGGGATTTCAGTGCTTCTAAAGCCTTTGCTTGCCTCATAATTAACTGAAAGTGGAAATACACGGGTGATTTTGCATGGCATGTATTATAGGGCTTTACTATCCATTTCCCTATGCTTAATTTGATCCATAATGCTCACTTAGAAGTACATCCCGTTTAGCAAAGCTCCCCTGCAATGTTAATTAAAACTTTCCATCTTGCAAGTTCAGACCCTTTTGAATCCAACTTCATCTCTCACAGCTAGGGACCGCTGATGAATTGCCCTCTGCCTTCTCAGCATCTGCTTCCTATGGAGGCTTTCTTCGCTACATTATTTTTCCCCAGGGCAGTGCTAGCATGCCTACAGTTCCCCTTTCAAACTAAATTTTGGGAGATCCATTCATGAATTGCCTGCTGATTAGTATATTTTATCCCCAAAGATAAAAGTGTGCAATTCAGTGAAAGGGCTAATCTTGGCTTCCTTTAAACATTTCTTGCATGTTGAAAACACTGTAGCTTTTTCCCCTCCATAATTCAAAGCAACGAGGAGCCAGTCTTTTAGGTCCCCCCTATGAGGAAAATTCAAAATTCAAATGCAGGCATCATCCAACTTTGAGACCCTTATGATTTACATTGCAACATACTCCATTCCTTGGGTAATGACTAGGCTATTAAAATAAAGATCACCCCTTGCTCTCTGTACATAATTTGGAGGAGATTAGTGAGGGAGGGGGAAACAGAGTAAGGTATCTGGATTGAATCTGATATAAAGGTGAACAACCTGAGATCCTATAGACCAGTGTTTCTCAACCTTGTCAACTTGAAGAGGTCTGGACTTCAACTCCCAGAATTCCCCAGCCAGCATTTGCTGGCTGGGGAATTCTGGGAGTTAAAGTCCAGACCTCTTCAAGTTGACACGGTTGAGAAACACTCCTGTAGACTTTGCTGGTCTTTAATCTCCATCAGCCACAACCAGCGTAGTCAGTGCTTACTAATGTTAGAAGTTCTAGTCATCATCTGGAGGGCTGGTATTCCCATTTTTTTTATTTATTTATTAGTTTTATATACCGCCCCCTCTCCCGAACATGGGACTCAAGGCGGTGCACAGGAATTATAAAATAAAAAAATACAACAATCCAAGAATTAAAACTAGTATTAAATAAGGTTAACCCGTGCTAAAAGCATGATTTAAAAACCCAGTTAAAATAGTAACATAGCTACATCAGCTATGCCAGGCCGGCCTTTAATGCCAAAGGTCCCAAACCCAATGAGACAATGGTTCCCTCTTCTCACTGTCCTACAAGCCTATCCTTCTTATAATCCCCAATACACAGTATTAGGAAAGTCCTTGTCTTTCCCAAGTGTTTGAGCTTTTTAAAGGCAATACAGAAAGTGAGCATCCGCATCCAAAAACAGATGGTGTTGCAAGAGATCATGGTAAAAAGGTAAAATTATTCATCCTTCCATTGCTATGTGCTGCTACTTTGATCCTGCTCAATTGCATCCCCCACTCACATGGCTGCTATTTTAAGAGTGGGGGCAACCACACCTGTGAAACAGATCTCCCCATTCAACATTGCTTCTTTTTGAGTTCTCACATAAGATGTGTGATTCACTCCCAATTCTCAGGTGTCCAGAAGAACTAATTTCTCTCAAATATAAAATCTGAGGCTAGATTAACCTTTTGTTTTTTCAAAAACATCCCAAATCCTTAGGGGAGATTTTTTTTAAATGATCTCATCCCTTTTCCTTTTTTTTTTTTTTTTTTGGCTATCTTCCACACTTTCCTCGTTGCAATTCATTGTATGCTACTCATTCACCCATAAATGGCTTTTTTCTGTGTACTGGAAGAGTTCATGCTAGTTTATTAAAATTTGAACCAAGTACAATTTTTGTTTTTCAGACAAGCGTTGCAATGACAAGAAGAGAGATTCAAAGTTTCATCAGAAAGTTGAGAATTTCTAACATCGCTAAATATTGGCACATGCTCCTGATAATTACAGCAGGCTGACATCTTTTGGCATTGTGGGATACATTGATTATACAGTACCTATTAGATTATGTAAGTATGTACAAGGCTTGTAATTATTTGGTAGCTAAAACATGCAGCTGAGCTGTATCCAAAGAAATTCTGGCACAATACTTTAAAAAAATGAAATGTCTTAGGAGCAAGACTAGAAAATCCATTATTTTCACATTATAGATCTCAGATTATCAAGAATATTAAAGATAGTTTGCTGTTATACCGTCAACAATTGTTAACACAATCTGGATCATAGTGTAGACAGAAACTGAACATGACTTAAATTAGGCTTTCTCAACCTGCTGTCCTCCAGATATGTTGGAATTACAATTCTTAGAATTTCTCAGCTAGCAGAGTTCTTTATCTACCCATCCCACATGAAGGTAGCAGATTGTGGCCAGAGGAAGGAAGGAAAGAAGGAAGGAAAGAAGGAAGGAAGGAAGGAAGGAAGGAAGGAAATTTTTTCCACCTTAATATTGAGTATTCAGAATGGCTCAGCTATAAGACTGGGGTTATTTACCAGCATCTTGCTTAGTTTTTTTTAATGAAAAGAGCTGTCAAAACTCAGCTAAGTCCCACTACCTTGGGTCATGCTCCTGTCGGAGTCTGAATCTGTGGGAGAAGATGAGCTGAAACAAGAGCTGACAGAGATTGAGATGGTGGCTCCATTGACCTTGGAGGAAACTGGGGAAGGGCAGTCTATGCAAGGTATTTCAGGATGAGAAAGGCTTGCAGACAGGGAGGAGCAGGAGAGACAGAGCTCAGGTGAAGAGCAAGGACCATCCCTTCCTGATACTAGAGCACAGAGAAAAGAGGGAAGATGAAAACAATGCAGACTGAGCCAGCTATGAGGGAGAAGAGTGGCCTGCCCCGCTTCACAAGGCACATCTGGGGACTGAGATACAGTATAAGGAGGTTCCAGGGGGAGGGACATTTGTTGGGAACAAGTGTTGAATCTGTGGGGTTTCATGTGCACTTGTTGATGCCTGGAGATTACTCTGCTCTGTCTTGTGGGGCTTGCCTGGTTTGCCTGCTTCACTGAACTTCTTGCTGTGGTTACTGTTTGTCTAACCTTGCTTACTAGACTACTCAGAGCCAGAGGCTGCTGAAGGTGTGTCTGTTGCTTTCATGCCACATCCCAGGTCCTCACACCTTGACTCTTGATTTCCATCCCATAAATACATCCCTCCCAGGGAATCTTATTCTGTAGCTTGAAGCAGATCATACTACGTTTCCATTCAACCTTTCTTCCATAAAGCGTAAGATGGCATACATTTTCTCCAGTGGTGGGATTCAAAAAATTTTACTACCGGTTCTGTGGGTGTGGTGGGTGTGGCTTGGTGGGTGTGGCAGGGGAAGGTTATTGCAAAATCCCCATTCCCTCCCAATCAACTGGGACTCAGGAGGCAGAGAATAGATGGGGGTGGGGCCAGTCAGAAGTGGTATTTACCAGTTCTCCAAACTACTCAAAATTTCCGCTAGTGGTTCTCCAGAACTGGTCAGAACTTGCTGAATGCCACCTCTGATTTTCTCCCCTGTGTTATATTGGCAAGGTACCTCTGGTCAGAACTTGCTGAATACCACCTCTGATTTTCTCCCCTATGTTATATTGGCAAGGTACCTCTTACCTGAAACTCTAACCACTGTGCCACATCGATTTGTGGCTGAGGAGGAGAGCTCCTTAAGTCACTTCTCTTTTCAAAATTACCTTATCACATTTTTCTTTTATGGTGGAAAATAAGCAAATATTTTTTGTCCTTCTCTGAAATTTCAGCTGGAGAACAGTCCAAAAGGAAAAAGTTTAAAACTCATCTTTGGTTACCACACAGCGTTTTTCTGCTTCGGGCTGCAGCCTTGATTATAGCTTATTCTAAAACTGCACATAAAAGCCCCTCCTGCAATGTACAAACGAAGACTGAACCGAATCACAAAGTTACATATTTTCAACAGAGAAGAGAAAAGAAATGGACATTTTAAAATACACCACGCTGGGGAAAGCAGTAAGACTCTTTTGTCCACGGGTTTTTTTTGTTTTTGTTTTTGCCAGAGTGGTCTTAAACCAGCAAAGAAAACAAAGAAAACAAAGACAGTTGGAAAAGATGAAATTGCCAGAAGTTGGCCCTGAAACTACAAGCAAGGTTTAGAGAGCAAGCTTACCCAGCCTACATATATTTGTTATAAAGTTAGGGTTGCTGTGGAAACCATAAAGGTAATTTTGCTTGAGTTCTCCTGCATGTGATTTCTGAATTCAACCAGTTCCAACCTCAAGGTTTCCACAGCAACATTAACATCAACGAGTGGTATCCTCTGGTAACCTAGTGTTCTACAAGCAAAATAGTTGTACAGTAAACGGCATATACTCAATTTCAATATCAAGTAATCTGCAGTTGAGACTTTAAGGGAGGAAAATTAAAGCGCCAAATGGGCTGATAGGGTCAAGAAGCTAAGAGCATCTCTTGTGCATTAAAGGTAATTCTCTGCAGCAAACAAATTACCTTGGTCCAGTCAGTATCTTCCATATTTTTCTGCCAAGATTTGTGAAGTTGCTTCTTGAAGTTCAGTTAAGGTAGCTTTATCCAAATTGATAGAAAGTAATGCATTTTGTTCCAATGGTAGGCACAAACAGCCTTTCAAGATGCATTATAAATCTGTGAATAGAAAAATTGGATGGCTAATTATTCTGAATTTCTCCAGGGAGAAATTGTATCCAATTTGAAAGAAACTCATGACAACTTACACAGTATCTTTGTTTTTGTGAAACCCAATTTGGTGTACTGGTTAAAGTATCAGGTTAGAACAGGAGACTCTGATTTTTCATTCAGTCTTAGGCAGAAAGCCAGATGGATGGCTTTGAGCCAGTCACACTCCCTTAGCCCTAGGAAGAAATCAATGACAAGCCACTCCAAAAATCCTTGCCAAGAAAACTACAGGAACTAGTCCAGGCTGTCGCAAGGAGTCAAATATTAACCAAAGGCATAAAATTAAAACAAAAACCTGTTATTCTGATAAATGATCCTGTGCTTAGGATAGACAGGTGATGTCTTAAAACCAAATCAATCCAATACATAGCTAATATTTTGTCTTAATGTAGATATTTTCCACTAGTAGGTGCTATTTCCCCCCCCCAGCCGAAGGATTGTATACAGTATTATATTTTATTCCATTTATTTCCCAATATCATATCAAAGTTCCTCAGTAGAGTACAAAAAGCGTTTTTGAAATTCAGGAAAATTCAGGAAAAAAGTGACATGCTTGAAGGAATTAGTTCTACATATGTTTTAGAGACTAGCAATGCCTGCCTGCCATTAGATGATGCTTATCTAGCAGTATACAAGGGCAGCAAAGTCATGTTTTAAAATAGTAGGTTATTATTTTTATTTGGGCTGGGGAGAATCGCCCACTGTTGCCAGGGCATATCTTACTAGAAAACAAAAAAAAAATCCCACCACCCAATGTCCTTCTTTGACCTCACATACTCAAATTCAGTATAAAAGTTTTAGATGGCCTTTTAGGGCCATCCTCCATCAAAAGCAACCTTCTGTTTCCATTCACATCATCCTTTAATAAAAAGCTTTCCCTTTCACATTAATAGCTGAAATTTCATGCAAGCTTCCTAGGCGATATGGTAAGATTTGTGAGCACCTTTAACATCCTATATAACTATCAGATTCTAGATTTTCATGGGATTTTTGAAAGCAAGAACTTTATCTCAACAGCCATATGCAGCCTATAATAGTATTTCTCAGCCTTGGCAACTTTAAGATGCCTGGACTTCAACTCCCAAATTCCCCAGCCAGCATGATAGCTGGGGAATTCTGGGAGTTGAAGTTCAGGCATTTTAAAGTTGCCAAGGTTGAGAAACAGTGGTCTATGATAGTAGCTCATGTTCAAGGGGTTATAAATGTTGATGATAAACTGCATTCAATAATTGACATAATTTACATCTCTAATGATTTCCCAGATAAGAGATACCCAACAGTTAAATCTACTTCCTCATAGTTAAATCATCATAGTTAAACCTACTTCCTGCTTCTTTATTGCCTAAGGTTACATTAGAGCCAAGGTGGTGCAGTGGTTAGAGTGCGATACTGCAGACTACTTCAGCTGACTGCAAGTTGCAAGTTAAGCAGTTCAAATCTCACCGGCTCAAGGTTGATTCAGCCTTCCATCCTTTCGAGGTGGGTAAAATGAGGACCCAGATTGTTGGGGACAATATGCTGACTCTGTAAACTGCTTAGAGAGGACTGTAAAAGCACTATGAAGTGGTATATAAGTCTAAGTGCTATGCTGTTAAGGAATCCAAAGAAATTGGTCATGTCCTCAAATTCCTCATACATCTTTCTAAATAGCAAGTTAAGGTTCTCCATTTTTAGGATGTATTACTGCTTTTGAATGGATATATTTACATATTTGTATAAAAAAACTTTTGGCAAAGTAATTTAGAACGCTACCTTATACCATCATATTTCCTAATGCAAACTGTCCATGTTTTTAATTTTCAGTGAATCTATTCCTGTCCTTAATATTTCCAAGCTCTGAACCTGATATTGTAACAATATCTTTGTTAGCTTTTCTTCAGGAAGTACTTTTCATAAAGGCATAATTTAGAAATATAAAACTTGTTCATCCTTATCCTTATGAACAAAATAAAATTGTAGGGATCCCGAAGACAAAATAAAACAGAACCAGAAAATATTAAATATTATTCTCATCAAGCAGATATTTTGCTTGTAATGTTTTCTCTTTCTCTAAGATTTACTCTCACTGAAAACCAGTTTAGCATTTGGTTTAGAAAGTATAATGTGATTTTTTTCCCCTTTATAAATTCAAACAGAAAAAAAGCTCAAGTCTAAATGGAAACTAGAATTTCAGGGGAAGATAAGAAAGAAACATGCTTTTCCATTAACTTAATAGAATTAAATATTAAATAGTCAGGATTAGAGAACTTTATGTACTAAAGATACCCAAAATAATGTATTTACACATTGATTTTTAAAAAAAATTTAAAACATGTGATCACAATACAATCATACATGTAAGAGAGATCATAGATTTTAATTTTTTTTTAAAGCAGAGGTAAATCATTTGCAAGTGTTAATTTGCAAATGGGGTAGAATTTAAGGTCATCCTAAGTATTTAAAAGTCTGACATCATCCTCAAATTTGGAAATAGATCCCAAGTTCATGAATTAAATATTTTGAACAGGCAGCTACCAAAATCCTTTGCTTGGACTGGTTGTCTCCAGATGACGCAGAAGTAACTTGTTCTCATGGATTGCACCATGTATCTCTATGAGGAATAGTTCTTCCTGCTTTAAAAAGAGGTCTGTTTTTCTTTGGGAGTTATAGGAGTGTACACATCTTTCTTTAGTTTAGATCCATGACTGATGAGAAAGCTCACATTGCAAGGGGGAGTCTAAATAACTGACTCCTAACCCCCTTGCTCCTTAGAGAATAAGTATTGCTTCCTGTTTATATAGGGGATAGCAGCTGCTCTTGTTCTCCTTGGCTGGTAATGTTGTTACTGGATCCCATGTAATAATCAAGGCTTTTGTTCTTTTTAGGCTTAATTAGTCTGATTAGATCAGATTCCTCCTTCTCAGGATCTGAAATTCTGTGGCACCACTGTGAAAACTTATCCTGGGAAAACGACCCTCCACATTAAACATTTTCTAGAATTCCTACTGTGTCTTAGTTGTGAGAAAACACATCATAGCATCTGCTCAAAATCCTAGCTTGCATAGAATGGTTTGAGCATTTTAGCTGCTCATGCTGGTTAAATGGCAATAGCAATAGTACTTAGACGTATAGACCGCTTCGCAGTATTTTACAGCCCTCCCTAAGAAGTTTGCAGAGTCAGCATATTGCCCCCAACAATCTGGCTCCTCATTTTACCAACCTTGGAAGGATGGAAGGTTGAGGGACCAAAATGATTGTGCTACCGTTATTGACAGGAAACGTTACTAAAAAGCATGTGCAAGCATTCATTGATGAATCTCATGATTAATGGCAAAAGTCAGTATCTATATGAGGCCATCTAATGATGTCCTCAATAATAGAATAATGAGACTTGGATTGTAAGAGGGAAAAAGGTAAAGGAGACACATTAAGGGAAAGAAGGAAGGAAGGAAGGAAGGAAGGAAGGAAGGAAGGAAGGAAGGAAGGAAGGAAGGAAGAGAAGAGAATAAAATTTATGTGTATTCCATCTTTATTATTTTTACAGATATCCAACCCTTCTATTTTCCCCATATTATATGTTTCTGAAACATAGAGAAATGAGAAGGATGCAATATTATAATTGGAGGTACAATGATATAGCAGGGAACAGCTGATGAATGCATGCATGAAGATGAAAGTGTATTGAGGAGGAAACTAGCAAGTCAGGAAACAGAATATTTGGTAATAGAGAGGACTGTTTTGTAAACATTTTGTATGTGGTCCTACCTAGAAGCTGATTTCGATCTGGAACCATCGAAATGGTTGGAAGTTCATATGAAAGTAATAGTAGTTTGGTGAACGTTGCATTCATATTTCAATGAGTTGTGCTAATGGAAAAGTAGATACTTGATTACTGGGTATAGGGCAATTTCATAATATTCAGAATGAATGTAATCTAAAGAAACCAGTAATTCCTTAGCGTGACCTGAATGGATGGGTCAGAATAAGAAGACAGTATAGGAAAAGTGGGAAGGAATGTGGAAATTGGTAAATAAGTACTTGAAGAAAGTTTTGTTTCAAATAGGTTTATCTATAAACCTATTCATTAACACAGATGGCAAAGAAATGGAGATAAAGTTGAAGTATGATTGATTATTTCTAATGAAAGATTGAAATAATCAGTGAAAGATCCAGAGAGGTAAAAGAATTCTGAATGGGAGAATAGGCCATTTCTGATTGTGTCAAGAGTGAATATTAGGGAAGAAACAGTTTCTAAAGAAGGATAAATTTATGTCAATATACTTTGTTGGTCACTCAAAAGACTGGATGAAAGCACATTTATATGATCTGAGGAAGGCTCTAAAATGTTAGGAGCAGTTAAAATTAATATAGCAAAGAAAATTTACAATGATTTTGATGAAAATAAAACACGGCTTTGCAAGTTCAGTGAAACCTTGATTTTGTGGGCTTTGATGTACTGGATAAAATTTTAATGCTATTTATTTCATTTAATTCTGTTTGCATAATGACTTCACTGCAGCTTATGTCCACTCTGATTTAATGGATAATTAGACTAAGGAATATCCCCTTCACACAAATGCTACATTAACTGAGGTTCTACTATAAATGAAAATAATTAAACAAGGATTTTACAGCAGAGGGGACTGAGTTGAATAAAAATGATGTGAAATGAGATTAAATTCTAAAGTGCTGGAATAATTATTTTGGAAAGCTATATGGGAATGATAATGAAACATCAAACAGTTGAGAGGAAATAAATGCTCCATACATTTAACATCCAAGATAAATAGTACAGAAAGGAAATCTTAAGTATTGTGAGGATGTTGAAAAATGATAAGGCTGCAGATGTCAATTCGATAATTGGAAAAATGTGAACATATGGATGTAGTTTGCTTATGGAATGCAATTTATTTAACTTGTTCAAACCAGATAGATGTGCTCCAGATCCTGTCAATCAAACAGTGCCGTCTTATACATTCCAGAAAGTGCATCTATTCTGTTGCAATGCTTGCTATCTGGAATAGTATTCCCCACCCACATGAGATTTGCACAGCTGCCACCCTCATGATATGCAGGAAACTACAACAAATCTAGTTGTTCTCTCAGGTAGTTGTGGAGCCCACGTTAGTAGTGCTTGCTTTATAGCTGTATGTTTTATTCTTCCAGTCAATCATAATCTCTTTTTCTATGTGTTTCTTTTTATCCCTAAGCTACCCAGAATCATGGATTCAGGCAGCCTTGACATTTCATAAATAAATATAATGCATATAAACCCTGACTGTTTCCCCAAGCATTTGGGCCAAGAGGGCAGGCTAGCCCTGTTGTTGTCTGAAAATGCCTGCTTTAGGTTTCAATTACACACTCAAGAACAGTTGCTATGAAATTAATAATTTACTTCAAAGTTACACAGATAACACACCAAGGAGGATCATAAATCAACACAAAGTCTCTGAGGAAGAAAACTTGCTTTACTGGTTTTGCTTTCAGCCTGGAAAAAGTCCTAAATCCCATCCGAGTTCAGAGAGCCGTTAGTCAGCCAGTCCAAAGATTAGAGTTTCATGAACAGAATCAACAAGAACGTCATGAAAGAGCCAGAGATCACACAGTTGTTTGCAATAAGGAAACTGACTCAAAGCTGCTTTTTCATTCTGGCTACAGACAGCTGCCCTCAGTTACGAAGGTCTCTCTTCTGTTTGGCAAGAAACCTCATTGAACATCATTGTTCTGCTTCCATTCTGAGTTTGAGGGCTTGGTGGCCTCACCTCATCATCTGACCACCCCAGCTGTTTAGGTCGTACCTATGTTTGATTAGCCTCAGGTGGCTCTTGTCATGGTGCTCCCAGAGGCTGGCATTTCATAGGTTCAGCTGGAGCGACTTCATCAGAATCAGTCTAAATCCTCAGCAATGGCAGGAGGGTATCATTAACCTCGGTTGCCATGCCTTATGGTTTTAATTGTTGAGTTTTAACCTTTGTTTAGCATCCAAAGTCACTATTGTGAGAGTTGTATAAAGTATTTAAATTAAATAAAAGATTATCCTCATGCTAGAAAATGAGAAAGCTATTTTGCCTCATACAAAGGGAAAGGTAGCAAAATTGTATGAGGATTTGTGTTTAAACATGTCTTGGAAAGTGTTTAGCATAATTTAGTTATTTTTATTTAGTTAGTTAGTTTGTCAAACATGTACAAGATAACAGGTATAAACATGGACATGAACAAAGGAAATGAGTACAAATAAATGGGAACAGTAGGACAGGGACGGTAGGCACACTGGTGTGTTTATGCAAACCCCCTTTATGGACCTCTTAGGAATGGAATGAGGTCCACAGTAGACAGTTTGAGGTTTAAGCTGTAGGGGTTTGAGGAAGTAACAACGGTGTCAGGTAGAGCATTCCAGGCATTGACCACTCTTGCTGAAGTCGTATTTTGTGCAATCGATTTTGAAGTGGTTTACCTGGAGTTTGTATCGATTGTTTGGCCAAGTATTGTTGAGGTTGAAGCTGAAGTAGTCGTTGATAGGTAGGACATTGTAGCAGATAATTTTGTGTACTATGCTTAGGTCAGACCATAGGGTTAGGGTTAGGGTTAGGGTTAGCCCAAATTTCGAGCCTGCTGGCGTAAGGGATTCTATTGTGAGCAAAGGGGTAGAGTACTCTTCTCATGAAATACCGCTCAATTGTATTAATGTCTGATATACAGTGTGGATTCCAGGCAGATAAGCTGTATTTGAGAATTGGTCTGGCAAAGGTTTTGTATGCCCTAGTTTGCAGTGATTGAAAAGACGTGAGAGGTGACAAAAATTACAATGTGGCTTTTTATGCCAATGCTATAGAATCTTAGAGTTGATAGGGGTTATTTGGGTTGTCAAATCCAACTTGGGTTGTCAGATCTAACCCTCACTGCAAAAATCCAAATGAAAGCTGATCAGATAAATGGCATCCTAGCCTCCACTTGAACACATTGAATAAAAGGGAACCTACCATCTGCCTGTCTCGATCTGAAATGTTCTATTTTTCTAATATTTCTTTGAAATCTTCCTTCCTTCTTTTACTTTTAATCTTTTTGAAGAAGCATTACATCCTTTCTCTTTTCTTGAGGCTAAATATATCTATATTCTCCAATCTGTCATCATACTGCTTGATTTCTAGATTCTTGTTAACTTTGTTGTTCTTCCATGAACTTGTTGTAATTCTCTGAATCCTTTTTTAAAATGTGTTCAAGACTTGGCACAGCACTCAGGATGTGATCTAACCAAGGCAGGGTATAGCAGAAAAATACTTCCATGATTTGAAAACTGTCTTTCTATTATTATCCCAAAGGTGTTTTTTAAAGAGGAAATTGAACTTTCTAGGAAGAGAAGAGAAAAATCTTGGAGGCCTTCTAGTCCAGCCCCATGCTCAAGGAGGACAACCTATACCATCTATATAAATAAAAATGTAAAATAGTTTGTACGAATCCACTAATCTCAAAAAGTACTGGACCAATTTGCCTCAAATTTTGACACAACGTAGCCAAGGACCTCCGATAATAGAATAGCTAATCATTTTGTGCCTAGCACACTTGTATCATGTGTAAAGTAAACACAAAAAAAGTACTAACTGAAAAATGTGTTTACTCCCTGTAACTCCGCCCACCAACAGTCATTAACTACGGAGGCCTCTTATGGCCAAAAAGGCACTGGAGTCAAACTATTCTCCAAAGCATCTGAGGGCAGAACAAGAAGCAATGGGTGGAAACTAATCAAGGAGAGAAGCAACTTAGAACTAAGGAGAAATTTCCTGACAGTAAGAACAATTAACCTCTGGAACAGCTTGCCTCCAGAAGTTGTGAATGCCCCACCCTGGAAGTCTTTAAGAAGATGTTAGATAGCCATTTGTCTGAAATGGTATAGGGCAGGGGTCTGCAAAGTCGGCTCTTTTAAGACTGGTGGACTTCAACTCCCAGAATTCCCCAGCCAGCTAGATAGGGGAATAGAGAGAGGGGGTTGCCACAAAAAAGAAGGAGTCCAGCTATTCTCCAAGGCACCTGAGAGCAGAACAAGAAGCAAAGGGTGGAAACTAATCAAGGAGAGAAGCAACTTAGAACTGAAGAGAAATTTCCTGACAGTTACAACAATTAATCAGTGAAACAACTTGCCTCCAGAAGTTGTGAATGCCCCAACACTGCAGGTCTTCAAGAAGATGTTGGATAGCCATTTGTCTGAAATGCTATAGGGCTTCCTGCCTAGGCAGGGAGTTGGACTAGATGACCTCCGAGGTCCCTTCCAACTCTGCTATTGTATTATTGTATTATAGTAGGTAGGTAGATAGATAGGGGAATATATAGATAGGGAGAAATACAGTAGGTAGGTAGGTAGATAGAGGGATAGATAGGGAGAAATACGGTAGGTAGGTTGGTAGGTAGGGGGATAGATAGGGGACAGCACAGTAGGTATGTATGTAGGTAGGTAGATAGATAGGGGGATAGAGAGGAAGAAATACAGTCGGTTTGTAGGTAGGTAGGTAGGTAGGTGTATAGATAGGTAGCGAGAAATACAGTAGGTAGGTAGAGGAATAGAGAGAGAGGGAGAAATACAGTAGGTAGGTAGGTAGAGGAATAGAGAAGGGGAAATACAGTAGGTAGGTAGGTAGATAGAGGGAGAAAGGAAGAAATACAGTATGTAGGTAGGTAGAGGGATAGATAGAGAGGGAGAAATACAGTAGGTAGGTAGGTTGGGGGTTATATGGTGGTTGTGTGTATGTGTGCAGGTGTAGATCTACACACAGATTGGTTGGCCATTTAACCAGACTGGGCCACAGCAACGCATGGCCGGGTATAGCTAGTTTCAGATAAATGACTGTCTAGTCTCTTTTTAAAAACCTCCAGGGATGTAGTGCCCATGATTTCTGAAGACAAGCTGTTCCACTGGTTAATCGCCCTCACTGTTTTTCCTTAATTCCAAGTTGCTTCTCTCTTTGATTAGTTTCCAACCATTGTTTCTTGTCCTGACATCTGGTGCTTTGGGGAATAATTTGACCCCCTCTTCTTTGTGGCAGCTCCTCAAATACTGTAATACTGCTATCATGTCACCCCTAATTCTTCTTTTCTTTAGACTAGCCAAACCCAGATCCTGCAGCCTTTCTTTATATGTTTTATCCTCCTTTGATCATCTTAGTTGCTCTTCTCTGAACTTTTTCCAAAGTCTCAACATCTTTTTTGTAGTATACTGGCCAAAATTGGTTGCAGTATTCCAGGTGTGGTCTTATTAGGATTTTATAAAGTGATACTAATGCTTCATGTGATCTCGATTCTATTCCTCTGTTTATATAACCCAAGATTGTATTGGATTTTTTTAGTTGCTGCTGCATACTGCTAGTTCATATTCAAGTGATCATCCACTGGACTCCAAGGTCCCTTTCATAGTTACTGTTTCTGAGCCAAGTCTTGCCTGATCTGTACTTATACCTTTGATTTTTCTTGTCTAAATGTAAAACTTTGCTTTTCTCCACATTATAATTCATTTTGTTGGATAAGGACCATGGTTCAAGTTTGTCAGTATCTTTTTGGATCCTGAGCTTGTCTTCTGGGGTGTTGATTATTCCTGCCAGTTTAGTGTCATCTGCAAATTTGATGAGTTCACCTTCTATTCTCTCATCTAGGTCATTTATGAAGATATTGAACAGTATACTGGGCCTACGACAGAGCCTTGTGGTACCCACTGCTCACTTCTCTCCATGTGTACCTCTAAGGACTACTAATTGAGTATGGTTTGTCAGCCAGCTACAAACCCATCTGGTGGTGATGTTGTCTATTCCACATTTTTCTAGCTTACCAAGAAGATACTGGTCATTTGCATTCTTTTAGAGCGTAATTGAGGCCACTTGATTAGAAAGACAATAGAAAGACAAATGTCTATGGAGATTCTCAGATATTTAGCTATGCACTTCAGGATGAACACCCTTCAAATGGTACAGGAGTATGAATGGATTTCCAGGGGGAAAAATTGCAGACTACAGGACCCATTTGTGGTGCAGACAGCACTGACTGACTGCACTTGTGTTTAATAGCAAAGGGACCCAGGGCAGAAAACATCCTGCAGAAAGCACAGCTCTACAAAACAGTCCTTTCAGTAGTTCCAAGGTGGCTCCACACCAATTTGTTTGCACTATTCAAGTGACACAGACAAAACCCCAAGTGGCCTCAATGACTCTCTAAAAGAATGCAAATGGCCAGCTGTCTGCAAGCAATATAAACCTTTCATTCCCCACCATCCAGTCAGAGCTGAAGAAGCTTCTTGGATGAGAAGCAAAAATATCTTCAAAGAAAAACCAGAAAGTCCAGTTGCCTCTTGAAAAAGCACCTTTGGGACAAGCATGATCTGGATGACTGAGAATCTCCATAGACATTTGTCTTTCTATTACTGCAGTCTCAAATTGCATTTGCTTTCCATGCAGCCACATGACACTATTGGCTTATATTCAGTTTAAAGTAAAATACTGTTCCAGAGTATTTTTCACAAATACTGTTACATACAGTAACCCTAATCTTATATTCTTACCTGAAAGCAAACATCATCACCATCATTGTTGTTGTTGTTGTTGTTGTTGCCATATACAGAATTCAGATGATATAATTGCCAATGTCTTGATTTCCATTTTTTCTATATTTCCCCATCCAATAGTTGAGTTCCAAGATATCAGATGCTTGCTATCAGATGTTACAGTTGCAATACAAGTATATACTTATTCCCCTATCTCAGCTGATCAGGATAAGAACCAGTGGTCTAGTGGCAATTACAACTGCCTCACATGTAATATTTCCCTGGTTCGAATCCCAGTAAGGGTATGGCTAGCTGATGAGAGCTAAATAGCTCGAAATAGATCTATCCCAGTCTCCCTTGTTTATTTATTTATCAGCTCAAAAACATAACACACATGGAAACAAAAGACAACGAAACAAATAGCTTTCTGTCTGCATGGTTTCTGGTGATGAGCCGAAAGACAGAAAAGGAAAGCAGTCTGCTTCCTCCCTTAATTGGGGCTTACCAGGGTGTTGTAACACAAGTATATACTTATTCTTATTATCTATATAATAATTCTTAATATGTCAAACCAACATGGTTACATTAAAGGTAATCAATTTATCTAGAAACTTCCCAGTTATAGAAATATATACATAAATATTTGAGGAAGTTAGAAAAACTAGGAGGTGGGCGAGCAAACCCAGCACAGAATGTTACCAATAAACTATTTTTCATTCTGAACAATTAAAATGACTGTACAAACAATGGCTAAATTAGAATCCATTTTCTCTTTTAATTAAAAAAGGCTTTCAGTCTATTTATATAATTCATCCAAGAGGTGCATTTAACTTGCATTCTTCTTTGAGCATGTCAGCCCAGTAATAAAAATATAGGACTGGGGATTGGAATGGAAGAATAATCAAAGAGGATTTTTTTAAAAGGTTATTTGGATGTCTTTCCTTTTGATATTTTTTTCTTATCATGGGTCTCTCTAGCAACTACTGTAATTATCTGAATGTGCGGCTTCATTCAGCTCTTGTTTGCTGATTTTCAAAGGCCACACTGATCTCATTTACAAAGAGTGTTGGTGACTTATGCCAAAAGTAGATTGCTGTGCAGAATTATGAGTGCAAATAAAGGTCAGGACTCATGACAGGAGAATCTATCTCAGGGGTCCATCCCATTTTTGTCTCCCACCTACTCCTCTCTAATCTCACCATAAACATGACACATGGCCAAAGGAACTTGGGAAATTACAGCACATATGACTGTATAGGACCCTCTAGATGTCTATGGAGATGGTCGGTCATCCAGGTCATGGTTGTCTCAAAGGTGCTTTTTTCAAGAGGCAGCTAGACTTTCCGTTTTTTCTTTGAAAACGTTTCACTTCTCATCCAAGAAGCTTCTTCAGCTCTGACTGGATGGTCAGATGATAATTGCATTCCTCACCATCCAGTCAGAGCTGAAGAAGCTTCTTGGATGAGAAGCAAAACTTCTTCAAAGAAAAACCAGAAAGTCCAGTAGCCTCTTACAAAAGCACTGTTGGAAGCACTCACTATACCAGTGATGGCTAACCTTTTTTGGCTCGCGTGCCAAAACCGGGGGGAGCGTAGGGGGGGGACGTGTGTGGGCGTGCCACACCCATAATGCTATGTGTGTGACCTCCTGCTTTTGGCGTGCTTTGTTTGCCCTCCCCAGGCTCCAGAGGCTTTCTAGGAGCCTGGGGAGGGTGAAAACAGCCTCCCCTCCCCACCTCCAGAGGCTTCAGGAGCTTCCCTGAAGCCTCCAGAGGCCTCAAAAGAAGGCCTAAATCAGCTCGCCACCGCACACATGCGTGCTGGAGCTGACAGGGCAACGCCTTGCGTGCCCTAAGAAATGGTTCTGCGTGCCATAGGTTCACCATCTCTGCGCTATACCATGTCAGCTTAAAACCTATCTGTTTATCAACTCTGTTCTTTCCATTTCCATTCTCAGTTTCCTATAAAATTAATACGTTATGATCTTTGGAGCACAAGACATTATCACAAAAAGATTGGCTATTCAATAATTGATCTGGAGTTATATACCAGCTCATTTAAATGCTGATTCATACCAGTGCATCATTAAGTGGAGACTTTGATGAAAAAGGCCAACTTTAAATCTTAATTAGCTTTATAAATGTTTCACAGTTGACTGGCCTCTTGCTGCTGGAGTACATGACACTCTGCCTTTAATACACAGGCTTCAGGGACATTCACACAGATGGTGTGCCTCAGATTTCCTCCTATAGCTTGATTTAACTTTACTGAAATTTCCCTGATATTCAACCCTGTATAGTTAGTAAGAAATCTTTATTAAACACAAAGGCAGCAGACTTTGAACAGTTGATTGTTCACTAACAGGACAGTTGTTGTCTGTTCTTAATAATCTCTTACTTTAAATTCAACCCTTCTGTCTCCCATGCCATAAAAGAAATCCTGCTTCGTGCTACTTCTAAAGAGGAGATGCATAATATAAACTTGAAAATGTGATACAGATTATTAAAATGTTAGCGTAAACTGGATCAATATAAATGAAACTTAGTTAAACTTACTCATCTCTATAAATAAAAATGTAACAAGTTTGTTCAAAACCGCTAATCTCAGAAAGTACTGCACCAATCGCTTCCAAATTTTCACACAACGTTCCTTTCAAATATGGCACCAATGATATATATAGATTGTGGAGATGTCACACTTGTGCCAGGTACATGCAATGGAAATGTAAAAAATTATAAAAAAGGATACAGAGAGAGCAGTGAGCCACAGGTATTATGTCATCCTTTATGACATAAAATACTCTGTCCATAAGATTCAAGGAGAAATACAGTAGATAGGTAGATAGGCAGCTATAGGGATAGAGAGAGAGAGAGGGAGAAATACAGTAGGTAGGTAGGTAGGTAGGTAGGTAGGTAGGTAGGTAGAGGAATAGAGAGAGGGAGAAATGCAGTAGGTAGGAAGGTAGGTAGATAGGTAGGTAGGTAAAGGGAGAAAGGGAGAAATACAGCAGGTAGGTAGGTTGGGAGTTATACGGTGGTTGTGTGTACGTGTTTGTGTGTGCAGGTGTTGATCTACACACAGATTGGTTGGCCATTTAACCAGACTGAGCACAGCAGCACGTGGCCAGGAACGGCTAGTATATAATAGAGGAATGTTTAGATAGAACAAGAAAGATAGAGATGAAGATAGAGATAAAGATGAGGAGTTAGGCATTTTTTGAATATATACGTTTGAACAATATAATAAGGATTACTTAAATTTGAGAAATGTGATAAAGATTACTAATATTGTTATTGTGAATTGGATTAATATGAATGATACCCAGAACCAACTCTGTGTAACAACCAGTGGTGGGATTCAATTTTTTTTACTACCATATCTGTGGGCGTTGAATGGCTTGGTGGGTGTGGCAGGGGAAGGATACTATAAAATCTCAATTCCCATCCCACTTCAGGGGAAGGATACTGTAAAATCTCCATTTCCTCCTGATAAGCTGGGACACGGGAGGCAGAGAATAGATTTGGACAGGACCAGTTAGAGGTGGTATTTACCAGTTCTCTGAACTACTCAAAATTTTCACTACCGGTTCTCTGGAACTGGTCAGAACCTGCTGAATACAACCTCTAGTAACAATGTTCAAACATATTTGTCTATGCCCTAAACGTGGTGTGTGTGTTTGTGTGTGTGTGTGTGTGTGTGTGTGTGTGTACTGTTCAATCAACTCTTTTCTTCTTCATCATATAATCAAAATATTTTGAAATTTTAAAATGGAGATTGAGAAAAGGAGGGTTATGACACCTGCAAAATAAATGATCACATATTTGATTCCTTGGTGATCATCTATTAAAATGAAATAGATGTCGTTTTTGTTCAACTAGTATGGTGGAGATTGGAAACAGTTTCCACTTAACCCATGTCTTTCACAAGGTAATGTGGATGCCTGATCTTTTATTTGTCAGCCGGTGTCTATGTAGATTCTTCCTAGAAGGAAATGAATCAAGTTATTGAAATAAACACCTCAGAAGGAAGCAGTGTGGAAACTCGGGAAGGGAAGGAGTGTGGAAACTCATCTTTTTCACCAATGAAACAGGAAAACAAATGTTGTTTGTTTGTAAAAGTTTTACTGAAGCGAAATCGCCCTTTTATAGCCTATTCGTTGACAAGTTTATTTAGAGATAGATCCACTTTGCACAATAAGATCCAACCTGTTTAAGATTACAGTACATGCTGCAGTATAATATTTGCATTTTCCTAGAAGAAAGTCCTGATAATTCATTAAGTCTTTTCTTGACTAGATATGTATCAAAATCGTGGTGCAAGATTCCAGTGTTGGAACAGAGAGCTCAACAGTGATCCAGCACTGGGAATCTGGTAAAAAGGAACAGATGATGGGCTAGTCAATTTCAACCTAGTACTCAACTACAGCAAACTAGTCAATTTCAGGCTGCCAGAACTCCTAATCCCCCAGTTTCATGTCTCTTCAGGACTTTGCAAAAAAAAAAAAAGGAAAATACCCAAGAGAATCAGAAACAAGCCTTAAGTCTTCTATGAAGTTGATATTTTCATGGCAAATAGGAAAGAAGAAGAGGAGAAGTCATCACAACAAAACAAACAAAACAAAATTAAAGGCATGGAAGTGTGATGCCCAGACATAGAGCTACAGGAGAGGCGTACAGATCTCCGACCTTCAAAGACTCTTTTTTTCAAACAAAATAAAATAACAGCTCTTCTGTTATTATAACTGGGAAAACAGAACTTTCATAGAGTAAAAGCTGGACTGGTTCAGCATCAGCAGGGGCTGCCTATGAGATGGAGGTTTCATTACAAAATACTGTATGCCCTCAGCAAAGTTTGAGAGGCTGCCACAGAAAGGAGGGGGATATCAAGCTATTTTTCCAAAGCACCTGAAGGCCAGACAAAGAATACAGGTAATGGATGGAAACTGAACAAGGAGAGATTCAATAAATCTCTGGAAATAAGGAGAAATTCTGACAGTGAGAGCAATCAACCAAAGGAACAGCTTGCCTTCAGAAGTTGTGGGAGCTTCATCACTGGAGGTTTTCAAGAAGAGACTGGACTGCCATTTGTCAGAAATGGTGCAGGGTCTCCTGATTGGGCAGAAGGTTGGACCAGATGATCTATAAGGTCCCTTCCGACTCTATTAATCTGTTAATCTGTTAAGTGTAACTGGCGCATCCTTGTGCCAAGCAAGCTGGCTGAAACCTTATACTGGCATATTATTCAATCAAAGAATCTCAGATGTAAACATCTATCACTTCATTATCAACAACTCAACCATACCCATTCAAAGTATCAACAACCTATATCTGGGAAGAACACCAAACTATAGAGCAGTTTGAATTTGTCTAGTGTTTCCATTAATTTTTAATTGCCCATACATTTCTAAGTGCTTTAGAAATTTGCTTCTCAAAAGACGTTCTGAGATGTATGCTCTATGAAACTTGAATAAGGACCAAGTCAGGAAGGATGATTTTATAATTAGGTCAGAGAAACTGAATGTTTTAGTCAGCTCCCTTCTTTACTTCTTGCTGTCTCTCTTTTCCTCTCCCTCCTTTCTCTCCCTAACTCCTATCCATCCATGCCCCTTTTAAACCACCTTTACTAAATTGGCAATATAAAAACTCATCTGTATTTTTAGAGTTGGGGACATTGATATAATATTTATTATTTATCAATTTACATAACATGTTTCATTAAAAAAAGGAAGTTAAAGAAAGAAAGAAAAAACCCTGCTAAGACACTGAGTCTAAAAATAATAATAGTATATTTGCAGCTAGAAGTTGGCACATTGGCTATGAAAAGCAAACGGTGCTCTATGACTTCTTCTCCCAACCTACCATGCTTCCCCCATTCTAAAGAAAATGACACTGGAGAAGAAAAATTCTTAGTTGCTATGGCACTCAGAGCAGTTTTGAGACAAACACGATATGATAGCTTAGGAAAAAATAACCATTTTAAGCAGTTCACATTGGCATACTGAGCATTTTATATTAATGCAATGGTATAATATTTACTATGTCAGTCTTCACCCACCTCTTGTATGTGTTGCGTTATAAACAAATAAATCATCCATAGAATTCCTTTAATTGTTAAAGATAATATGGTCGAGTGGTTTTGTTGTGTGGGTGCCTTCAAGTCAGTCTCCAGGTCAGAGGTAGTATTCAGCAAGTTCTGACAGGTTCTAGAGAATTAGTAGCGGAAATTTTGAGAGTGGAGAGGGAATGGGGATTTTGCAGTATCCTTCCCCTGCCATGCCTACAAAGCTACGCCCACAGAACTGGTAGTAAAAAAAATTGAATCCCACCACTGCTCCAGGTGATTACCTAACCTAGTCCCTGCAATTGTCCTGGTAAGATTTGCAGAAGTGGTTTGCCATTGTCTTCTTCCCAGAGCAAAAATTGTGTCTAGCCCAGGTCACCAAGCTGCCTTTGTGTCTTTTTTTTTTATTTTTTTATTGAAATTTTTATAGTGTTTTACAATATTTCACCCAGTGCTGTACAAAACAAAAGGAAGAGTTGGTTTCAAGTATCATCTATTATCTTTAGGATCTCCAAAATCCACGTTCTCTCGGTACAGGCGTCGAGACGTCCAAAGTTCCAAGTGCATAGTCCACAAATGGCTTCCAAGTCTTCCAAAAGATATCTTTTTTATAAACCCCCTCTCTAAATTTAATATCACACGTCATTTTATCATTTAAGGCTAATTTCCACATTTCACAATACCATTCTTCTATTTTAATATTTACCTCTATTTTCCAATATCTTGCTATTACAATTCTACCCATTATAATCATAATTCTAATCAATTCTTTCTCATGTTTTGTTAACTCTGGTTCATTAATTATCAATAACAATATAGTTTCTGGTCTCAATATTATTATTCTTTTCATCATTTCACACATCGTTCTTTCTAATTGCTGCCAAAACGTTTTAATTTTCACACATTTATACCACATATGTTCATAAGTTCCCAATTCCGTATTACATCTCCAACATTTATCACTCATTTTTTTATCTATCAGTGATAATCTTAATGGGGTCCAATACCATTTCCAAACAACCTTAAAATTATGTTCTTTAATCCTTATAGATAAAGTCCTCATAATCCGACTCTTCCAATTCTCGTTCCAATCCAAATCCAATATTTTAATCTTAAGGTCTTCCTCCCAATTCCTTTTCATTACCATTTGTGGGTTTCCATCAAAGTTTATAATCTTGTATATCTTACTAACGAGTCCTTTTAACCCAGTTTCATCCTTAATAATTTGAGATACTAAACTTTCAAATTTAGTTTTACTTCTATCTATGTTACATATTCCCCTTACTTTCATAGTCCATTTTTCTACCTGTATTTTTTCAAACCAATTTAACTCCAATTTTTGAATTACTTTTTTCTTCCTACTCTCAGTTCCTAGAGCTCTTAACCAATCTACTATATTTCCTATATTTTCATGCTCAATTACTTTATTCCGACTTATATTAGTTTTAATCGGCCAACTTTCAATTGTCTTCCCCAAAAAGGCTATATCCGGGATTAGTTTTTTAACAAATTTATTCCAAGTTTTACTCAGCCCCTTTAACCAATAACTATTAATTGCCTTTTTTGTTTTTGCTCTATCTAAAAACCATATAGACCCAAATCTCTTAATATCTTTTAACTCCAGATCTCCCCAATGACCATCTCCACCTTTAAGTATTTTTATCACAGTTCTAATATTATACGCCCGATAATAATTAAGTAGATTGGGAATTGTCTCGTGCCTGCTTCCAATTTAATCTCTCCCGTCATTGTTCCATTCACCTTTACCTTTGCACTACTTTTTTGATACAGTTTTGAAATAACATGTATAAATTTATTACCAAAGCCTAATGCCTCAATAATTACCTTTATAGTATCCCATTGTACAGAATCAAAAGCTTTAAAAATATCTAACGATATTATACCTAATTCATCACCATTATTCTCTGCTACATCTATAATATTCAATACTCTTCTAATTATATCACTCATATATCTACCTTTAACAAACCCTACTTGATTATAACTTATATATTTATCTATAAAACTATTTAATCTATTACTTATAATAGCTGTAAATATTTTAGCATCTTGGTTGATTAAAGAAATAGGTCGATAGGACTCGATCCTCTCAAGATCTTTATCAGGTTTAGGAATTATAGATATTACTGTCTTATTCCATGACATCGGGACTTCTCCACCATGTAAAATTCCATTAAATAGTTTTTGCAGTTTTGGTATTATTAGTTCTTTAAAATCTTTATAGAATTCAGCAGGTAATCCATCTTCTCCTGGGGTCTTCCCTAATTTTAACTCTTGTATTATTTCGTTGATTTCCTCCTGTGTTATATCTCTTTCCATCAAATCTTTGTATGTTTGATCTATTTTCATAGCATATTTTCCAAGATGATTCTTCAATTTTTCTAAATCAATTGATTTCTTTAAATATAATTTTTGAAAAAAATTCCTAGCTACTTCACATTTCTCCAATCTCTTATAACACCTTGTACCTTTTTCATCTATCAGAGAACCAATTTCTCTCTTTTGAGTTTTATTTTTCGCCCTCTTTGCCAATAACCTAGAATTTTTATTACTAAATTCAAAAAAATCCCTATTCAAATATCTTAAATTTTTTTTAACCAATTCGATATCTTCTTCTATCAGTTTAGTTTTTAATAAGGTCAATTCCTCCAAACATTTTTTATCTTTCGTAAGTGAGAATTGGTTCTCCAATATCTTAATTTGTCTTGTATCCTGATCAATTTTAGCTTTATATTCTCTATATTTCCTGCTTGACAATTTAATACTTTCTCCTCTAAATATAGCTTTCATCGTATCCCAAACAATTTCAAATTTAACCTCTTCATTGTCATTCAATTCCCAACTTTCCTTCCATTTTTTGAATATCCATATTTTATCCTCCTCCTTTTTGTACAATTTTTCATCATATCTCCAACCTCTTTCCTTTTTCTCAAAATTAAAATCTATTTCCATCATAACTTCTGCATGATCAGAATCCTTAAAAATTCCCACATCTATTCTATCTACTTTATTCAGCAAATCTTTAGAAACAAAAATATAATCAATCCTTGAATAAGTATTATGTACCTTAGAACAAAAGGTATACACCCTTTCAGAGCCTTTCAACTCCCTCCAAACATCTACCACACTGTTTTGAAACATCCATTTATTTAAAATTTCCCCTTTATTTGTTTGTCTAAAGCGGGTGGGATTATTACTATCAATTCTATCCCTAATTAGGTTAAAATCCCCCGCCACAATTACTTTCCCTACACTTTCTGTTTCCAAAATCTTAGTAATTTTATCCAGAAATCCCTTTTGTTTTTCATTCGGTAGATATAAATTAACCAATGTCACTTTTTGCTCATTAATATTCCCTATAATTATTAAATATCTTCCTTCCTCATCTCTAATTACTTGTTTTTTCTCAAAGTATACCCTATTTGATATCAATATCGCAACTCCTCTAGCTTTGGAAGTCCCAAAAGATTTTTCATAAATTTGCATACCTTTAATATTCATTCTATTAAAATCCTGAGATTTTTGATGAGTTTCCTGCAAAAATAATATGTCTGGAGAATCCCTTTTAAATTTAAGTTCCAATCTTTTTCTTTTTATATGATTGCCTGTACCCTTCACGTTCCATGTCATTATTTTTATAAACCGCATTTAAACGGTAACTTTTTTAATCCTGACCCCTCCTCTTCCTTTATGTGCACACCCAACACCGAACAAAAAAGACATACAAAGACATAAAACTCCACAAACAATATATAACAAACAACATAAACATAAAACCCAAATATCAAACACAACAACCACAACAAATAACAAGCAATCTTCATCCCCCACATCCTCAGTCAGGTATCGCCTCTATATAAAGAGTGTGGGGGAGTGGGACATGCCGATGGTCGGGTCACCTCTTCGGGCTGTTCTTTAGATTCCACTTTCAAAAAAAGAAGACAACACTGGCTTCGCCCCGGACTCAGCTTCCTGCTTTTTTCTAAGATCCTCCATCTTGTCTGGCGTTCGCTCGGTATCTTCACGGATTTTCTTATACTCAGAAACTGCCGGAGAGATTTCTTTTCTCTTTAAACTCTTGGGATCCTGGCCACCAACTGCACCTTTTTCTTCCAAAATTGAGGGTTCCTCTTGTATTCCACCCATCTTAAGCATATAATCTTTAATTTCTACAAAATCTTCCTCTTTCTCAATCAGCCCAAGCTCCCGAATTAATCTTATTACATCTGTTTCTGGGGTAATAGTATGCATCCTTCCTTTGTAAAAAAATTTCAACTGCTGTAATGGCCTCCAATTGTACTTAATATCATTGTCTCTCAAAACCTTTGTAACTGGTTTCAAATAATATCTCCAAGATCTGTCTTCTCTGGAAATATCCGGAAAAACTTGAATCTCTTTCTCCTCAAATTTAGGAACACCTTCCAGTTCCCTTATTTTTGCCATAACCTCTAGTTTATCTCCAAGGTTTGCAAATCTTACTAAAACATTTCTATTTGCTCCATTTTGTCTCTTATAACCAATCCTAAAAACACTTACTAGGTCTGCTGCTGTGTATTCAAATCCAAAATCATTCATCCGTTTTAACACCCTCTGCTTCAAATCATCCGGTCTATTTTCTGGAATATTACGTATAACAATATTATATTTCCTAGCATCCTCCTCCAAAAGACTAATTCTCTTGTCTTGCTGCTGATTTTTATAAAAAATTCCCTCTATCTTACGATCAATCTGCGCATCATGTGCATGGATTTGTTCAATTTCATCTTTAATAAATTTCACCTCCACGTTTTGCTTTACAAAACTAACATTCAATTCACTTATCTGTTGTTTAGCTTTTTGAATTTCCAGCGTCATATTCCCCACATGGTCAGTCAGTGTAGTTAACTTTTCTCCAATTGTATTTAAGGCTCCGAAAATCCGTTCAAGTTCTGAAGGCTGTTGAGTCGTCATTTCAGTTCAAAAAGCTTTTTTTTTATAAAGAAAAATTATATTTCTTTGCCAAGAGGGTCTTTTTTGAAGAGTAAGGGCAGTGTCCCAAATAAAATAGAGCTAAGCCGGCTTTTAATGTGCCAAAGGAGCCAGAAAGAGAGATAGGAGGGCTTCCCCAATTTGTTTAACTTCTTAAGCCTCCATTTTAAGTGTAATCCAAAAGCTTGCTCGCTACGTTCAGCTAACACAATCCACTTTAGAAGAGTTCAAAAGTTCAAAAGAGTTGTAATCCACATGCCATCAACCAACTTTCTTCTTAGTCTTCAGCTTGTGTTTAAAGCCTTGTAGCGAGACAAAAAGCATGCAAATCGTGGTATTTGCCAGAACAAAGGGTAGCTGCCTTTGTGTCTAAGGTGGGATTAGAAGTCACTATCTCCTGGTTTCTAGCATAGTGCCTTAACTCTACACCAAACTGGCTAATGAGATGGTTTATCATAACAATAATCCAAAATGGACAAATGCTATTGTTATGGGGATAGAACAAAACAGTACTAGGTTAGGATTCCAAGACTGGAAACATCTGGGATACTAGTACTGGAGGCTAAAACATATGAAGAACAGTTGCAGGAAGTGTATATGTCTAGTCTGGTGAAGAGAAAGACTAGGGAAGACATGATAGCAGTGTTCCAATATCTACAATACAATACAATACAATAGCAGAGTCGGAAGTGACCTTGGAGGTCTTCTAGTCCAACCCCCTGCCTAGGCAGGAAACCCTATACCATTTCAGACAAATGGCTATCCAACATCTTAAAGACTTCCAGGGTTGGGGCATTCACAACTTCTGGAGGCAAGCTATTCCACTGGTTAATTGTTCTAACTGTCAGGAAATTTCTCCTCAGTTCTAAGTTGCTTCTCTCCTTGATTAGTTTCCACCCATTGCTTCTTGTTCTGCCCTCAGGTGCTTTGGAGAATAGTTTGACTCCCTCTTCTTTGTGGCAACCCTTGAGATATTGGAACACTGCTATCATGTCTCCCCTAGTCCTTCTTTTCATTAAACTAGACATACCCAGTTCCTGCAACCGTTCCTCATATGTTTTAGCCTCCAGTCCCCTAATCATCTTTGTTGTTCTTCTCTGCACTCTTTCCAGAGTCTCCACGTCTTTTCTACATTGTGGCGATCTCAAGGGTTGCCACAAGAAGAGGGAGTCAAGCTATTCTCCAAAGCACCTGAGCGCAGGACAGGAAACAGTGGGTGGAAACTAATTAAGGAGAGAAACAACTTAGAACTAAGGAGAAATTTCCCGACAGTTAGAACAATTAATCAGTGGAACAACTTGCCTCCAAAAGCATTTGTCAATGCTTCAACACTGGAAGTTTTAAAGAAAATGTTGAATAACCATTTGTCTGAAGTGGTGTAGGGTTTTCTGCCTAAACAGGGGTTTTGGACTAGACGACCTCCTTCTTAGGTAGCATTCCTAAGAAAACCCAATAGGAGATACCCTATTCAGGAAGATTATAATATTGGAATGTGCCCTAATTAGTATCTTCACACTGGATCTATAAAGAATATCTCAAGATACTCAAGAAAAACAATATAAGAGTCTCTGAACAGAGACCTAGTGTTCTCTGTCTCTATAATGAGGAGCAACTATGCTCATGACAATTCTAGCAGACAGCAAGTCAGCAATTTCACCTATAAAGCTGCAGCTGCTGTCTCTCCTTTGCTGACATGATATCTGGTTTGCTGTCTTCCAAACTAGACAGTTCTGCTTACCAGAAGCTCTCAGTTCTTGATTTATATGTATTTTTGGCAAAACGGTATTCAGTATGCCTGGGTTCAAGGAAGGAGAAGTACAAACGATTTTTGTGAGGGCTGGCTTTTGGTGTTTATTTTATTAAATTTATACCCCGCCCTTCTCCTAAAAAAGGACCCAAGGCGACACACAGGCATCATTAAAATCATACAAAAGCTCTAAAATTTAAAATTATCCCTATAAAAATCAGAAACGGGGTTATGCTAGGCCGGCTTGTTGGAATAAATAAGTTTTAAGACGTTGGCGGAAAAGGCGGAGGTCCACGATGGTGCGCAGATCGGGGGGTAGGTCGTTCCAGAGGGCAGGGCCCGCCACAGAGAAGGCTCTTCCCCTGGGCACCGCCAACCAGCATTGCCCGGCCGACGGTACCCTGAGAAGGCCCTCTCTGTGGGAGCAGATCGGTCGAAGGGATGTATGGGGCAGGAGGCGGTCATGGATATAGCTAGGCCCCGAGCCATGGAGCGCTTTGAAGATGGTCGTCAGCACCTTGAAGTGCACCCGAAAGACCACAGGTGTTGGCACAGAAAGCATCCACTTTTAGATCTTCTAAGTGGGGGCCATGCTGAAGATATGAAATATAAGCAAGATGTTAACCGGCAACCCCCACACTCAAACTAGGAAGAAGCTATACAGACCTTTGACACAGTAGTGATAGATAAAAAGAATTTAATGAATATTAGGGAAAACCACTTCTGTCAATATGGGAATGCAGTTTCCTCTCATGCCAAGAGCAGTTTAAATTTGGCACTTCTTTTTCTTCTCTTTCCCATGACTTGCTTGGTGATTCTCTGGCTTGATATTACGTGGTCCTTGGGTTTGTTGACAGAATCGGCATTCCAGCTATAGGAAACTTTTAATTCTCAATGTAACTCCCACACCAACTGTTGGAGGCTCCCGCAACATTAAAAAAATTATTCAGGAGACAAACTAAACAGTGTAATGTTATATATTTCATTACGATATGCACAGCCGTTTAGGTAACAATCAATTGTCTCATCTGTCCCATTTTCATCACCTCCCCTCACTTTTTCCCCTTAGAATTCTGAAACCGAGTGAGTCATGCTTTGCCTTCACATGCCCATGTTGCACACATTTTCAAAAGACAACCCTGACTGTTCCAAAATGGGACTCTCCAGTTTTTTAAAATTCTGTATGGAACATAAAAAACTGCTGAGTTCCATTTAAACCTCTGAATTATTGAGTTGGAAAATAAATGTCTAAATAGAGCTGGTTTTTAAAAAAAGGATTCATCTGATGCTTTTCAGATGCATAGATGGTACAAAATCTTTCAAAACTGTTCTTAGTCATTACTAGCAATATTTTTAAAAAGAAAAAGTAATCCTGTCTTTTAAATGTGAAGAGTTGATATATAAACTGGCTTTCAGATACAATTCAAAGTGGTAATTATCATCTGTAGTCTTTTATGGCTTGGGACCTGGATACTTACATAGGATCTGGCAAGGTCAGCCCAAGGGAGCCAGTTCGGTATAGTGGTTAAGAAATCAGGCTAGAAACTTGGAGACTGTGTGTTCCAGTCCTCCCTTAGGCACAAAGTTAGTTCAATCATGTCTGATCCTTGGAGACTGGCTGGACAAAACCCTGCAATTTTCTTGGCAAGGTTTTTCAGAAGTGATTTTCCTTTGCTTCCTTCCTAGGCATGAAGAGGGCATGACCGACCCAAGAAAGGAGACAATGACAAATTATTTATGCGGTGTTCTGGTGTTTTTTAGAAGAAAACAATGACCAGATCCAAAAACCCATGACTAGTGACCACCCTTACTTAGGTCTAAGATATCTAAAAATAAGCAAGTAAGCAAGTCATTACAACTCTTTCTGCACTCAAAACCCCACTTTGAAGATATCACTTAGTGGTCAGCCCTGTTGTCTTCAGCTGCCCATTGAAAGAAAACAAAAAAGTTGCCCATCCCTGATACACAACACAGGTATACAAATCACATTTCAAGAACTGCATGTAGACTTCTGATGTGGTCCCCACCTCCTTACCAGTTGCCTCTGCTTTTTGGCAGGTAAAATAAAATTAACCTTAGCAGATTTCAGGAAAGGATAAGTTGAGAAAATGTAAGATGAGTCAAATTAAAATGGGTTTATGGTAAACGTGAGTCTTATTTTGGACATCTTCGCTTTCTATATAGGTTTTCTTCTCCTTGAATTTCCCATATATAGCTCCACATTCCTGAAGTTTCATGTGCTGCTGTCCATCTAAAATGGGTTGTGCATCCATCTTATGAGCCACAGTGGTGCAGTGGTTAGAGTGCAGTACTGCAGGCTACTTCTGTTGACTGCTGGCTGCCTGCAACTTGACAGCTCAAATCTCACCAGGCTCAAGGTTGACTCAGCTTTCCATTCTTCCGAGGTGGGTAAAATGAGGACCCCAGCATATTGCTGGGGCAATATGCTGACTCTGTAAACCACTTAGAGAGTGATGTAAAGGCACTGTAAAGCAGTATATAAGTGTAAGTACTATTGCTATTATAAAGCCAAACTTGAAGATATGCTCTCATGTTACTAGATGAGAAAATGAGGAGTAAAGGTAACAATGAGCTCACCAAGCTACCTTGCCACAGTAGTACAGTGATACCCGTTTTTCCATTATTCCAATACTTAGAAATTATTCATGCATAACAGAATGAACACATTTCATCTATAGTTACCATCAAGTAGTAAACACTGTTTCATTCATTGGAATTGATGTTGGACTGACTTCATTTAATTGGTGAGGAGAATCATATTCAAATCTCCTACAATGTCAGAGAGAATGTCCATCCCAGCCAAAACGTACTTGCAATTATGCAGAGTTGATTTGAAGCAAGTTTAAATCATAGATGCAAAAAAACAGTCATAGATGCAAAAACAACAATACCGCCACCCTCATAGCTCCATTATGCAATGAGATCGTGGAGATAAAGGATAAATGACTTTCATGTACTCTAGTAGTTATTCTTTTTGTTCTTTCTGAGTGTAACAGTTTCCAAGGTAATCATTGTTTGCTCATGTAAGATTTGTGGGTTCTCATTTATATTAAGAATTAAACTTCCATGGGACTTGAAAGGCAATTTTGATGTTATCTGTGCTTTGCTTCTCAGCGTGTGCTGTCATAAAGCCCGGGGTTCTTTTTCATTTCGAGATATTATAGCATGAGCTTCCATGTCTATCAGGCAACTTGAATGGATTGGAGATGATGTGTCAGATGGATTCTGAACTACCCCACAGTCTAGTGTCACAAAAGGCAAAGAAATACAATGAGGACAAAACCTGAGGGATTTGCTTTATGGAGTTTATGTGTGAAAAAAGAAAAAAATGGGAAAAAAGGTTATTTACAGATAGGGAAGCTTGCTTTATGAGATAACTGCAAAACATATCTCCAAATATGCCACTGAACACATGCAAAATAGAAAATATTAAACTGATAGAATAGAGGCCAGAGTTATTAGCTTATGGTCTCATTATATGTCTTTGCCTAACTTTTTTGTAAGGATTGCAGAATGTTTCTGATTTGCCTTCCGTCTTCAATATTCTAACAGTCCAATCAAAATAACTGGTTCACATGCATTCTAAACCCATGATGGTGAACCTTTGGCACATGTGCCAGAGGTGGCACATAAAGCCCTCTCTGTGGGCATGTGTGCCGTTGCCAGCTGATCTGGTTTCTAGTGCACGTGTGCACGCAGGCCAGCTGATCTTTGCCCGTGCACTCCGGCACACGCAAAGGCCAGCTGGCTGGCACAAATGCGTATGTTGAAAACCTGAAGACTAGGTGGTCAGCACGCGCATGCACACATCAAGGTGTGCAAGGTTTCAAGGTGTTGATTATCATCTTTAAAGCGCTCAGTGGCACAGGACCTAGCTATTTGCGGGATCATATCTTGCCCCATACATCCCTTCGGCCGATTCGCTCACACAGAGAGGGACTTCTCTGGGTGCCGTCCACTAGGCAGTGCCAGCGGGCGACGCCCAGGGGAAGGGCCTTCTCTGTGATGGGCCCGACTCTCTGGAACGGCCTACCCCCGGATATTAGAACGACTATGGACCTCTGCGCCTTCCGCCAAAAAGTAAAAACCTATTTGTTTCATCAGGCCGGCTTGGCCTAATCTACGCTTCTCGCCCCAGTCTGTTGTCTCATATTGTTTATTGGGTTTTAATGGGTGGTAATTTTAATGGTTTTTAAATTTTGTACAGGGTAGTTTAATTCGTTTTTAAATTTGTGTGTATTGTATGTTTTTAGTTGGTTTTTAATTTTCCTGTACACCGCCCGAGTCCCTTTGGGGAGAGGGGGTGGTTTATAAATATAATAAATTATTATTATTATTATTACTGTTCAGCTGCTGTTTGGGTTTCCAGGGCTCCAGTGCATGCATAGACCAGCTGACCGGCGTACATACACGTGGTGGAAACCAGAAGGCAAGGTGATCTTTAAGTTTCCAGGCCTGTGGTGCATGCTCCTCTTTGGGCACTCAGAGCCAAAACGGCTCGCCATCACTGCTCTAAAACATAATGCAATTTGTTTCAATTGTTATGCTATTTGTGTAGCCAGCCATTGTGATTTGTGTGATGCAGTGTATTATACAGAATCTACTCCCACACTTTTGATCTTCTGGAAGAGCTTTCAATTGGTTCTGTCAGTTGGCTTGGAGCCTTCATGGGGCCCCTGTTTGGTGGTGGTGATTGATCGGGTAAGAAAGTCCCATCCTCTGATTTCAGTCTCTATTTAACTTTCATTAATTTTATGTTTTATATTTATGCTTTTATCATTTTTAAGCCACCCAGAAAAGCTCCATCAAGGAGCTGGATGACATATAAATTTAATAAATAAATAATAAAACAAATGCCAGTTCATTTTACAAATTATAGTTAAAGCAAATCATAGTTTTACATAATATGTAAATTCAGAAATAAATACTTTGACCAACAGCCATTTTGATTTCTGTTCTAAAATCAATGCTTTGCATGGAATACCATTTGAAAGGATGCTTATGCCAGTCTTATTGTTAAATTCTGTTAAGACACTTAGGCTCACAGACAAGTTTCTGCTTAATATACCTACACTGGGTTTAGCTTAATGAGTGGCAGCTTATACCAGTCTATCTGAATTACTATTATATTGTACCTTCAGAAATAAGTTAGACACAGCAGTTCAAAAATGGAAGCACCAAAATTACAATTACAATTGAAAAAGGCAGTGAAGACCACAATGAAATCAAATAAGTTGGTTAGGTATATGCCATTAAGTCATTGTTGAGTCTTAGGAGTCACATGGAAATATGCCCCAACCCTGAAAGCCTTTAAAAAGATGTTAGATAGCCATTTGTCTGAAATGGTATAAGGTTCCTGCCCACGCAGGGGGTTGGACTAGAAGACCTACAAGGTCCCTTCCAACTCTGCTATTGTATTGTATTGTATTGTATTGTATTGTATTGTATTTTCTACATGACAATCTGGTCCTAATTCACCACTGTAGGTTTTTCAATGGTATAGGTATCAACACTGTAACTGAATCCTTTGTTACTTGTTTTCTTTCTTTCTTTCTTTCTTTCTTTCTTTCTTTCTTTCTTTCTTTCTTTTTCTTTCTACATTTCCCAACATCACCTTCTCCAGAGAGTTATGTCTTTGCACACTACGTCCAAAATAGGATGATTTAAACTTGGTCATTTGTGCCTCAAGTAAGAACAAAGTTTAATGTACTTAATATTATGTATTTGTTTGTTTTCTTGGCAACCACAGCGTTCTCAGGAATCTTCTCCAATACTTAGAAGCATGAATACTTTTCCTATTCTGCTTCTTCGAAGTCCAGCTTTCACTTTTAGACAGTATCACAGGGAATATTGGCTTGCACGATTCTAATCTTTATAGCTTTAGACACATCACAGCTTTTGAATATTTTTCCAAGGACTACATAGCTGCTCTACCAAGTTGTTAAACTGCAGCATATTTCTTGACTGTTCTTTTGAAGGTTGATCCTAAGAAACAGATGCTATGTAAGACTTTTATAACGCCATCATTAACAATAGGCTTATTGTACCTATTGTGATTAGTTTGTGTTCTAGGGATTTGAAGTTTGCTCAGCTCTCTCATTAATTTAGAGTTGGGAAACTTTTTGTTGGATGGGTTATTTTTAAGACTGTAATAACTGAGGCCTTGGTAAGTGACTCTGATGCAAAGTGAGCTGGACCTTATCCTACATGGGGAGAACCAAAATTCTAGGAGAAGGAAGACAAGATATTTCCTTTTTTTAGTGATGCTAAATCTATTTTTAGAACTTATTTTATGATTTGTGTGCATTATGTGTGTCTGTGTGTGTGTGTGTCAAAATTATGGGAAACAGTAATTTAGATGTTTTAAATACAAAGAGGCTTATTAAAGACTATTAGTTTTGAAGAGCCATGGTTATTTGTGAGTTGAAGGCAACATGGCTACAAATAGTTGCAGGGGAACAGTGGCAAAAGTAAGTATATCTCTGCCTCCCACTTGCAAGTCTCATAGGAATTCAGGTGGCTGTGGTGAGCATCCTAGCCATAGGGTGGGATGGGACTTGACCTTGGCTTCACGCAACATGGCTGTTGGGTTGCAACACATGAGCAAAGCAAAGTTTGATTCATGTTTCATCCACTGGTTTTTAGAAAAAGAATTACATACCCATCCCCGTGTAGAATTAAAAGTAGAATTAAAAATGAAAAAAAAAATAAGATAATCTTTTTTCCCCAAAAAAAACGAAAGAAAAGAAAGGGAAGGAGGGGGAGAGAGGAAGGGAGGGAGAGAGAGAGGGAGGGAGGGAGAGAGAGATCCCAACCTCTTCCTGCACAGTGTATTCCTAATCCATTTTGGAGGGAGAAATATGGTTCTAGTAATCAAAATGTCGACATATGTTTGACATTCTGCAAGCCACTCTGATCTGAGCAATAGGAGTTGAATGGCATGTAAGTTGAATTAATTAATTAATTAATTAATAATATGCCACCTAATCATTTTCAGGTTCATGGGCTGGAAGTTGAGAGAGATACAGTTTTCTTGTGCACAACAAACTTTATCCAAGCATTTCTCTAACTAGCATGTGTTAGACCAGGGGTTAGACCAGCTTTGCTGGCTGGGGAATTCTGGGAGTTGAAGTCCTCCAGGCTTAAAGTAGCCAAGGTTGGAGACCCCTGTGTTAGACTGCAGACAAAATGGCCACCTGGACAGCAATAATTGGAGAAGATGGGTGTTATTAATTTATGTAGTTGTTTATCATACTTTCTTTGAAAAGTCAAGAACATCTTACATGAGATTCATAGTAACCCCACCTGAGCTTTGATATAAGCCATCAAGTATCAGTCATGTTTACAGAAGGGTAGAGAGAGAGAGAAGGAGATGGATCAATAGAATCACTCCATCCGTTCAGCTGTTGTGTTGTTTTCTCTCTCTCTCCTTGCACTATATCTATTCAAGCTAATCATCATTAAAAATATGCATGTAAATTTGAAACACTGATGCCTAAGCCTTCAGGTCCTTGTCTGTTTAGTATCTCTAAATGCTTTATAAATTAATAGCAGTCATAAATTTACAACTAATAATTTTATCTCAGGTTTGCCTACTACTCTCTGCCTTCATTCAGACTGAAATCAAAGGAAGTATGCTTAACTTTTGTTCCTTCTAAATCAAACAAGAAATTTATCATAGGAATTATTGTTATTATTTGGGGCTATAATAATTAAACGAATTCATGTCAGAATCACCAGCACACCAAAGAATAACATAAAATCTTGGATTTTGTTTCTTTCCTAGCTTATAGTTTTCTGTTATCCAGCTTCCTTTCTTAGTTTTGTCCATATGATAAAAATGATACACTTAACTTCATGTCTCAATTCTGACCACATTGCAAGAGCTCTTGCCTCACAAGCAGGAGGTTGTGAGTTCGATGCTAGGTAGAGGCACATGTAGGGTCTCCTACTTGGGCAGGGGGTTGGACTAGATGACCTGCAAGGCCCCTTCCAACCCTGTTAATCTGTATTAAACATGAAGTTCCATCCATAAATGAAGTCTTGAATGATAATATTTCATACAAGGTTTTAATGTTCCTTGTTCCTGACTTCATAAACCTTTTAAAGGGAATTGCAGGTGAGATGATCCTTTGCTTTACTCATCAATACCGATATGTAATTAGATTTTTTAAAATCACAAGTTGCTGTTTTGTGTTATGTTTGTATCCATCTCTTGATAGCTTTCTCTTCTCCTCTCCTTGGTAACAGTTTTCTCTCTTACATCATCCACTGAAAGAAGTCAGGAAGGTTATAAGCTGCTGTGGGGCTGAATACATAGGAGAGATGCAGATAAAAAGAATATATATAATGCCATGAGAACAATAGTTAATTATTTCCTTACACTAGACATCGCAGAACTGAAAAATTGAAGGTCATCTTTCTACAGTATGCCTAACTAGGTCATGGACATGGTGAATATTGCATATGAACACCATAACTCAGTCGTCATGGGGTAAGCAGTTAACAAAAGATGAACTCTCTATTCTTACTGGTGAAGAGATTTTCAAGGTGTAACACAAAAATGTGGTTACTCTGGGAACACTGTCTCTGTTTCATATTTCAAAACCTACTGGAGATAAAAGAGGGCTAAAAAATGGGAAAGACTGTCATAATTCAGTGTTGATGTAGCTGACCCCTGTTGCGTGATTATGCTTTTTGCTTTTCTTTTTGCCCAAAAAAATTAAAAAGGAGGAGCTGAAAGTGATGCTAGTTCAATAGCTCCTAGACATCTGTCAAAGGTAGCTATTCTTTGTTTGATCTGGACATCCCCCAGGACAATAACAGACTGTGATTATCAGATAATAATAGCTAAATTGCCAGAGTTCTAGCAAAATCTAAGCCCCTAAAAAGAAATGAATTCATCCAATTTAATCCAAGTATTCTGTTCCCATTGTAGTGAATCCCAGAAATTCCATAAGCCATAAAAGGAAAATAGCAGCTTCTTGGCTACATTTGGGGATAACATATAGACTAAATATATGGCAACATGCCAATCTATAAAGTGATTTGCTTGTTTAATTTGTGAAAATCAAGTATTTTTGACTTGTTATATAGACTTGTTACATAGCCAGTAGTCCATAGTTAAGCAAACTGTGACTTAAAAGATGCAGAAACAGCCTATGACATGTCATCAAGGCTAGAAGCCATAACAACAGAGAGAGAGATATTTTGAATGGCTGAGAACACTAGAATTGTTGTGTGCATCTCTGTCTATCTTCAGCAAAGGAATAAGAGCCCTCCTGGGCTCTTATGACAAAATTAATGGCACAGTTTAGCAGTGTAGATATCTCAACACTGAGGAAATATGTAGTTAGCTTTGGTATCACAATAAAGAGGATTATAAGAATTTCCTTACCTATTGGAGGTGTATCTGTCCACTACCTAATGAGCTGAAAACCAAAGAGCTTTTGAAGCTGGTACTTATATTGGCCTACCTACAATTACTGAATTTGCCTGGGCCATTGATTATGATTTATAATCTAATATTTATTATATTTTGATGCGCATGAGTATTTTGATGTGGATTACATAACCCAACAGGTCCCGCTTTGATTGTTTTAAAGTCAAATAGAATAACTTAAAAGACTTATAAGTGTACCAGTCCATGCAAACCTTTTGAACCCAAATGTGCAGAGAATCAGTCCATCATAAACCAGGAAAATCCATCAAGCTTTAGGTAAACAAAAGAGAGAGCAGTTATAGTTGACAAATCAAGTAACGAATTAAGAGTAAAGAATCTGTCCCAGTTCAGCTGGCTTTCTGGTGAATTTATATCCTCCTTCCAATAGCTGTTGAGTTTTTGGTGCTTGTGAAGCTTTGTCGTCTTCCTATTAATGTTTCATCACCAGGCCAGATAACATCATCAGGTCTAACTTTGCTTAGTTCTTTGAAGATCAAAGAACCTGAGCTGGTTACCACCTGAACTTAACTTCTTCATAATAATAGAGATTAATATTAATTCTAACTGATTTCAGTGAAACTTAGAAAGGCTAATTTAAATGGGAATGAGATTTGGGGAATTTTCTTAATCTTTAAAATCCACATAGGCTGCAGTTTTCTAGATAAAGATAAAGGTTCCTCTTGCACATATGTGCTAGTCGTTCTTGACACTATAGGGCAGTGCTCATCTCCATTTCAAAGCCGAAGAGCCAGCGTTGTTCAAAGAAGTCTCCATGGTCATGTGGCTGGCATGACTAAACACTGAAGGCACACAGAATGCTGTTACCTTCCCACCAAAGGTGGTCCCTATTTTTCTACTTGCATTTTTTATGTGCTTTTGAACTGCGAGATTGGCAGAATCTGGGTCAAGTAATGGGAGTTATGCAGCCCTAAGGATTCAAACCGCCGAACTGCCAATCTTTCTGATCAACAAGCTCAGCATCTTAGCCACTGAGTTTTCTACATACACGGATCAAATAAAGGAACATAGAATATTTACACATTGATTTATCCTTTAAAATTCCCATATTCCTTATTATGAACCTTGCATCATTGCATTGCCTCCATCTTATCTACATTAGAAGTTTAAGATTAAATACACTAGAGTTAGAGTCATTAACTGTAGTTAGGCTAAAATGGAATGGACGAGTTTGTGGTTCAGTGTCTTGTGGGAATCCTTCCACTGTATTAGCACAATCTGTGAATTAGGCCATCATGTTAATTCATAATATGGTTTCTCTATTTAGAGTTACTATATTATATGAATTCTATATTTTTATGAAACTAGGCTTAGAGTTTAATATGTTGCATTAGCGCTGCATAATAGTAAAACTAATCTGGTGGGGGAAATCAATTTGCAGATTACATTGTAATTTTTCAGTTATAACGTTTGTATTAGATATTTATTTTTCATTTGAATTTCACTTTCAGCACATGCAAACTAACTTCTGAGTCTTCTCTGGCTCAGAGAACAGCCTGCAGGATAAAAAGAAAAATTAATTGCATGTAGATGTTTAAACTGTTGTCATTCAAGAAACCTTGTTAAATTCATTTCTGCTAAATATTTTACTTGTTGGACCAGGATTACAAAAACTAAACCTTTCAAAAAATCCTTTTTCTAAAAATACCCAACTTTAAGAAATCCAAAACTGAGACACAACAGAGTAACAGAGTTAGAATGGGCCTTGGAGATCTTGTAGTTCATCCCCTTGCTCAAGCAGAAGATCCTATAGTACCACTTCAGACAAATGATTGTCCAATCTCTTCTTTAAAACTTTCCAGTAAACCTAAAAACCTCTACAACTTCTAAAGGCAAATTGTCCCACTGATTAATTGTTCTGACTGTTAGGAAAGTTCTCTTTATTTCTAGGTTAGTTCTCTCCTTGATTAGTGTTGAGTCCTCGATTTGCGACCGGTCCTTGACATATGACCGGCCGCAAGTCTTCCACTCTCCTTTTAGGACTATAGCAACAGACTGTAACAAGTCTGTAACTGCCAGTCGCGTCTGATTGGCTCAGACGCGGCTGGCGGGAAACTAGGTCCTGGAGCGTCCTGATTGGTTCCCCGTTTGACAGTTCACGTATAAGTAGCTGTCAAACGGGGAGGCCCCTGTCTACTGCAGTTCTTTCGTTTCCGCGTCTTTTGCCTGTTGCCAATAAACGGCTTGTATTTTCAACTAGCCTGTGTCCGGACTCCTTCTCTACACAGAATCTAACAATTAGTTTCCATTAGTTTCAGGACTTTCTGAAACCCTAAACAATAAGAAGCATCTGCACTGCATAAATATATAAATATATATATTCGCGACCGCCTCCTGCCCCATACATCCCTTCGACCGATCCGCTCCCACAGAGAGGGCCTTCTCAGGGTACCGTCGGCCGGGCAATGCCGGTTGGTGGTGCCCAGGGTAAGAGCCTTCTCTGTGGCGGGCCCTGCCCTCTGGAACGACCTACCCCCCGATCTACACACCATCGTGGACATCCGCCTTTTCCGCCAACGTCTTAAAACCCATTTATTTCAATAAGCCGGCCTAACATAACCCCCGTTCTGACTTTTATAGGGATAATTTTTATAGGGATAATTTTTAAATTTTAGAGTTTTATTAATTTCAGCACAGGGAATATTTAATTAGTTTTTAACAATTTTGTATTTTTGTATTTTTTGTATGATTCTAATGATGCCTGTGTGCCGCCCTGGGTCCTTTTTTAGGAGAAGGGCGGGGTATAAATTTAATAAAATAAAATAAATAAATAAATAAATCCAGAAGGCCATTAGATGAAAACAAAGAGGTAGATTTTCATAGCTCAATTATTTAGTCTTAATTATTTTCTTTACCTTATTTAAACTATCGCGTTCCTAATTTTCAACTTGGAATTTAGTATGTTGGACCGACCCATAAAATTGGATTCTTTGAATAGCAGATCTTGCAAAAACAGCCAGAGAAAGAGGAGAATTTTATTATTATTATTATTATTCAATTTATATCCCGCCAGTAAGGGGCGCAATTGGCGCATTAGGCGTACCTGATGAAACGCCCCCCTGGCCACGGCCGCCACATGGTCCTCCATGGACAGCCGGGTATCCAGGAGGACACCCAAATTGTGCACCCTCTCCACGGGGGCCGGTGTTTCGCCCCCAATGGCCAGAGTTGGAGTAATCTGGCTAAACCGGGGTGCCGGAAACCACAGCCACTCAGTCTTGGACGGGTTGAGCTTGAGTTTGTTACTACCCATCCAGATCCGTACGGCTTCCAAACACCGGGACATCACCTCAATGGCATCGTTGGGGTGGTCTGGGGTGGAGATGTACAACTGAGTATCATCAGCGTACAGATGATATCCCACCCCAAAACCACGGATGATCTTACCCAGCGGCTTCATATATGTGTTGAACAGTAGGGGCGAGAGGACCGACCCTTGAGGGACCCCACATACGAGGGGCCTCGAGGCCGACCTCTGCCCCCCTGCCAACACATATTGCGACCGACCAGAGAGGTAGGACAAGAACCACCGCAAAACGGTGCCTCCCAGCCCCAACCCCCCCAGTCGGTGCAATAGGATACCATGGTCGATGGTATCAAAAGCCACTGAGAGGTCTAACAGGACTAAGATAGAGGAATGTCCTCTATCCCGCGCCCTCCAGAGATCATCCACCAACACGACCAATGCCGTCTCGGTGCTGTGACCGGGTCGGAAGCCGGACTGGCGCGGGTCTAGATAATCAACTTCCTCCAGGTGTCGCGGAAACTGTTGGGCCACCACCTTCTAGCGAACAACCTTCGCTAGAAAGTGAAGGTTGGAGACGGGACGAAAGTTCTCTAATAATGCTGGGTCCAGGGATGGCTTCTTGAGGAGGGGCCTTACCACCGCCTCTTTCAAGACGGCAGGCAGGGACCCCTCACTCAAAGATGCGTTGACAATGCCCTGGAGCCAGCCTCGTGTCGTCTCCCAGGATGCCAGTACAAGCCAGGAGGAACACGGGTCCAATAAACATGTGGTGGCCTTAAGTCTCTTTGACAACCTGTCCATATCCTCGGTAGTGACAATGTCAAACTCCTCCCAGAATGGAGCCTCAAGACCAACCTCGGACAATCTCGCTGGACCACTCTCGATGGAGGGTAACTCATTCCGAATCCGAGTGATTTTGTCCTGCAGATAAATCCCAAATTCCTCTGCTCATCCCTGCAGAGGGGCTTCCCGCGGCCTCTGGTGAAGGAGGGAGCAGGTCACCCCAAACAGGGCAGCAGGGTGGTTATCTGTGGATGCAATAAGAGTGGCACAATACTCACATTTGGCCACTTTTATCGCCACTAAGTAAGTCCTAATATGGATTCTCACTAGTGTTCGGTCGGCTTCGGAGCGAGAGGATCTCCATCTGCTCTCTAGGCGTCTCTTGTGGCGTTTCATCTCCCTCAGCTCCTCAGTAAACCAATGAGCCTGGGTGACTCACCACCGCAAGAGAGGCCGCAAGGGCGTGACTCGGTCCAAGGCCCCCGTGGCCGCACTTAACCATGTGGCCACCAGGTCCTCAGTCGAGTCACGGGGCAAGTCCACAGGTATTGGCTCAAGCTCCCTCTGGAACCTTACCGGGTCCATCAGGAACCTGGGGCGGAACCATATAGGAGTAGTCGGCTCCGCCTCCCTGCGGTGAGGTGCGGCGATTGGAAAGTCCAGCCGAAGGAGAGCATGATCTGTCCATGACAGGGGTGTGATGGCTAAATCCCCTATTCCCAGATCATGACTCCACTGTCCCGAGACGAAGATTAAATCCAGGGTGTGTCCACCCTCATGAGTAGGGCCTAAAACTACCTGGGTCAGGTCCATGGCTGTCATGGAAGCCATGAACTCCCGAGCTACACCAGAGGTTTCGCCTACCGATGGCAGTTTGAAGTCTCCCATGACCAAAAGTCTGGGGGTCTCAACCGCCGCCTCGGCTATCACCTCTAGGAGCTCGGGCAGGGCGGTTGTTGTATAGCCAGGAGCCAGGTATACAACTAACACGCCCATCTGCCTCCCTAGGCCCCACTTCACGAGGAGGGATTCGCACCCAGTCATCTGAGGTACAGTGGTCTCCTTCGGCTGAAGACCTTCCCTAATCATAATCGCCACCCCCCCACCCCTCCCCAGGGCCCTAGGCTGATGGAAGGCTCGGTAGCCTGGTGGGCACATTTCTCGAGGCCCAACCAGGTTTCCGTTATACCCACCAGGTCCGGGTCCCCCTCTGACACAAGGTCATGAATGAGTGACCTTTTGTGCTTATATTATTTAGCAGTAAAAAGTTTAGTGCAGTAGCTCACTGCTACTTTTCATTAGAGATGGGTGAATGGATCCAGTGATAATTTTAGACTGAAACGCATTACATTTCAATCCTTACAAAATATGTATTTGGGTTTTATGATGCATTTTTGACACCACAAAGCCATCTACCCACAAAAAGCTTTCCATGGTTTTAAAAAAAGAAAATCATCGGACTTCTGGTTCCGCCTTCCAGCGGCGACGGGCGAGTCTCTGACTCGGTCGCCGCTTTGTCCTTTTTTCTGCCCCCCCACGGGAGCGAGGCACCCCCTTTTTTGGGGGCCTCCTGTAGGGCTGGCTCGCCTGGGTTTGTTTTTCCCTGCGGCGGCGGGAAAATGGCCCTTGTCTTCGGCCTAGATGAGAGAAGGCATGCCGCGGGGGGGGGGGGTTTCCCTTCGCCAATGGAGGACGGCAACGAACAGCGAATTTAAAAAGAGCTGAGTGTCGGGTCGGAAGGCTCCCCGGGGCTTTGGCGGCAAGGTGAAGAGTGAGTGATTTGTAACATTATTTGTGCTGGCAGCCTGGACTGAAAGAACGTAGAGGGGGGTGTTTGTTTGTTAAACCCCCCCTCGGATTTAAAGCGGCGTTTAGAAATGGCTCCCAGTTGCGAGGGAGCGGATATTTTGTATCCGGACTGCTTTAACTAAGTGAAAGTGATTTGCGGCTTGTTTCTTTAAAATGTATCTAAGTCCGGCTGGCTTGATACAATTTTTCTTTTGTTGTTTTCTCCGGCTGGCTCTCAGACTGGGCGGTGGAGGATGGTTCCCTTTGTTCCTGAATGATTATTTTTATTTTTGAAAAATTACCAACATCTCTTGTGAACTGGACTCTCTCTATATACTAATGAAGACGTTTTTGGATTAATTGATTCCTTCTCTGGAGTGCCTTCCCTGCTATAATTATTGACTGTGAACAGTGTTTCTCTGCTGGGTCCTGAACTTTTTACATTCATTTGAACTGTTTTTCTCCTGACCTGCTTCAACGGCCCCACCCAAAAAACGCCATCTTAGTGGCACTGACTTTAACAGCTTACCATGGCATCTAAATCAGAACTGGCAGGATTGGAACAAAGAGTGTCATCTTTGGAATCAGTGTTACAAGCTCTGGTGCATGAAATTAAAGCTTTGCGAGAAGATAATAATAGTTTCAAGAAGGATCTTCTGGAAACACAGAAGCAAGTGCTGGAGAACACACAGAAGACGGAGGAGCTGGAAGGGGGGCTGGCTGGGGCAAAGGGAGAACTTAAAAATGTCAACACTGAAATTGCAGATTTGTCTGGTCATATGTCTAGGATGGATTTTGAAAGGATGTCATATTTTTTAAGATTTCAGAATATTTCTGAAGAACCTGGTGAATGTCTTCCTGAACTCATGAGTACAATTTTAGCAGACTATTTACATAAACCTAAAGATGAGATCAGGGGGGACATTGACCTCGTCTACAGAATAAATTCGACATATGCCAGGATAAATGAAGTACCCAGAGAGATACATATTAAATTTGTTAGAAGGTCAACCAGAGAGGGAACTTTGAAGGCGCAGAGAGGGGGGGGGGTTAATTTACCAACAAAAGGAAGTCGTCATCTTGAAGCAGATCCCAAAAAAGATTAGAGAGATGAGAAGGAAGTATTCCTTCTTATCTAAAAAATTGTTTGACCATGGGACCTGGTTTAAGTGGGCGATGCCGGAAGGGATGCTGGTGTTCTGGGATGAAGGAAGAGTAAGGATTAAAACAGTTGCTGAGGCAGAAGCCTTTCTTAAAAAACATTCCTCTATCCTGGGGGAAGATCCAGGGGGGGCGGAGGGGGCCACGGCCCCGCCCGCTGGGGGCCAGGGAGGAGAAAAAGAAGATACAATTGCCAAGAGACTTAGATCGAAAAAATAACTTTGCTTTTTTTATTATTATTATTAATATTCTATAACCTTTATATCTGGATGTTTGCACACGACTGCTAGCATAGAATTGAGAATCTAGGAAACATGTACTTATTTTCACCTTGTAGTATTTCTGGAAAAACGTTTTTTTTGATATTTTATTATGAAGCCCTGGAAGGGCCAATGATTCCGACGCGAAAGTTCTTAAAATGTTTCTGTATTCCCTATCCCTTTGGAAAATTGTAAAAACCAATAAAACTTTTTCAATATTAAAAAAAAAATCATCCAGGTTTTATTGGGTTTATTTGTACGTTTCTTTGCATTTTTTTTCTCCTGCTCAAAGACAGTTGTTTGAGGCCAGCAGTCTTTTGTAAACCAGAGATTGAAAACAAAAAGAGAATATTTGGAAGGAGATGGGGAAATAGGCTACCTGAAAGAGTACTTTGAATACATTAAGCAAAATATATAAAAAATAAAGTTTTTAAAAAACCCACATTTTCTTGGTTTTTGTTTAAAGCAGGAGGGCACTTTGGAAGATTTAACCCCAGATGTTTGAGTTCTAAACTGAATCTGAAATTTACAAATTTTCTTATCTACTTTTAAAAAGGAAAATGGTCTGAATTCTCATTTTTTGAGTTAATGCAAAGTAATTGATATCATTTCATGGTTCTTAAGAATTATATGTGCTTCATTAAAGTTTTCAATTTCATTTTTGTCTTTGCGTCTAAATCATAGGTCTATACTTGGTGCCCTATGAGGTTCCAGTGTGATCCTCAAAGATCCTACATTATCTCAGCCTATCTATCCACCTTATTCTTCATCTGATGGATTTGTTGGCATTCTTGTCCTGTTGCTACTGGCTTTGTACTTGCCCTTACTTTACCTTATTTTACCTTGCCTTACCTTATGTCCCTCTGCCTTCTCTCTCTTGTGGGTTTTTGTTTTTTTTTGTTTTGCTATTCCATGCTTTAACTTCTCTCCTATTTCTAAATTGTAATGCAACTAAAACATTACTTGCTTTGTCATCCTGCTCTCACTGCTTTTTGGAAAGATTACTTTTTGGCACAGCATTTATTATTGACGGACTATTGTGAGAAGGAGTCAACATTATTTTAGATCACGACTTTAAAAATGGAAGACTGACATCCCATAGCAGAAACCGTATGTGTGGATTAGAGTGACACAAATTGCTATTGATTGAGTTGGGAAAAGAAAAAAAAGAAAATGAAATAACTAATAACAGGATGTGGTTTAAGACATATCAATAAATGTCAAAGCTCCCCATCTATACTTGGGAATCAATGTTTATGTTGGGCAGCAAAAGATGGCATCACCCCCCCCCCACCCCAAGTTTTGGTGTGTTCCTCGAAACTTGTTGAAATTGGCCTAGCTTAGAGCTTAGATGGCCTAGTTTAGAGCTGGCCTAGCTTAGAGCTTAGATTTTAGATTTTAGCTTAGACATTAGCCTAGATTTTAGACTAGAAATAATTTAACTGTATTTGGTAGGGGATTTTAAAAGTTTTTAGTTATATTTTATCACAGGCTAGTTAATTTCATTTCATTTTAACACTATATTGTATTTATTGTATTGTTTTATATTTGCCTGTGAGCCGCCCTGAGTCCCTTCGGGGAGATAGGGCGGGATATAAATCCAAATAAACTAAACTAAACTAAATTCTAGAAATAGGTGGTTATATAATTGATATCATAATGGAAGATAGTATACTTTTCAATAACAATTGATGTTATCGCGTATATGTTTATGATGTTTATATTTTAACACTTTGAACACTTAGAAAATACACTGTTCAAAATAGAAATGGAAATGGAATGTGTGATATAAATCAATAAAAATATTATTTTAAAAAACTTGTTGAAATTGCTGTTGCATTTTTAATATGATAGAAGGCAGGGCTTATGCATAGAGAAAATTAACTCAGTATTAATTTAATATCACAAATATTTAATATTTGATACATTTTTATTAAATTTTTAAAAACTTGGATAAAAACAAAAAAGAAAGATAGTTGAAAAGAAAGAAGAATCAAACAAAAAATAAGATACAGGTGTGATAAGAAAAAAGAAAGAAAAAATGAATGCTTTTACTCTCTTGATACAGAAATAAGAAAAAATACATCCAACTCTTACTCTACAATTAACAATAGTCTGTATTATTTCTGTAATTATGTATATCCAGGTTTTTCCATCATCAGCGGTGTCTATTCTTGCTTTCAATTTGTTAAATGCTACTGCAAGCTTGTGAATTTTATTTGACACACCCAGAGATTTGGTTCATTCAACAAATTTTAGATCATAAGTTATATTGTTGATCCATTCAAAGATCGATGTTGTTTCTTGAGCCATTGTATCAATGTTTCACATTCAGAAAAATTAATGTCATATGAGTGGGTGAGTTTGCATGCTTCAGCGATCCGCAGTAATATAACTCCCAAATAAATCTCTTTTCAAGATCACAATGTTCTATTCCCCTATCTCCATGGGATGAAAAACTGAAAGAGACTTTATAGGACGCTAACATTCTAGGTCAAACATAAAAGTACAATAAGGTCACCATCTGTGGGATCATTAAAGAACAAGTTTACCTTAGGTGACTCTGTGTACCTTATGGGAAATTATTCTTTCAGTATTTTTGTATCCCAGTTATACCCTAATGACATGTGGCTTAGATATTTTTCTTGTATGCATTGTTTTTTTTAATCTGCAGGTATTTTTTTTAGAGTTTCTGACTTGTTTACTGCCCTATAACATTACATAAGCACAAGCTGTACAGACACCAGATTTATTTCCAGAGCTAGCCAATCTCAAAGTGTGCAGTTCACATTGCACAATCATTGCTTTGCAATACCTGGTTACCAGCACATGATTACTTGACATGTTAAATTGAAGGACAAAGTCATTTGAGGCAATTCAGAATAAATGGTCTGGAAGACAACACGGACAATTTAAAACAAAGAGCTTTTTAAAATAAAAATGAAAATTTGGCAGCTCTAAGTGGACTCACATCTTCTTAATCATGTATCTGGAACAACCATAACATGGTTCTCTTTATGATTATGAGACTTGTAAAAATAAAAATGAAGCTGAAATGAAATGAAATAATTTGTAATAACAGCAGAAGAAATGGAAAAAAACATTAGGGAAGATCAAAAATTAGTCTGCACTAGGTGAAGTTGAACTGCATGGTTTTGGTTGAAACATCTGACTGGTCTAGACCCATTCCTTGCCAACAATATACTGCAAAGAGGAGAAATTGCAGAAGGGTTAACATCTGATAAAATCTACCTGATAATGAACGATCCAGAAAGAGAGGCAGCACAAGGCATCTACAGATCATTTACCTGTTTACCAAGAACTTTTAAATTGTTAACTGATGTGGTACCCGATGCTGTCCCAGCATCCAGTTGAAAACAAATTCTTTCCACTAGAGCAGAAAGAAAACTGCCCAAACAACAGAGGAACAAACAATCAGCTTCCAACTGACAAGGTGATTTTGGAAAACTGCAAGGGAAAGAAAACCAACTTGGATGTACCTTGGATTAATTACAAGGAAGTATTTGACTCCCTGCCACATAATTGGACAATTAAGTGGGCCTAGAAAAGCTTTGTGCAAAGATCAATGGCACAATGAAAGGTGTAGTTGATGGTCAAGGGTCATACATTGGGGAGCTATTAATATCAAGAGAGGAATCTTTCGTGGACATTTGCTATCACCACTATTGTTTGCTATTGCACAGATTCCTCTGTCAATAATACTGACAGAGGAATCTGTGCAATAGCAAACAATAGGCCAAACATCAAAAATATCTGCCAGGTTATCCCATCTCTTTTATATCAATGATTTAAAGCTGTGAGGAAAAACACCATCTGAAAGAGAATCAGTGGTCAATACTCTCTGTAGTTATAGCCAAGATATTGCAGTGGAGTTTGAACTGGACAAATGTGCGACCCTCATCAGCAAAGGAAAAATAGTGAAAACCGAAGGAATGAAGATGCCCTATGGCAGTGGCAATGGGGGGGGGGGGTATCATGCGCCCATACACATATAGGCACAGTGTGGTGAGGGTCATTTAATTGCAGGTGTGGGCACGTGCGCGCATGCATTTGGCACCTGAGGGGAAAAAGGTTTGCCATCAGTACCCTATGGAAATACCTCTAGAATCTGGAGGAACATAATCACTACAAATACTTGGCCATCCTTCATGCTGATAATATGAAGCACACTGTAGTCAAGAAGAAGGTTAGAAGTAAATACATCATAAGAGTTCTTAAAGTTCAAAGTCAGTGGAGGAAATACCTTCAAGGCAATTAACACTAGGCAATTCCAGTCATTAGCTAGGTGGATGAAACTGCCATATCCATCTAAACATTTGGCTGGCTGTATGACTAGCCATAAATATCCCACCCTATTTGGGTGTTTATGGAAGAGTTATGATACATAACTGGACAGGTAGTGGTGGGAGAGCAGGATTTCATCATTACTTTGTTCCTTTATTACATCCATTATATTATTCAGCCTCATTCCTGGCTAATGTATCAACCTAGGTCCTAGGGCAATGGGGACCAGTTATAATTTATGGAATTGTTTGTAAAAGCTTAACTTGTCCTGGTTAAGTCATCAGACTAAAAACTGGGGGTCTGTGAGTTCTAGTGCCATAATAGGCATAAAGCCAGTTGGGTAACCTTGAACCAATCACTTGCTCTCAGCCCTAGAAAGAAGAAGAAGGCAATGTCAAGCCATTTCCAAAATTGTGTCAAGGAATCTGCAGACTTGTCCAATCACCAGGAATCAACAATGATTCAAAGGCACCACCCAAAAAAGTCTTTGCAACAGTGACTTCAAAAGTATGATTTTTTCCTTCTAACAATGCAAAGTAACTGTTGCTGAAATTTGAAGAGCTGACTCTTCTTATACTAATTTTGATTTAATAACCAATTTTATTTTATTTGGTTTAATAAAAATATAATTTAATTACTTAGTAGGATATTAATTAGTTCATATCAAACTTGTTAGCATTATCCTAAAACAACCCAATTAGGGCTCACCTCATCCTGGGTTGGAGGGCATGAATCTTGAAATTAAATTTTCATGTTATATTTAAGGAAACAGTAGGTGAGTTCACGCATGGGACTAGTAGTGTGAGGCTGAACACTCAAGCAAATAATCTAGGTGCCACTGAAGAGCAGCAAATGTTTCATTATTCAATTCCTTACTTCCTCCTCCTGTGGTAATCTTTACTACCACAGGAGGAGAGAGGCATACAGGACATTTTGATTTACATTCCAGAACAATTTGGCTGTATTTGGAATTTCCACTTAACTTGGAACAGAGCCTGCCTGCTTCTCTGTTTGAGGCATCAAAATGTTTTAGACACATATTTTGCTTAACAATTGGGCTCACTCATAGTTTATTGCACTGAGTGTTGTGAATGCCAACTGTCATTTATGATTTAGCATGTTTGTGAATCCAGCCCTTGTAGATTATTCAGCAAATCAACTTTAAAACATAATATGGTATATCGTTATATAGAAACTTAATCAGTGCTCAATTAATACTTTCATTTTTTTGTTTCTGTAACATTTCTTTTAGTCCCTAAAAGTTTCTTACATTTTTTCCTTTGATATTATCTAAAAAAGCAATGCATCAAAGAAGACTGGCAAGAAGTACAACAAAGTCAGGCTCCAAAACATAAAATACGATTTTCCTTCATCTCTTAACATCAGTAAAATATATCAGAGTTTCATCCTTTGTCATATTGTTTATCCTTTTGGAAAGAAACACAGGTATTTATCTTTTGATGGTAAAAGTCTTCATATTTTGAAAAGAGGAGGGGACGGTACTTTCCTTCGTATTTGTTTAACCTATGCACTTACAAGCTCTCTTTAGGAGGCATATAATACAATATGTAATATTATAATATAATAATATATAATAACAATAAAGCATTTAGAGGCTATCTGTTATTAATTTACTCTAACGTGGTTTGAAAGGCAAAATAAAATGCAGTAATAATCCAGAAATCGGCGGGTCACTTTTGAGTATTTCTCCCCCTAGGGTTGGAAAGAGCATTCTGTAAGGGAAATTGGAAAATCTGTGTTGCCTCATTCCTGAGAAAAACAGTTAGGTAGAGCTAACATTTAAAAAGCCCATTCCTCAAAGAAAACAGAGGCAAGGCTATGAATTTATTGTACCAAACACCACCAAAAACATATATCTCAAAATACTTCCAAACTGTCTTAAAATCTTTCTTAATTCTGAAACATTCATAGATAAATTCCTTCTCACAAGATTCATTTAGAATTCATTAGAATTCTTTCAACATTTATTTTTTTATATTTTTGACTTGGCACTACGCAGTCATGTCAGCCATCTTGAATGTTTTACACTCACTTCCCCCGCCCCCATGGGTGTTCCTGGTATTAGGTATTGCTGCCATTTGTTCTACAAGGTGCTTTTTCAAGAGGCAACTGTTTTTTGTTTGAAGATGTTTCGCTACTCATCCAAGAAGCTTAGTAATATTTCAATTTTAAGGCAGAAAATCCAATACACTCTAAATTTTAAAATCCTCCCTGCCCAACCACCCCCAACATCAATATAATATAATAATATATTAGAAGAACTAATTATTTTATAATACACCAAAGGCTATTTGAATTAGCTATCTCACTCTTATATAAAATAAGACCAAGGAAGAAAAAAATCTCATTTAAACAGATATACAAAATTATTTAGTAGTATAAATGTTCTATAAAGTCAGGCAGTTGCTATCAACACTGGCTCTGCCAGATATGGAAATCTAGAACTAAACACCACAAGTCTGCAAAGGGGCAATTCATGGCACCCAGCCTTTAAAATGAAGATAGGAATGGCGAGTGGAAGCGAGGATTCAGGACTTCAGCAATGACTCACAATGTCCTGCATCTTCCCATTCCTATAAAATATAGAAAAAGATGTTTTGCTTCCTGGGCTTTTTTCCAATAGCTGTCCTACAATTTCCATTACCAAAAATATGCTGTCATGAAGGGATAATTAATTTATAATATAAGTGGCTATGCTGATCATAATGGAATTGTACATTTTTCCCACAAGAATGATGACGTGCCAATTGAGAAATGGGGACAAGGGAAGATCTATTGGGAAGACTTTTCTTATAAATGAAATCCTTAGAATAGACACAATCCATTAGGAAGTTTCTAAAAAGCTGGGAAACTATAGCGTGGGCAAGTTTCCATTTATTGGACAGCAGGAAAAAAAACAGCGTGATATGCTTCACATATTTATTCAGCAATACAATACAATACAATACAATACAATAGCAGAGTTGGAAGGGACCTTGTAGGTCTTCTAGTCCAACCCCCTGCATGGGCAGGAATCTTATACCATTTCAGACAAATGGCTGTCTAACATCTTTTTAAAGACTTCCAGGGTTGGGGCATTCACAACTGCTGGAGGCAAGCTGTTCCAGAGGTTAATTGTTCTTACTGTTAGGAAATTTCTCCTTAGTTCTAAGTTGCTTCTCTCCTTGGTTAGTTTCCACCCATTGCTCCTTGTCCTGCCCCCAGGTGACTTGGAGAAAAGTTTGACTCCCTCTTCTTTGTGGCACCCTCTGAGATATCGGAACACTGCTATCATGTCTCCCCTGGTCCTTCTCTTCATCAAACTAGACATACCCAGTTCCTGCAGCCGTTCTTCATATGTCTTAGTCTCCAGTCCTCTAATCATCTTGGTTGCTCTTCTTTGCACTCTTTCCAGAGTCTCCACGTCTTTTCTACATCGTGGCGACCAAAACTGTATGCAGTATTCCAAGTGTGGCCTTACCAAGGCACTATACAGTGGCATTAACACTTCACGCGATCTAGATTCTATCCCTCTGTTGATGCAGCCTAGAACTGTGTTGGCTTTTTTGGCAGCTGCTGCACACTGCTGGCTCATATTTAAATGGTTGTCCACTAGGATTCCGAGATCCCTCTCACAGTTGCTACTATTGAGCAAGGTACCACCTATACTGTACTTGTGCATTTGGTTTTTCTTGCCTATATGTAGGACCTTACTTTTTTCACAATTGAATTTCATTTTATTAGACAGTGCCCAATGTTCAAGTTTGTCTAGATCCTTCTGTATCTTAAGCCTATCTTCTGGAGTGTTGGCTATTCCTGCCAGCTTGGTGTCGTCTGCGAATTTGATGAGTTCCCCATTTATCCCCTCATCCAAATCGTTGATGAAGATGTTAAAGAGTACTGGGCCTAAAACAGAGCCTTGGGGGACTCCACTGCATACTTCCTTCCATGTAGATGCAGTTCCATTGAGGACTACACGTTGAGTGCGGTTGGTCAGCCAGTTACGAATCCATTTGGTGGTGCTGCTGTCTAACCCACAATTTTCTACTTTATCTAATAGTAGGTTATGGTCTACTTTATCAAATGCCTTACTGAAGTCCAGGTAAATTATATCAACAGCATTCCTCTGGTCCACTGATTTTGTTACTTTGTCAAAGAATGCAATTAGATTCGTCTGGCATGATCTGTTTTTGACAAACCCATGTTGGCTTTTGGCTATTACTTTGTTTGCTTCTAGGTGTTCACTTATTTGTTGTTTAATTATCTTTTCCAGAATCTTTCCTGGTATTGAGGTCAGGCTGATGGGTCTATAGTTTCCTGGATCTGTTTTTTTTCCTTTTTTGAAGATGGGAACCACATCTGCTCTTTTCCAGTCTTCTGGCAGTTCCCCGGTGCTCCAGGATCTCTGAAAGATATAGTTCAGTGGTTCTGAGATCTCGTCTGCCAGTTCCTTCAGAACCCTGGGGTGTAATCCATCCGGTCCTGGTGATTTGAACTCGTCCAGGGCAGACAGGTGCTCACTTACCATTTTCTTCTCTATTTCAACTTGTGTTCCTAATCTGATATTTGTGGTGCTGTTTTTGATTGATTGGACTGTTTTATCCCTTTGTGTAAAGACAGATGCAAAGAAAGAGTTAAATAGTTCTGCTTTCTCCCTGTTGCTTATCATCTTCTTGCCATTTTCTCCCAGCAGTGGACCAATTGTTTCCTTAACTTTTTTCTTATTTTTAACATGTTGGAAGAAGCTTTTTTTGTTATTTTTTACTTTTTTGGCAAGCCTTTCTTCATTGTGAGCCTTAGCTTTCCTCACTTCATCTTTACAGGCTCGGGCTATTTGCTGATATTTTGCCTTGGTTATGTCCCCCTTTTTCCACTTTTTATATTTATCCTTTTTGTCTTTCAATTTGTCAGAGAGTTCTTTATGCAGCCATGCTGGTTTCTTTTGGGAACTGTTATTTTTCTTCTTCATTGGTATTGCGCTGGACTGGGCTTTTATAATCTCATTTTTCAAAATTTCCCAAGCTTCTTGAGTTGTTTTCCCCTTGAGGATTCTCATCCATGGAATCCTTCCCAAGCTCTCTCTGAGTTTGTTGAAATTAGCTCTCTTGAAGTCTAAGACTCTAGTTTGACTTTGTTCAACTACTTTTGTTTGCATAATGTTGAATTCCAGTATTTCATGATCGCTTGCCCCCAAAGTTCCTGTAGCTTCTACACCTTCTATCATTTCCTCTCTGTTAGTGAGAATTAAGTCCAATATTGCTGATCCCCTTGTTCCCTTCTCTACCTTTTGGGAAACAAAGTTGTCTGCTAGGTTTGTTAGGAACCTGTTGGATCTTCCACTTGGTGCAGAGTTTGTTTCCCAATTGATGTCAGGGTAGTTAAAATCTCCCATTACTATTGCAGTGTGCTTCCTACATATCTTAGTTAGCTGGTTAGCAAAAAGTACATCCACTTCCTCTGCTTGGTTGGGTGGCCTGTAGTATAGACCTATGACAATATCATTCCCCCCCCAACCTTTAATATTGACCATAAATATTATTTATGAGCAATAAAGCATGATAAAATATAAAAACATAATAAAAGCACCAATAACTTCATGCTTGACACCGTACCAAAACACACTATAGCTTAGTATGAAGGTTGTGTTTCATACTGCAATATCTGCATTTAGGGTTTAGTTTGAATTGGTAAAATTGGTTGAGAAGAGCTTGCAGAGCCAAGTCACAAAATGTCTGAGAAGAATATACTTAATCCAAAAATCCTTGCTGAATGGCGTGAAGGAGGCAAGGAAGAAAATTCTTCATTTCTTTAGCCATCTTCATATGCTGCTCCTGTCGTGACTGATTCTGCACATCCTCAATACAGTAAGAAGGTTTTAAAAATATACAAGACTAGTAATTGGTCATGGGAGATAGCAAGTGACAAAAAAGGTATTAATTGGACAGTAAGAGATTGTTAACTGAGCAGTGACACTGAAAATTTCCATTGAACAATGGAAGGTGATGTTATCCAGTTTTGGGTGCACATTGCTGCCATAGCAACTTCCAGAAAACATTTTTTTTTTAATGACCATATGTGAAACCCAAATGTGCAATCTCTGTACTGATTAAAGAACAACAACAAACAGGTAAGAAAAATGGGTAGTTTGTTATTTATTTTATTAGATTTAGAAGAACAGCTGACTTCCAAATGACTCTGCTCAGCTTATAATAGTTAACCAGCATCTTCCATTGCACCCAGAAGGAAACAGACAACTCATCCAGCTTGTGGCACATTAATTGAACATGAGCTTGTTGAGGTGTGCCCATGCTGGTGCACTTTGCACCAGCTGTATCTTCCAAGTGGCCTTCAAGGTCATCCCCATATGATGCTTAAAGAATGCTCATGGGCTGCCTTTGAAGAGATACTGAATTAACCAGATATTTGGAAGACTTCCAATTTCAGGTAAGTGGGCTTTCGTAGTGCCTGTTACATGTAGACAAACTATTATCACCCTTACACGATCAAATGGAATTTATTGCATATCAGGCTCAAAGTAGATATTGGGTTAATCATATTTAATCCTTTTTCACATCTTTTCTTTCTTCAAATCACCCGCTTGAGCAGTCACAACGATGTAGCAAGAATGAATTTGCAGATGGAAAAACAACAGAGACAATATTAAATTCTCCCCCTCGCCTCTAATTCTTGTTAGAAGGAAAGTCAAAGGTTGATTTAATTCAACAATTAAACAGTAGGGTGGAATTACTTGTGATTAATATTACATGAAGTTTGAGACTTTCTTTCTGCTTCATTAAATACACAAAACATACATACAGCCCTTTCTCATTTGCACAGTCCTGATAAAGAAAAGCTTTGAAATGGACCAAAGTACTAGAGATAGAGAAAATCATCATAAAAATATGAGGCTTCAAAGACGGCATTAAAATACCATGAAGGAGCTATTTCATAGGATCAACATCAGATGGTCCAAGACTATGGTGTATTGTAACTATGTTACAGGATGTTATAGGGGCATATTATGTATGCATGGTGCACCTGAATGCAAAATGAGACAAGTAACCCTGGCTATTTGATACTGCATGCAACACAATCATTCGATGATATTTTTTCCCATTTCCCTGACATTAATAGAAGAGTGACAATATTTTCTGGCATAGTAGCATTTTCCATGAAATTACTTTTGGACCTGCTAGCATTATAACCTGCAAGAAACCTCAGCAGATTTATGACTGAAGAATGGTTGCTATTGCTACCAGGGTCAGGTCCATCTGACACTGAAATGATCTGTGCAAGTGTCTTTGCGTTATGGTTTTATTAGTCAAAATTTGGTAAAATCCAATACATTATTTTGCTTCACTTACCATCTTGGCTTTATTATGTTTGCAACAGCCATGAATCCATTTCTATATTGATTTCAACAACGTTCTCATGCCGATGTGTTTAGTTGCAAGTTTTCTAAAGCAGAGGTTACCATGGTCCAGTGCCCTGGACTGGCACTGGGGTGTGGCATGCCAGAAACCGGTCTGTACAAACAAGTGAAGCCCCATCTGCCGGATGAAGACAGCATGCAAAACCACATCCGCTCCGGGTCCATGGAAAAATCTTTCTCCATGGAATCGGTCCCTGTTGCCCAAAAGGTTTAGGGCCACTGTTTTAAGGAACCCTTCCTGCCTGTTTCTTTTCCAAACCGTTTTTAAATTTAAAGAACTTGTATTGAAACATGTTTATTCTCTTTTTTTTTTTACTCTTGTCCCTGGACTAAAAAAAAATCATTTTTATCATCTTTTTCCAACTGTCAATGACAGCACTTAAGGATAAAGCACTTATTGAAAGAAGTAGCCAACTATCTAGATGGTTCTATTCATAAACAAAGCAAATATTGCAGGCAGAAATCCATTCAAGACAGGATATTTTGAAACTGCTGCAAATATGATGAATCTTCTGATTTAAAATTTATAAAATGAGATCATTTATGAATAATAACCATTTTAGAGATGCACAGAAATTATGAATATCCGGTCGGTATGTTGTTTAAAAGATATAATGTAGAGTAATGACTTTTCCTTTTTAAATTTACTCTCTTTTTTTTCTTTGTTTGTCTTATCAATAGAATGCCATTATATAGCTTTACTTTACATATAAAAGGATGTAAAAATAATTAGTAAAATTAAGGTCGAGATATAACAATTGTAATAATTGATATGGAAAACAAGTGATGACTATTGAAGAAACCCCTAGAAACCTGTGATTAATTGACATATTCTCTAAAATCTACAATTTGTAATGGAAGATGGCTTTTTATGTTTTTCTTTGCTATGTTTGTATTATCTGTGTCTATTCAAAATAAATAAATAAAAAATCACAAAAAAAAGAAACTGCTGCAAAGTTTTACAGCTAACAAAAGCAGAGTGATAGGGTTAGAAGCAGCCCCTCACCCAAGATCCAACACCAGACCAAAGCCAATTAGTCACAATAGGAATTGCCTAACAGCCTTTAAGAACACAAACCCCTCCATTGCAGTCCAAACTTCAAAGTCACAGAAACCTTGACATTGATAAATAATAAGCAGATTAGCTCAGATTGAGCAGATTAGCTCAGATAAACACCTAGGATTTACATTTCCTCTTTTGCCTATAGAGTCAGCCCTACATAACCCCTTCACGACCCCCATAGGAATCTGACAACAGCCAATAGAATATTAAAAGACATGTTTTTGCACAGAAACAGAAAGCTCAAATAACAAAGAATGGAAGGGAATGGAATAGAATAGGATAGAATTCTTTATTGGCCAAGTGTGATTGGACACATGAGAAATTTGTCTTTGGTGCAGATGCTCTCAGTGTACAGAAAAAGACAAGATACATTCGTCAAGAATCATAAGGTACAACACTTAATGATGGTCATAGGGTTCAGGAATCAGGAAACAATCAATATCAATATAAGTCGTAAGGATACAAGGAACAAAGTTACAGTCCTGCAATCATAAGAGGGAGGAGATGGGTGATAGGAACGATGAGAAGACTAATGGTAATAGTAAATGCACCCTTAGTGAATAGTTTGACAGTGGCGAGGGAATTATTTGTTTAGCAGAATGATGGTGTTCGGGGGGAAAACTGTTCTTGTGTCTAGTTGTCTTCGTGTGCAGTGCTCTATAGCGTCATTTTGAGGGTAGGAGTGGAAATGATTTATATCCAGGATCTGAGGGGTCTATAAATATTTTTACTGCTCTCTTTTTGTCTTGTACAGTCTACAGGTCCTCAATGGAAGGCAGGTTGGTAATAAAAAAAAAGTCCAAAGAAGGTATAACGCCTCCCCCAACTCCATTTTGTCAGCTGCCCAGAAACACATGTTGTTCTGCTTCATTAATAAACCATCTTTCCAATCAAGCCTCCATGTTTCCAGTGTCTTTCTCCCAAATTGGAACTGAACCATATGGATATTTCTTGCAAGAGATGCAAACAAAATATAACTTTGCAATGAGCTATTCAAAACATCATGGAAGCCACTGAAAACTGTATCTCTGCAAGAACTTTTATTTAATGTTGAGTTTGGAACATCGGCCCCATACATCCAACTAAAGATCTAGCTAGGGATTGCACTAGTATTGTTCCTGAAGATGTTCTGCAACTGCTGAAAGAAAAGACAATAGAATTGATTTTTCCTATATTTAGTTAGAGTTATTGTCTTTGTGCCCAAGGTAAACAATTTTGTTTTTATTTTTATATTCCAAAATGGAACACATATGGCTCCAAGCACATATCTGTCTGGGTATATTTCAGTGGCTGCTTGCAAAGCTACTCCAGCATCTTATCTCCAGAAGATGAAGGGCCTCTCAATAGTGCCATGAAATAGCAAAGCTTCCTGTATTTTCAACTTGCATCCTACCTCTTTGAATATTATTTAAGAAGTGGAGAAGTTGGAGAAAAGGAAAGTGGGTACGAGGTGGGTGGAAGTGGTGAGTTCACATCATTAAACAGTTCTCTCTGTATGAAGTGATATGAATATATATTGGCCAATTAAGAAATACACTCATTTTCCTTAGGCGAAAAATAGTCAAATACACACACACACATACATACACACACACACACACATTTCAAGGCAAATATACCATAATGACTATCAGATCTTTATGATCTACATATAAGGTAGGTAGATTAGCATTATATTTAGAAGAGATTATAGTCAGTGGGGGTTCCGGATCCCGTCACAACTGTTACGTCCTAGTTGGGCACATGTGCTTTGCACACATGCGCATGCCACCACCCTGCGACACCCAGCTGCTTGGCACAGGTTGCACAGGCACCGCACACTGTGCACATGTGTGCATATGCACAATTGACTGGTCGCATTATAAACAGCTATGGAATTCAGGCGGGCAGGTGGGCCAAATGAACCACCATACCAGTACGGTGGCTACTGCCCAGAACCCACCACTAGTTTTAGTCCTTAAAATAGAAAATTATCTTGATATATTAACTGCCTGCTACAAACAAGATTAGAAGTGAATAGCCAGTACTATAAAGTGCTAGGTAGGTAGTAGGTCATAATATTTCATTTTCATTTTAATATGATCTCATCTTCCTGAAAACATGTATATAAGAATGCAGTTATCTCTTGGCAGTCCAACCAAATTGTATACTAAACTTAATATTTTATGAACTATTTTAGGTTGTTTTTTTAAAACAACAACAAAAATATATTCAAAGTTATGTATATTTTAGGTTGTTGGTTTTTAAAAAATAATAATAATATGGATCTTATGAGTAATTACATATGAATTTTTTTGTTCACAAATATACCTGGAAAGAGAATGAATCACCCCATCTTGTTCTCACTTAATGCACCAATGACCAGGCTCAAGTTTGGACACACTATGTGAAGACCTAACTCACTGGAGAAAACTCTGATACTGGAGAAAGTGGAAGAGAAGAAAAGCAATTCCATCTAAAACATGAATTGACTTAGTTACAGCACTGGTAATGCTCTGCGATGCATTATTAGAAGACCTGAAAGACTTGACTAGGCACAAGATGTCTTGAGTGGAGGGGGATCTATCTATGTTGTTGCTAGGAGTAAAAAATGATGGCTCCTAATTAATTAAACAATCAACTGAAGTATAATTAAGAAAATATATTATTTTGCATCCTTTGGTTTCTTAAGAACAGCTTCATATTTTAATAGCTTTTGTTAAAGTAGCTGGATCACTAAGGAAACTATTTAAAAGTCCATTTGAAAAGTCTGAAACAGACAATGATCGGGAGAGAAGGGCTGTGCTCATGCCTGCCTAAATCCCAAAACATGATCACTTCTATTGAAATGACTACTAGCCAAACCTGTTGAAAGAAATGTCTACTAGCTAGACCAGTGATGCCGAACCTTTTAGACACCGAGTGCCCAAACTGTGCGCGCGCATGCCCAAACTGAAAGGTGTGTGTGCAGAAATGTGGATGCATGGACATGTGGACATGTGCACATGTGCGGACATGTATGAATGTGCACTTGTGCGGACAGACAAACGCACATGTGTGGAGATATGCGCAAGTGCAGCAGGGACCCGAAGAACAGCTGGGCGGTGGGAGGCAGGGCATCCCAACATTGGCAGCACGGCAAGAGGTAAGATCTTTTTCTTTTGTGAGCTTCTGTTTCATCGGTTGCAGGGAAACAGAAGCTCACGAAAGAAATGCCACAGAGATCTGACCTGCGGCAATGGCATGTGTGCCAGCAGAGAGGGCTCTGCATGCCACCTCTGGCACGCATGCGCATAGGTTGACCATCACAGAGCTAGACCCTATTCAGAAATAGGGATATTTCTCCTCCTTTTCCATACCGAAGAATTAAACCAACACGGAATGCAGCTGTTCAATTAATCAAAGCCCTCTATTTATTTTCATATGACAATAGCCAGATTTGCACTCTTACTTTCAAAGACAGATTAGAGATGCAATCTTGACTAGAGAAAGGACAACTTTATATTTATTTATATATTAAGCATATGACTATTTTTGGGCTGTGGAAAAAGATTAATGTATAAAAAAGCTAAAGAATGTTTCCTGTGTTACTTTTTTTCTAGAAAGAAAAATGTAAGGACCCAGCTAGGAAACAGCCATTGATATGACTTGGCAATGGCTCATAAGATGACAAGTGACAGGGCCATAATACAAGTAAACAAAACTCCATGTGAAACAGATTGGCATTTTATGCACTAGCTGAAGTACATCTTCTCATCTTGGTTGAGAAGAATAGAATAGAATAGAATAGAATAGAATAGAATAGAATAGAATAGACCTTGGAGGTATATTGCACAGGCAGGAAACTCTATTCCATTTCAGACAAATGGTTGTCCAATCTCTTCTTTAAAACTTACAGTATTAGAGAATACTGTAAGGAGGCAAGTTGTTCCACTAATTAACTATTCTGTTAGAAAATTTATTCTTAGTTCTAGATTGCTTCTCTCCTTAATTAATTTCCATCCATTGCTTCTTGTCCTGTCCTCAGGTGCTTTGTAGAGGAACTTGACTCCCTCTTCATTGTGACAACCCCTGAGATACTGGAACACTGCTATCATGTACCCCTAATCCTACTTTTCATTAAATTAGACATACCCAATGTCAGCAACTGTTCTTCATATGTTTTAGCCTCCAGTCCCCTAAGCATCTTTGTTGCTCTTCTCTGCACTCTTTCTAGAGTCTCAACATATTTTTTACATTGTGGTGACCAAACCTGGATGCAGTATTCCAAGTGTGGTCTTACCAAGGCATTATAAAGTAGTATTAACACTTCACATGATCTTGATTCTATCCTTCTGTTTATGCAGCCTAGAACTGTATTGGCTTTTTTGGCAACTGCAGCACACGATTGGTTCATATTTAAGTGATTGTCCACTGGAACTCAAGGTCCCTGTCACAGTTGCTACTATTGAGCGAGGCACCACCTGTACTGTACCTGTGTATTTGGTTTTTCTTGTCTAGATGTAGAACCTTACTTTTTTCACCATTGAATTTCATTTTGTTAGATAGTGCCCAATGTTCAAGTCTTAAGATCCTTCTATATATTAACCCTATGTTCTGGAGTGTTGGCTATTCCTGCCAGTTTGGTGTCATGTGCAAATTGAATGAGTTCTCCATCTATCCCTTCATCCAAATTTATTATGGATTATTTTCAAATTACTGGTCCATGATCCTCAGTAGGACACTGCACAAGCTGTGTGATACTGTGAATTTTTCCAGTGTTATACTGAAGCCTTTACGATATTACCTGTTGTCCATGCTTTCTTTTCCAAAGTAAGTATATTTGCAGATTCTTTCTGTAAAGATTTGTGAGCATAGTGACCCAACGCTCTAGCTCTCCGTCAAAATTCTGTTTCCCAAAACACATAAAAATATGTTTGGGATAAGCAGAGGTAATGAAGTCTAATCCAGCCTTATTAGCAAATGACTTGCTATTTTTATTGCAGCTCTCCAAGCAATCTCAAAAATTTATTCAACCTTACCTGAGAAAAGTGCACATTTTTTGCTGCGAAAGATCATGTTCTATTCAAAAATTATTAACCTGAACTAGTGAGCAATGTTTCTTTTTAATTAAACCCACAAATCAGTTTTATTGTTCTCTATATAACAGGAAATGTAAGGTCACAATTGTACAAATAGTTCTTTATATTCAATAACTTTGTCTGTTGAACAGCTCTTACAATTGTATGCATTCTGTTTTTAAGCAGAAGACTTTAACTAGATACTAGCTTTCTGCAATATTAACAATTGTATTCAGTAAGACTCCCAGTTTTCTTATATAACAGCTTATTCGAGTCCATTATTTGGCTGAACTTTTATTGTATGTTATTTTTATTTTAACGTGTTCTTTGAACAGCAATTTAAATTCTCAAAAGCTTTTCATTTTAATTAGTTTTCTTGTGAGACTTCTTATGTGATTTTGTATTTCAGTAATGGCAATCAATTGTCTGTTTAAACTCTGTGAATCCACCTAACACACTGTCCCCGATCCCAACAGCAGTTATCAAACTAGCTTTCCTATATAATAGCAGAGGAAGTGTGGGGGTGGGTGACTAAAAATTCAAATAATGAATTTAATGAAAATTGCATTTTCACATTCCTATGCAAACATTATTTATCCTTTTTCATAATGAGCATTTTACTCCTCCATTTTAATCAGTGCAATAACTAATTAAAAGCAGAAGACCAGTTGAGGCGAAAGTGTTTTAATCAGTGCTATGCAGAAAGAAAAAATAGAGACATAAAAATACAGAGAGAGACTTTTATGCCTAAAAGAGATTTCATTCATTTTAATAAAAGACAATGTTTTGACATTCTTTCAAAAGAGTAAGGCATGTAGAAGGAATTCTTACTGGGGAAATGTCCTTGTGTCTATTTAGTCATGAAGTAGGCAATGCTGTGTGTTAATATCCTGTCTTTCCTTGTAAATACAACTGGCTCTCCAGGGCTCTGCAGTTGAACTGGCTTTTGGCATTCCGTTGAATCCAGTGGTGGGATTCAAAAATTTTTACTACCAGTTCTGTGGGCATGGCTTGGTGGGCATGACATGGCTTAGTGGGCATGGCAGGGAAAGGATACTGTAAAATCTCCATTCCTTCCCCACTCCAGGGAAAGGTTATTGCAAAATCCCCATTCCCTCCTCATCAGCCGAGACTCGGGAGGCAGAGAATAAATGGGGGCAGGGCCAGTCAGAGGTGGTATTTACCGTTCTCTGAACTACTCAAAATTTCCACTACCAGTTCTCAGAAGTGGTCAGAACCTGCTGAATACCACCTTTGGTTGAATCCCAACCATTCTCTGATTATTATTATTTTCTTAAGAGCTTCTATCACTGTTAAGGGGGAAATCTGCCCTAGAGTTATTGTTGGAGATTTTCTCCTTGGAGAAATTATTCACCTAATTTCATCATCCAGTTGGGGATAGAGTTTTAAAAGGTCATTTATGCTAAATTCTCTTCTTAACGCTGCAAGATCCACTCTGGATTGATTACCAGGACATCAGGAGATTTACTCTTCTGAGCTTTTGGACTCATGCTAGAGCTCATCCTCAGGGAACTTCTCTCTAGCATAATGTGTGCTTTGGGCTACTCTGGAAGTCGTACTTATGTGGTGCCTTCCTATTAGTTTATTGGTTGGTTGATGGCCCTCGATTGGTTGTTTTTTCCTTGTGCTGCCAGGTCCTTAGCTCCTAAGCATCTGATAAACTGGTGCTTCAGCACTCCTGTTGACTGACAAGGGGCCCATTTCCCAGGCTTCAACATTTCCCTGGCTATCTTTGTATCTGCACAACCAACAATCTTAGTAGCTGCGACATTGAATCTACGTCATTGTTCATTGCAATAAGCAGAGGTGGGTTGCTCTTGGTTCAGCCAGGATCAGTGACAGGAGGCTTTGCCCACCCGCCTGGATGCTTCTGCGCATGCACATAAGCATCATGCATGCACATAAGTATGCACATGTGCACAAGTGAACCAGTAGTAAAAAAAATTGGAAATCCACCACTGGCGATAAGGGGCTACCAGTGAGTCCAGGTCTCCTTATCTGACTGCTTGATTATGTTCTTGTAATCTCTTCTTAATCTGTAAAAAAAGATTAATCTTTAATCCTTACATTGATCCTTAATTTACACATGTATGTTTAACCCACATGTTTTTCTCTTTAAAAATGTCATCAATTGCTTTTATTGTCCTTGAAAAAGAAAGGAAGCTGTAACTTTTTCTTGTTGCAGCTGAAATAAAATCAATAGAGGGATGATTTTCAGGGCACTTATATTGAGAAGATGTTCTTCTTCACTCACTCATTGCTTCCGTCTCCCCCTTCTAAATTCCATCCTTAGGGAGTCTATATTTCTTTTAGCCCCAAAAGATAAAAGAATTCTTTATTCCCTACCAGATATGCTGGTAGGGATTAAAGAAGAACTAGGGGTGACATAATAGCAGCATTCCAGTATTTGAGGGGCTGCCATAAGTAAGAAAGGGTCAATTTGCACCAGAAGGCAAGACAAGAAACAATGAATAGAAACAAATTAAGGAGAGAAGCAATCTAGAACATAAAAATAGCCTTGCTGGAACAGGCCACAGCCCATCCAGTCCAGCATTCTGTCTTACACAGTGGCTCACCATTTGCTTCAGGGTATTCCCAAGCAGATGTCTTCACCTGCTTATGATTCCCTGCAAATGGCATTGAGAAATATCCTGCCTATCTCTCCAACCCGGAGGGTGTCCTTAGGCATCCATAACGATAGCCATTGATACCCTTGTTCTCCATGAACTCGTCTAATCCTTTCTTAAAGGTGTCGAGGCTGACAGCTGTCACCACTTCTTCTGGCAGGGAGTTCCATAGACCAGTGATCCTCTGGGTGAAAAAGTACTTCCTCTTCCTCTTAGAACTAAGGCAAAACTTCCTAACAGTGAAGACAATTAACCAGTGGAACCGCTTATTTCAGAAGTTGCAGGTGCTTCATTCCTGGAGGTTTTTAAGAAAAGACAATCACCTATCTTAAATGGCATAGGGTTCCTGCTTGGACTAGGGGCTTTGGACTAGAAGACCTCCTAGATCCCTCCCAACTGTATTCTGACTGATTGGTTTTATTTTTCTTTTAAATGAGATTGCCATGGTTTGTCACAACTTGCTTTTGAAAGTTTTTCGTTTCTAAAGGAGTTGCCTGATGACATTCTTGCAGTGCTAAGTTTGGGAACACAAACCCAAACACCACATATAATACCATCTGGGTAGAAGAAACATTCAGCACCACCTGCCTCTGTGGACATAACTGATAGACCCACGCACCATGTTTTGGCAACCTGGAACTTTTACCTCAGGCAATAAAGACTCAAGAGCAGCTGGAGAGAGGAAGGAGAGGGGATAGAAAGTTTTATTTTTAGAAATAGGAAGAAAATATGCCCAAGAATACAACCCATGAAATGAACTAAGGAATGAAAATGAGCAGTTTCATATATTTCATGGCTGCATTTTCCCTGTGCAACTCTTAATTGTTTCATAGATTATTCTAAGCAAACATTATTCTGTGCTATGATAGCAGTTGAGCAAAATATAAGTTTAGTGTCCGTGACATCATAAATCTTCATTGTAACACTGAGAGATGAGAGGGAAGTAAATTGGTATTTCTTTGTTGTGTTTTACAGCTCTTCTTTCTAGAAGAAAAGAAAATCCAAGAAAAGAGTATTGATCCAAAAGCCATTTACGACACCTAAGAAAGTAAGTGCAATGTCAATAGTGTTGTAAAAAAGGGGGGAATTTGGAAGTTGTATTACACAAAAGAATGGTAGTCATGGAAGTACTCTAAACAACACATTGGCTTCTGCTTCCTTTATTGGTTTCAAGTAAGCTGTCAACATCCCGATGTTGCCATGGACCTTATCTGTTTGCCTTAGCGAACTGAAAATTCTTGACATTCCTGTGGCAGGAAAGGAATCTCAGGACAGCCTGTGACTGTGCATGCATGCAATTATTTTCAATGCTAATTGGAGAACGTAATTTATGACAAGCAGAGGGGAGGGGGCATAAGGGGGTAAAGTGCAGAAGCCATCCAATTATTGCCAGTCCTGGCTGCAACCGAGGCTCGCCATGATGTTATATTCAATAAACGGACATTGCTTTGAACTTTTACGTGAGGCATGAATCATTTGAAGTTTCTCTTGGGAGCTTGACATAAGCCCTCCTACACCCACATTTAAGTAAAGAAAATAGAATATTAAGTTATAAGTCAATTTACACTGGTGGGATTCTACCGGATAGGCCTGGTTCGGGCGTAATGGTAGCTCCGAAGATCAGCTGAGCATGAATTGGTTCACTCCGACCTTCAGGTGGGCCCACCCGCCCACCTGCCCCAGGACTATACTCACCTATATTTCCTTGTTTTTTAGCTCAGCTGATAGGTGCGGGAGAGCCGATTGCCGCGCTGCAGCTGTTTTGATGTGTCTTAGCTGCAGTAGAAGGTAATGTTTCTAGCTTTGTTTTAACCCACTGCGCACACAAAGCAAACCAGTTGTTAGAACAGTTGAATCACACCACTGAATTTATACATTAATGAGTATATCTTTATCTGAAACTAAGCACCGTGTTCTAAAAGTAGAAAGCATATAACTTAAAAATAAAATGCTTGGTTTACATAAATAAAAGTCCTGAGTTCAGTCCCCAGCATTTTCAGATAGGATTGTAAAAAACTGAAATTATGGAGAATTATAGCCAGTGATGGCTCTGGTCTAGAAATTTGGCTCTGGTCTAGAAATTTGGCTAAGCCTTGATTGGGTTCCTACAATACAGTAATCTGTAAACCATGACTAGGAAGCTGCAATGATATATCCACACAATAAATTAGGATCAGAAGAAGTTGCATAAAATCTACTCCTGCTTGCTGGCTCCCTGTCTGGAGCCACATTGTACCACCAGCCCTACGAAGGCAGGAAACCTTAGTGAAGGAGTACAACAAAATTATGAGAAACCCACTTCTCCCTGGGCACGATGAGCATCCTCATCTATCAGTTAGCAGGGTTAAATCCAGGAAGCCCTCTCTGGCACTCGCTCAACAGCTGGCTAACAACTTTGACATCAACACACAGTAAAAAGTTAAATAATTCATTTGGAGAGAACGGGAGCGTTCGGGCCGGATGGCTTTGCCGGGGCTTTGAGCGAGGTGGAGAGCAAGTGACTTTAACCTTTTTTGCTGGCGGCTTTGATTGAGAGAAACGTGGAGGGGGGTGTTTGTTAAACCCCCCCTCGGATTTATAACAGCGGCGCGCAGAAATGGCTCCTCGAAAGCGAGGGAGCGGATATTTTGCATCCGGACTTTTGCGGAACAAGTGAAAGTCTTTTGCGGCTTGTTTCTATACAATGTATCTAAGTCCGGCTTTATTGAAACAATTTTCTTTGCTACTCTCTCCGGCTGGCTGCCAGATTGGGCGGTGGAAGATGGCTGCCCTTTGTTCCTAAACGACTATTCTTTATGGAAAAATTATCAACATCTCTTTGTGATCCGGACTGCCTCTCTCTACTAATGGAGGCTTTTTTGGATTAATTGATTCCTTCCCTGGAGTGCCTTCTTTGTCTTAATAATTGATAGTGGAAAGTGTCTCTCTCTCTGGATATTATAACTTTTTACAACTTTTCTGAACTTTTTCCCCTGGACTTGCTCCAGCGGCCGCACCCAAGAAATGCCATCTTAGTGGCACTGACTTTAACAGCTCACCATGGCTTCAAAAAAACAACCAGAAAATCCAGGATTGGAAGAAAGAATGACAGCTATGGAAGCAGTGTTACACTCCTTGGTGTTGGAAATTAAAGAACTGAGAAAAGATCATTGCAGCTCTAAGCTTGAACTTTTGGAGACACAGAAAAAATTGATGCAGAATACCCAGAAGACCGAGGAGTTGGAAGTGGGGCTGGCTGGGGCAAAGGGGGAACTTAAAAATATTAATACTGAAATTGGAGACTTGTCTGGTCATATGTCTAGGATGGATTTTGAGAGGATGTCATATTTTTTAAGATTTCAGAATATTTCTGAGGAATCTGGTGAATGCCTTCCTGATCTCATGAGTACAATTTTAGCAGACTATTTACACAAACCCAAAGATGAGATCAGGGGGGACATTGACCTAGTCTACAGAATAAATTCAGCATATGCCAGGATAAATGAAGTACCCAGAGAGACACATATTAAATTTGTTAGAAGGTCGACTAGGGAGGGAATCTTGAAGGCGCAGAGGGAGGGTCCGTTAATTTATCAACAAAAGGAAATCGCTATCTTGAAGCAGATCCCAAAAAAGATTAGGGAGGTGAGGAGGAAGTATTCCTTCTTATCTAAAAAATTGTTTAAACATGGGATTTGGTTTAAGTGGGCGATGCCAGAAGGGATGTTGGTGTTCTGGGAAGGAGGAAGAGTAAGGATTAAAACAGTTGCTGAGGCGGAAGCCTTTCTTAAAAAACACTCCTCTACCCTGGGGGAAGATCCGGGAGGGGCAGAGGGGGCCACGGCCCCGCCCACTGGGGGCCAGGAAGGAGAACAAGAAGACACAATTGCTAAGAGACTTAGATCAAAAAAATGACTTTTATCTTTATTAATACAGTATAATTTTTATCTGGATGTTTGTACACGACTGCCAGCATGGAACTTAGAATTTATGATGCATGCATTTATTTTCACCTTGTAGTACTATTGAAAAATGTATCACCAATGTTTTATTAAGAAGCCCTGGAGGGGCCAACGATCTCGACGTGAAAGTTCTCAAAATATTTCTGTATTTCACCATACCCTACCCTACCTGAAAAAAATTGTAAAAACCAATAAAACTTTTGCAATAAAAAAAAAACACACAGTGAAAAGTCGAATGGGCTGCTGAATGCCCAGATACAGGCAGCTATGTAGATGTCCCTACACAAAAGGTTCCAGGTTTTGACCTTCCTCGCCAGCATTGGTCAACTCTGAACAGGATCTATACCCAACATGTTGCCTGCCAGGACTCATTGTTTAAGTGGGGTCTTGTCTCTATCCCTTAGTGTGAATGTAGTGCTCCTCGACAAAATATCCACCACATCATGTCTGAATGACCATCAAGAACTTACACCAGTGCTTGGATTCAAATAATTTAACAACCAGTTCTCTGCTCTAATGGCTGGGTAGGCCTGGCTGGGTGGTCATGTGACTGGGTGTGCAGGGCCAACTCAATGTCACTCATCACACCCAGCCCCACCTCCTGGCCACTTGCCTCAAAGGCCTCAACAAGATACAATTTCCCTCTCTATTTATTTACTACTACTGAACATGCAAAATGCCCCCCAAACAGCCTGAAAAATAGGCTACAAACGGCCAGAAAATGGGCCAAAAATGGCCTGAAAAACAGGCTGAAAACAAGCCAAAAAACAGGGTGAAAATGAGTGGTGACGGGGTCAGCCAGTGGTGGGATTAGCCAGTTTGCCAAAGTGGGCAGAATTTTAAAAACCGGTTTGCCTGAACGAGTCCGAATCGGCTGAATCCCACATCTGGCTTACACTAGCCCAATGTCTGATTTTTTTTCAACATAGACCACCCGGTCCTTAAATGTCTGGGTGGACTGGACATTAACATTTGAACTACTATAAGTCCATGTATTTGCCATATGCTAAATAAAATAAATAAACAATAAATTAAGTTTTTAACATCATCGTAGCCAATTGTAGCCCTATATTAACAGCTTGACCCATTTTATCAAATGTACTCTAAAGCAGACCTACTATTACTGCGGGAGTCCCCGCTCTCACAGGTTTGGCCCTCCGCTTTAACGAGGGCCCGCCTTGATGAGGGATTTATTAATCCGGAGAGGTGGGCGAAGCGCGGTCTTAGGGGTTTTTTAGTGTGTAAATTGTTGTCTATTTTAGGGGGTACCAGGGAGGGGGGAGGGTATAGACAGGTAGAGACGAGAGAGAAGGTAAAGGGCCGGACCAGCAGACAACGGAAGGAGGCGGAAGGATCCGCCGGGAGGGGGGAAATACGAGTCGTTCCCATGGATGGTCAACCCATCCAGAGGGTCGCAGGGAGAGGCAGGTCCGAGGGGAGACAAGTTCTATCCTCCCGGTTGGGGGCACGGGGGCATTGGTTGCAAACGGTCAGGTGCCACAACCCCCGCAGGCTAGGTGGTCAGGGAGTAGAGTGCCAGGGCCCGCGGCTGATGTTCTGCAATGCCAGGTCCGTGGTCAACAAAGCCCCCCTCATCCATGACCTTGTGTCAGAGGGGGAGCCGGACCTGGTGGGAATTGCGGAGACCTGGCTGGGCCATGAGGGAGGACTCCCCCTCGTCGAAATGTGCCCGCCAGGCTACCGCGCTTTTCATCAGCCCCGGGCCCAAGGTAGGGGTGGAGGGGTAGCGGTTATTGTTAGGGAAGGTCTAGAGCCGAGAGAGACCATTGTGCCACAGACCACCGGTTGTGGGTCCCTCTGCGTGAAGTGGGGCCTAGGGAGGCAGTTGGGCTTGCTTGTTGTATACCTGGCTCCCTGCTATGTAACAGCAGCCCTGCCCGAGCTCCTCGAGGTGATCGCTACGATGGCAGTTGAGACCCCCAGACTGGTAGTCATGGGGGACTTTAATCTGCCATCGGTTGGCGAATCATCGGAGGTAGCTCGGGAGTTCATGGCTTCCATGACAGCTATGGACCTGACCCAATTAATTCAAGGCCCCACTCACGAGGGTGGACATACACCGGATCTGATCTTTGTCTCTGGTCAATGGAAGAGTGATCTGGGTATAGGGGATATAGTCATCACACCCTTGTCATGGTCAGACCACTCACTTCTCCGGCTCGACTTTCCAATCGCTACTCCCCACCACGGGGAGGCGGAACCCGAGTCACCTGTTTGGTTCCGCCCCAGGCGCCTGATGGACCCTGATGGGTTCCAGGCGGCGCTTGGGCCATTTCCTGTATCCCTGACCCGCGCCTCGATGGAGGACCTTGTGGCCGCATGGAATACTGTGGCCGCGGGAGCCTTGGATCGGGTCGCGCCCTTGCGGCCTCTCTTGCGGCGGCGAGCCACCCTGGCTCCTTGGTTCACCGAGGAGCTAGGGGTGATGAAACGCCACAAGAGATGCCTAGAGAGGAGATGGAGATCTACTCGGTCTGAATCTGACCGAACACAGGTGAGAGCCCATTTACGGACTTACCTTGTGGCGCTGAGAGTGGCCAAACGTCATCATTGTGCCACTCTCATAGCATCCGCAGATAACCGCCCTGCCGCCCTGTTTAGGGTGACCCGCTCCCTCCTTCAACAGAGGGTGCGGGAAACCCCATTACAGGGTAGAGCAGAGGAATTTGGGATTTATCTGCAGGATAAAATCGCTCAGATTCAGAGCGAGTTAGTCTCCATCGATAGCCCAGTGGGATCCCCCGAGGCAGGTCTTGAGACAGTTTGCTGGGAAGAGTTTGACTCTGTTACTTCCGATGATATGGACAGGTTACGTGGGCGACAGCGAGCTACGACATGTTTATTGGACCCGTGTCCCTCCTGGCTTCTACTGGCATCCTGGGAGGTGACACGAGGCTGGCTCCAGGAGGTTGTCAACGCTTATCTGAGTGAGGGTTTCTTGCCTGCCTCCCTTAAAGAGGCTATGGTGAGGCCCCTCCTGAAGAAGCCCTCTCTGGACCCAGCATTATTGGCTAACTACCGTCCGGTCTCCAATCTTCGCTTTTTGGCGAAGGTTGTAGAGAGTGTGGTGGCACAACAGTTTCCCCGTCACCTGGAGGAAGTTGATTATCTGGACCCGCGCCAGTCCGGCTTCCGGCCCGGGCACAGCACCGAGACGGCATTGGTCGCGTTGGTTGATGATCTCTGGAGGGCCAGAGATGGGGGTTGTTCCTCCATCCTGGTCCTATTAGACCTCTCAGCGGCTTTTGATACCATCGACCATGGTATCCTATTGCATCGGCTGGAGGGGTTGGGAGTGAGAGCCACCGTGTTGCGGTGGTTCTCCTCCTACCTCTCCGGTCGATCGCAATATGTGTTGACAGGAGGGCAGAGGTCGACCTCTAGGCCCCTCACTTGTGGGGTGCCTCAGGGGTCGGTCCTCTCGCCACTCCTGTTCAACACATATATGAAGCCGCTGGGTGAGATCATCCATGGTTTTGGGGTAGAGTACCATCTCTACGCTGATGATACACAGCTGTATATATCTACCCCAAACCACCCCAACGATGCCGTAGCGGTGATGTGCCAGTGCCTTGAAGCCGTGCGGGCCTGGATGGGAAGTAACAGACTCAGACTCAACCCGTCCAAGACCGAGTGGCTGTGGTTTCCGGCATCCCGGTACAACCAGTTGACTCCATCACTGGCCATAGGGGACAAACATCTCACCCCTGTGGATGGGGCGCGCAACTTGGGCGTCCTCCTAGATACCCGGCTGTCCATGGAAGATCAAGTGACAGCCGTGGCCAGGAGGGCGTTTTACCAGGTTCGCCTGGTACACCAGTTGCGCCCCCTATTGGATCGGGATGCCCTTTGCACAGTCACTCATGCCCTCGTGACATCCCGACTGGACTACTGCAATTCTCTCTACATGGGGCTCCCCTTGAGGTGCACCCGAAGACTTCAGCTTGTCCAGAATGCAGCCGCGCTAGCAATAATGGGAACCTCAAGGTTTACCCACATAACACCGCTCTTGCGTGAGCTGCACTGGCTGCCTGTCGTCTTTCGGGTGCGCTTCAAGGTGTTAGTTATCATCTTTAAAGCGCTCCATGGCACGGGACCTAGTTATCTGCGGGATCGGATCCTGCCCCATACATCCCTGCGGCCGATTCGCTCCCACAGAGAGGGACTTCTCCGGGTGCCGTCCACTAGGCTATGCCAGCGGGCGACGCCCAGGGGAAGGGCCTTCTCTGTGGTGGGTCCGACCCTCTGGAACGACCTTCCTCCCTGAAATTAGAACAACTACGGACCTCCACTCCTTCCATCAAAAACTTAAAACACACTTTTTCTGCTTGGCCGGCCTAGGTTAGTCTCCGTCTAATAGGGTGATAGGGATTTTAGGTAATTTATAATTGGGGATTTTAGCGCAGGGATAATCTAGTTTAATCTGTTTTATCTATTCTATTTATGTATTTTTTATAGTTATTTTAATTTTCCCTGTGCACCGCTCCGAGTCCCCTTGGGGAGAGGATGCGGTATACAAATAAATTATTATTATTATTATTATTATTATTATTATTAAGCTACGTATACCTAGTCAAACCACGTTATGGCTTTGTACAATGGGTAGGAATCCCATCAGTAAGCATAAATAGTCTTAAGCTAAATGAACCAATGTTCTGACATGAAGCTTTAAGCTTGTTCTGTGTGTTATTTGCTATATATTTAAAAATATGTAGGAGAAAAATAAGATACTTTTAGAAGGCTTCCCCTTTGAAACATTTGCTGTTTGTTGTTCTTTTCCCAGAACTATTCAAAAGATTATATATTCTTTCTCAAGAAGAAAACTGCTTATTTGTAGAACAATCAGTGCTATAGCCTAAGCACCACAGGCATGTTCGTAGGAATCTTTCCTTTAAATGAGATCACTGCTGTTTGTCACAATCTACTTTAGATTTCTAAAGGAGTTGCCATGTGACACTGTTGGAGTGCTAAGTTTGGGAACACAACTACAAAGTCATTAGAATTACCAGAATTCATTCTCCCTCTCCTCCCTCCCTCTCTCCCTCTCCTCCCTCCCTCCCTCCCTCCCTCTCTCTGTCTTTCTGTCTGTCTGTCTCTCTCTTTTTGTCTCTCTGTCTCTGAGTGTGTATATTGTGATTTTTAACTGCTGCGGATGCCTGTGTTTTGCCTGGTTATTTTAAATGATACTTGGATGGCATAATTTCCCCTAATATTTATCTTCTAGTAAAAGGTAAAGGTTCCTCTCACATATATGTGCTAGTCGTTCCCGACTCTAGGAGGTGATTCTCATCTCCGTTTCAAAGCCAAAGAGCCAGCACTGTCCAAAGACTTCTCCATGGTCATGTGACCGGCATGACTAAATGGCAAAAGTGCATGGAACACTGTTACCTTCCCACCAAAGGTGGTCCCCATTTTTTCTACTTGCATTTTATGTGCTTTTGGACGGTTAGGTTGGCAGAAGCTGGAACAAGTATGGGAGCTCACTCCATTACACGGCGCTAGGGATTTGAACTGCCAAACTGCTAACTTTTCTGATCTACAAGCTCAGTGTCTTAGCAAATGAGCCACTATGTCCTTTGAGCTACTGCACCCCTATTTATCTTCTACATCTACAATAAGTGGCTTTGTATATAACTTTTTAGCTGTTAGATTATAATTTGTCTCCAAAATTCTTTCATCACACTGTGAGTAGTCACATTGTTACTTTGTAACCCATTTTAGGAAGCCTGATAATACTTTTTTCACCAACTTAAGTGATGATCCAAGGGGAGAATAAAGGCACGTGTTCAATCAAACCTCTGCTGTGCCCAAATTAGCATCTCTTGCCATCCTATCACACATTTATTTAAAGGGAGAAATACCTACTGAGCCAATCATAGATCTTCTACGTAATAAATGCAGTGGGCATTGTGTCAGCCAGAGCTGGTCCAAGACATTTTGTTGCAAAGAACAAGACAACCCCTTTCCAATTCCACTACAAGAATAAGATAGAGTGTAAGTGATTTATAACACTGGAAAGGACAATGCCTGACATCACATGGAGAACAACAGGCTACTTCAGACGTACAAGACAGGTCCAAATGCTTTTGTCCTCCCAGAGAAAGGAATGGCACTCAGCCGAATGGCATGGTGGACTGGAGAAGATTGCCGTCCATTGTCTGAAATAATCATTTGCCAGTATTTTGAGGTGCAGTTTTAATATGAAGTTTGTGCACACGATATCTCTTTCTGATATTTGTGTTTTAGCATTATTGGCTATATTCCTCCGTACCTTGCCTAGGAAAAGGAGCAAAATTCTGAGGTTGGGTTGGGTTGTTTCACAGTAATACCAATTAGCACCTTTTGCTTGTGATTGACACTCGCAGCTTCCCTTAAGGGAATAAGGGAATCAATTAATCTTAATGATGTTTTCCTTCTTTTGAAGATTGGATTCTAAAGCAAGTGTGCTGCTTTTACCAAACAAGAGAACAAACAATGTGTCATGCAAGGAAATGGAAATAAGGAAATGGAAATAAGTGCCCAGAGGAGTTGGCAAAGGTAGCTTATCAGAGCATATTGCTAAGACACATATAAATCACTAGGTAGTCTGCCAGTGATAAAGAGTAAGAGTAATTCATGAGGATTATCTTTTTTAAAGTTCATCTTTTCCATAAGTTTATGAATGCAGTCTGCTAGTTTTTAAGGTATCAGTAGCCTGATTTTTGTGACTGATTTGTACCCTGCTTTATGATAATGACAAACAGGTAATTAAAGTGATAAATGAACACTAAAATCATAATTATATAATTGGTGGTGTGGTGGTTAGAATGCAGTATTGCGGGCTAACTCTGCTGACTGCCAGCAGTTCAATTCTTATCTGCTCAAGGTTGACCCATCCTTCCATCCTTCCAAGGTCCCAGATAGGGACCCAGATAGTTGGGGGCAATATGCTGACTCTGTAAAACACTTAGAAAGCCCTTTGAAGCAGTATATAAATCTAAGTGCTATTGGCATGAGTACAAAGGCAACATTCTATGACATAGCAATTCCATTACAGACTTTGTAGTTGCATTAGCACAACCAACACAGGTTGGGTTTGTTAGGGGGTATTGTCTTTATGGTTCTTCTACATGACAGTCTTAAGCTGGTGTTGAAATCAGCTAGAAATGAAGCTGGCTTAAAAATGGTTTATTACAGTAGTTGCAAGTGCAGCTAGAAACACAGTGAACCGGTGAACAAGTAGTGCTTCACAGCACTACTTATTGGAAATACAGAAGGAACTCATATGATGTCTGAGACATGACATAGAAAAGACATCAGAATTGATGCTTTAAAATGAACATGTTCCTCTTCTCATATGTAGGCATCTTCAGTATGGACAGGGAAGGCAGCAACTGATAGCCACACAGGAGGGAGAAGGTTGACAATTTTGTATATTTATTGCCTAGATTAAATTAAAGTTCAGCAGAGAAACTGCATAGCTGAACTCATACCAATACACGTTGCAATGTGTGATTTGTGAAGCAGAGAAGGATCACAGGATTTTAGACTGCCTCCAGGCTGGGCTTAGAGTAAGGAAAGGATGGCTATTCAAGTTCTCTCAGGGCGTCAAATGAAAAAATGCCCATCTAGAGTTAGCAGGATCAGAAGGATCAGTTAGCAGAAGCAATGTATATTGTGTGACTTCAGCACATTTGGTTACTTCATTTTGTAATTCAATAACTAAATTAAATCTATTGCTTAAACTTAACCATAATGTTAAAGGGACGTGGTGGCTCAGTGGCCAAGATGCTGAGCTTGCCGATCAGAAAGGTCGGCAGTTCAAATCCCTAGTGCCGCATAACGGAATGAGCTCCCGTTACTTGTCCCAGCTTCTGCCAACCTAGCAGTTCGAAAGCATGTAAAATGCAAATAGAAAAATAGCAACCACCTTTGGTGGGAAGGTTTAGTCATGCCAGCCACATGACCACGGAGACGTCTCCAGACAGCGCTGGCTCTTCAGCTTTGAAATGGAGATGAGTACCACCCCTAGAGCCGGAAATGACTAGCACACATGTGCAGGGGAACCTCTACCTTTATCTTAACCGTAATGTCCCTGGAACGAATTAATATGTTGTTCCAGTACTTGCTTCATCTGGTGCAGACTTATCACTACATAAATGTGAATGCTTTCCTAAGATTTATTGGAAACCAGTATAGAAATATTGTTGAGGAGTATCCTGTGAATGTCTCATTACTAGATAGGGTCAGTAAGAGGACATTAGTCCAGCAAAAATAACAACCAGAAGAACAAAACACAGAATGTCAATAAAATAATTGATCAGAGAATTTCTGTCATTAGACACTGTTTTTAAAAAATAATAATGATAGAATAAGAATATGAACAAACTTTTCAGGAAATCTTCAGGAGGAGGTTTTGGTATTGTTTAAAACTTCTATGAGGCACTGCAGTCCTCTTGCAAGATTTACATTATTTCAATTTTTAAGGCATTGTCCATTTGTTTTGATAGCACGAACAAAGATTCATCACATCACTGCAAAATTCTTCTAGTCAATCCTTTCTCAGAGCTTACTCCCAAGAGGGATTCTATGTCAGCCACACATTATTGTCTTGAAAGAACACAGACTATGCACAGATGGAAGTAGAAACCCTGAGAAAGGCTTTAGTTTTAAGGGAGGGTACATGATCTGTCTGCAGAAAAATCTCAAATTTCATCATCACTATTTCAAGTTAAATAGAAGTAGCAACTAGTGCATCTAACCTTCAAGGCCTCTCAGAATTCTGATCAAGTTTCAATTTCCGTTTTGTTTGAGGTGCAAATCCATGAAAACGATATGCCTGAAGTTTAAAAAAGAAAATGTATCCCCTACCATCACAAAAAACGAAGAGGGATAGGTAGAATCTGTACTGTGTCTATAGCTTTGCCATAGTCTCACTTCGTACTCCATGCACCACTGCAGTCCACGTGCCTCATAAGAAATGAAGTGCAGTTCCCAACCCACCAAAATATTACTGTAAGCAGAAAATAATCTGAAATATCACAGCTTCGGACTCAGAAGAGATGCTGACAGACATTGTAAAGGTTGCACTGGGATCTGCTTCAATATTAGGCATGTCCCAAAGAAGAGAGAGTGAAAATGGTGAGGCCATGAATATAGGTAGGTCTCAATTTACAGCAGTTTGTTTAATGACCATTTAATGTTACAACAGCACTGGAAAAGAGTGACTTATGACCGTTGTTCAGTTATAACCATCGTACATCCCCAGGGACACACTATCAAAATTCAGATGCTTGACAACTGACTTATACTTATGACGGTTACAGTGTCCTGGGGTCATGTGATCACCGCTTGTGACCTTAAGACAATCAAAATGACAATGTGAAGTGTTAATGCCACTGTATGGTGCCTTGGTAAGGCCACACTTGGAATACTGCATACAGTTTTGGTCGCCACGATGTAGAAAAGACGTGGAGACTCTGGAAAGAGTGCAGAGAAGGGCAACCAAGATGATTAGGGGACTGGAGACTAAGACATATGAAGAACGGCTGCAGGAGCTGGGTATGTCTAGCTTGATGAAGAGAAGGACCAGGGGAGACATGATAGCAGTGTTCCGATATCTCAGAGGGTGCCACAAAGAAGAGGGAATCAAACTATTCTCCAAGGCACCTGGAGGCAGGACAAGAAGCAACGGGTCGAAACTAATCAAGGAGAGAAGCAACTTAGAACTAAGGAGAAATTTCCTGACAGTAAGAACAATTAACCTCTGGAACAGCTTGCCTCCAGAAGTTGTGAATGCCCCAACCCTGGAAGTCTTTAAAAAGATGTTAGATAGCCATTTGTCTGAAATGGTATAAGGTTCCTGCCCATGCAGGGGGTTGGACTAGAAGACCTACAAGGTCCCTTCCAACTCTGCTATTGTATTGTATTGTAAAATCAATGAAGAAGCCAGATTCACTTAACAACTGTGTTACTAATTTAACAATGGCAGTGATTCACTTACCAACTGTGGTGAGAAAGATCATTAAATAGGGCAAAATTCACTTAACAATGTTTCACTTAGCAACTGAAATTCTGGGCTCAATTCTGATTTAAGTCGAGGACTACTTGTAGTGATTAAATTCCAAAAAGTGGATTTAGTATTGCAACTGGAATACTTGTTGGAAAAGTCACATCTAAGGTGCATTAGAGCTAATAGTGACTTCTAATAAGACACCAGCTATGTCCTCTACATCCTTAAACATATTTCCACTTGTAATTAGCTAACAGAACCCAATGTCCATCCACAGTTTTATAAGCAGTAGCACAATAAAGACTGAGGATAGCACAAGGTAATGATGGCAGCCCAAATCTGGATGCTGATTACCCCTATAGGGAGATTTCTGTAGAAATGTGGGCAAAATAAATATGAATTCGTTTGCATTTGGAACTGAATCATATTGCACTGGCATCTTGGACTTCTTGAGCTAATGAGGGAGAAATCTGAGTTGGCTCCCTTAATAATAATCTGCAATCATTTTCCCCGCTTCAGTCTGTGAGTGTGTATATGTGCAGGTGCTTTAACATTCCTCAACTAAATGGTAACAGTGCTATGGAAACTAAGAAATTTGTTGTCTGCCTGTAATTACAAAGCCTCAACAACTGCCATAAGCAATCACTTTATGAGCAATTTCATCAAAATACATCTTTTTTAGCAAAGCTTGTGATTTGCAGCTAATATTGAAAAACATATTTATCCAAAATAGGGGAAAATATTTTAGTCACAAAAGAGGGATGAGTCCAAGTTCTGCTCCATAGTATTATTGTTCTGCTCAGTGATAGACATGGTTCTGCTTATGACAATAAGTATGATATCTAACTAATTTCAAACACATATTTGAACAAATGATGCTACTTTTTATTTCTGCACAGAATTGATCCGGTGCTATCTAGCTAGCTGATGTCCTCTCCGCCCCAAAAGAGGTCATATCCAGCACAATTGCTTAAAAATATGAAGTGGATTTCTAGAGACTAACTAGATCAGGGGTGTCAAACTCAATTTCACTGAGGGCTGCATCAGGATTATGTTTGACCGCTGGGTGACAAGGTGGGCGGGGCCAGAGTGTCATGGATGCTTGTGGTGGCCAGTGAAAATAGGCTCCCAAGCTCCATTCCACCTGCGACGGCCTCCTGCAACCCTCTGCCAGTGAAAACAGAGCTCAGTTTTCACTGGCAGAAGCACTGCGGTCTGGTCCGTCATGTTTCCAGGGCAGCCCCATGGGCCAGATCTAAACACCTGGGAGGCTGGATCCAGCCACCAGGTCTTGAGTTTGACACCCCTGAACTAGATGCTCCCTATCCAACACATCACCTGAAACATTCCATCATTGTAGTCCAGACGAACACATGGAACTAAGTTGTTTCTTTCATCTGCAGCTTCCTAAGCCCTGATCCGTAACCCAAATGATTTTCAGTAATCCGAAATAGTGTAAATCCGTTTTTATTCTTAACTCAGATGAAGCCTATTGCAACTAAACATCCAGTCCTTTCATCCTCTAATCACTTGTTAAGATATATTACCAAAGAAAACAAAAGACAAATACTGCAAATAGGTTAAACAAACCATGTGGCCCAATGATGGGTTACTGCCAGTTTGCAACCCGCACACGTGCCAGACACACGCTGCACACGCATTACACTCTTTGTGCAAACGCAGAACAATTTACAGTGAACTGCGCATACACAGTCACTAAAAAACAAAATGGTGGGAGCCCAGCAGCAGAGAGGGAACTAGTTTGGGGGTGTGGCCGGCCAGGATCGCTACTGGTTCTGCAACCCAGGCCTGAATTCCATTACCAGTTCATCTGAACTGGGCCAAACCAGGAGCAAACCACCTCTGATGTAGTCCTACAGTCTTATTTTACACCCTAATTCCAGGGTCATGCAGCAGAGACTGCTTGCTGAAATCATGTAAAGGAAGGGTTCCTCAACCTTTTCTTCACCATGGAGCCCCCTTTAAATACCTATTCTAGTCAACTAACCTCCAATTGGGTTAGTCCGGGCGAGATGACAAAGACAGGTCTTGAGACCAATATTTGGGCTGAGTTTGATCCTGTAACTCCTGAAGGCATGGACAGGATAGTGGGGCAGCTGAATGCCACCACATATTTATTGGACCCGTGTCCCTCCTGGCTTGTACTAGCCTCCCGGGAGGTTACACGAGGCTGGCTCCAGGAGATTGTTAATGCTTCTTTGAGTGAGGGGTCCCTGCCAACCGTCTTGAAAGAGGCAGTGGTGAGGCCCCTCCTCAAGAAGCCCTCCCTGGACCCAGCTGTGTTATCCAACTACTGTCCGGTCTCCAACCTTCGCTTTTTGGCGAAGGTTGTTGAGAGTGTGGTGGCACGACAGTTCCCCCAGCACCTGGAGGAAACTGCCTATCTAGACTCTTGCCAGTCCGGCTTCTGACCTGAGTACAGGACGGAGACGGCATTGGTCGCGTTGGTATATAATCTCTGGAGGACCTGGGATAGAGGTTGTTCCTCTATCCTGGTCCTGTTACACCTCTCAGCAGCTTTCGATACCATCGACCATGGTATCTTATTGCACCGGCTGGGGGGGTTGGGAGGCACCGTACTACAGTGGTTCTCCTCCTACCTCTCCGACCGGTCGCAATTTGTGTTGGCAGGGGGGCAGAGGTCAACGTCAGGGCCCCTTATATGTGGGGTGCCTCAGGGGTCTGTCCTCTCGCCCCTCCTGTTCAACATCTACATGAAGCCGCTGGGTGAGATCATCCGTGGTTTTGGGGTAGAGTTCCATCTGTACGCTGACGACACCCAGCTGTACATCTCTACCCCTAACCACCCCAACGATGCCGCCGACGTGATGTCCCAGTGTTTGGAGGCCATGCGAGTCTGGATGGGGAGGAATGGGCTCCGACTCAACCTGTCTAAGACCGAGTGGCTGTGGTTTCCGGTGCCACGACATAGCCAGTTAGTTCCATCTCTGGCTATCGGGGGCGAGTCATTAGCCCCAGCAGAAAGGGCTCACAACTTGGGTGTCCTCCTGGACTCTCGGCTGTCCTTGGATGACCATCTGGCGGTAGCCAGGGGGGGCTTCTATCAGGTCTACCTGATATGCCAGTTGTGCCCCTTTCTGGATTGTGACGCCCTACACACGGTCACTTAAGTTCTTGTCATCTCTCGCCTGGACCACTGCAACGCTCTCTACATGGGGCTTCCCTTGAGATGCACCCGGAGGCTCCAGTTAGTGCAGAATGCGGCCGCGCAGGGATCTTAGGAGTTTCAAAATACTCCCATATAATACCTCTCCTGCGCGAGCTACACTGGCTGCCTATGGCCTTCCGGGTGCGTTTCAAGGTCTTAGTGACCATCTTTAAAGCGCTCCATGGCATCGGGCCGGGTTACTTGCAGGACCGCCTACTACCACATACCTCCATTCGACCTGTCCACTCCCACAGGGAGGGCCTGCTTGGGGTGCCGTCCGGCAGACAATGCCGGCTGGCGACTTCAAGGGGAAGAGCCTTCTCTGTGGCAGGCCCCGCCCTCTGGAATGACCTGCCCCCAGACCTCCATACAATCTCAGACCTTCGCCTCTTCTGTCGGGCATTAAAAACATACTTCTTTCATATGGCCGGCCTGGCATAGCTGGTATAGCTATTTTATTATTTTAGTTGGGTTTTAATTAATGTTCTTAGCACGAGCCAAATTTTATTTAATTCTCGTTTTAACCATTGTGACTGTTTGTATTTATTTGTATTTTATATTTTATAGTTCCTGTCCCTGAGTCCCATCTTGGGAGATAGGGCAGTATAGAAATCGAATAAATGAAATGAAATGAAAATGAAACGGACCCCCAAAACTTAACTCAAGATTTAAATCATACAATTTCCTCAAGCCTTCGCTGCAGTAGTGGGATTCAAATATTTGTACTACTGGTTCTGTGGGGGTGGCTTGGTGGGGATGGCAGGAGAAAGATACTGTAAAATGTCTGTTCCCTCCCCACTCCAGGGGAAGGTTACTACAAAATCCCCATTTCTTCCCAATCAGCTGGGACTCAGGAGGAAGAGAATAGATGGGGGCGAGGCCAGTCAGAGATAGTATTTACCAGTTCTCTGAACTACTCAAAATTTCCACTACCAGTTCTCCAGAACTGGTCAAAACCTGCTGAATACCACCTCTGCTTCGCAGACCCCCCCGTGATGACATTGCAGCCCCTCCCAGGGGTCCACAGACCACAGGTTGAGAACCATTGATGTAAAGGATTTTATAGTTACCGTATTTTTTCCATCTTTCTACTCACATTCAGTTTGATAGAAGAGAATTTGTTTCAGAATAAATTAAATGTGGTATTTTGGTCGTACGCTCTTGAGGCAGGTGGGGAGTGAATTGAAACTAAAAGATGGAGGTTTGTACTGTGATGTCATTTGGCAATTTGAAAAATAAATAAATAAATTACACGTTTCATTGTTCTGATGAAACTTCTAGATTCAACAGATGGCTGTTGTTTTGCATTTATCTTGTTACATGGCCGGTGAGTAGTGTGAATATCCTGTTTTTCATCACATAATCAACTTTCTCTCCAGAATGTCTGCAGCCTCCATAGCATTACCATTAAACCCCACAGGAAGAAGTCATAAGGACCTGTCATTCAGTATTTTCAGGAGCAATGCTAAGCAGAGTCCCACCATTGAGAAATGGTTGATAGATTCTTCCATCTCAAAATATCATCCTCCCAATTACGTTGCCCACAGATTATTGGAGAATTTTAAAAAGTAATTTCTACTTAGCTCTCACTGTTCTCTCAGAGGGACCGACATTATTCGTGTATCAAAGTTTCCTTTCGCCTACCGAAACACCTCCCAAGTTTCCCTAAGGCTACAAAGTGCTAAGTGTACGAACTATTCATAGTTCACAAACACATACTGCCTCACAAACAGCCTATTGGTTTCTTCAGTGTTCTCGATACAGCAGTTCAATGTTCCGTATACAGTACACATGAACTAGATATGATAGCATGCATGAGAAACAAGACTTTAAAAGAATTAGGCTTTTTTAATCAGAGTGAACATTTCATTCTGTGTCACTGTTCAGGGAAAAAAGAAGCCGTTACTGTACCTGAGAAGATTCTGAAGATGTGGATGTACCCTTAATTCTACCTAATCTCATTACCAGAGTGTCAGACTATAAACCTCTGTCCTCAGGCACTTTCCTCTCTTAAGTAATATTTGTGCTTCCCAACCCCCAGGTGTTCCTGTCATTTTGGGACAACTAATTAAGTTTGCACTGATTAAACTGATGTACATTTATGCCTATAAAAACCCTGTTTAAACCATTAAGTTCTTTCCGTCACTAATTCTCATCCGACTATAAAAAGCATGAACTAAAATGCCCCAAACATTAACATCATGAAGGTCTCCAAAACATTAATGAAAGTGTATTATGTAGGCAAACTGGCCATGGACATCCATTATAACAAGAAGGTTTGAGGGAAGTATAGAAATCCAGGGAGGGAAAAAAAACATCATAAAGGGAAGTAAAAAATAGAAAATATTAATGACATGGCATACTGTGTAAAAAAAACCACCAGAAATAATTAAAACAGGAAGAAGTTCCATTAGATTAGATTTCTAGAACCTGGTGCTCATTACATTATTGCAACTACAACTTGACTCAGTTGTGTCAGAATTCACTTGAGTCATATTTGCTAGGAGTTCTTGCATTTATAATCCCAGCACATCTGGAGGGTACCAGCAGTAGTGGCAGGGGTGGGTTCTAGCCGACATTACTGCTGGTTTGCTCAGGGGCACGCTGCACATGCATGCATGTGCTGAGTGCATGCCGTGTGCACATGCACAGTTTAATAGAAATTGTTGTGCGCATGTGCAGAACTCAAAACCAAGATGACTGTGGCAACTGGGGAACCAGTTCAGAGGTGTGGCCAGCTTTGGTTGCTGCCAGTTCTGCAACCCAGACTGGCATACCACTACCAGTTCAGCCAACCTCTGAGTAGTGGGATTCAGCCAGTTCACACTGGTTCAGGCAAACCGGTTGTTAAATTACCCACCCACCCTCCACTATCAAAGTGGATCCTAGGAGCTGTGCTGCAATAGAGAAATGGGCAACAGAGCAGCCAGCACAAGGGAAGGAGAAGGTTGCTTTCCCCCTTTCTTCTCCCAACTCCTTCCCGCGTTCCAGCTTCTCCTTTGGTATTTCTCCATTGCAGCACAGCGCCCAGGATTCACTTTGATAGCGAAGGGGGTATAAAAATTTGCCTGGCCAAACTAACTGCACAGTCTCCCCTACATTGGTCCCAGCTTCAATCGTGCTGCCAACTTAATTCCTTGCCATTCTCACTTTTGCCCACAGACTGACCAACACCCCTTCCCACAGCTCCACAGGGAGGAGGGAATCCGTCCCTCCCCTTCCCATCAAATCTTCACCTTCCCAGGCGAGCTCTTGGGAACATCAACTCCTTGTCTCTATGGTAACTCCCCCTCCTTGGAAACAGCCAAGAGTGGAAAGGGTGGAAATTTAACAACGAGTTTTCTGAGGGTCAGGTTGGATGTCGTGGGAGGCTCGTCCCACATGTGTGGCAGAGCTGGAGGATGGGGATGGGCCATGTCTCCACAACAGTCAACCTGACCCTGGGAAAACTGAATGTTAAATTATTTGAATCCCACCACTGGGTAGCAGGATGAGAAAGGCTTCAACTTCTTTAATATAATGAGATTTATTAGAACTGTGATTCAAATCACTGTAAAACTTTCTACAACATACCGTATTTTTCATACTATAAGATGCTCCAGAACATTAGATGCACCTAGCTTTTGGGGAGGAAAACAAGAAAAAAAAATCTGCCTGTGTGTCCTAGCATCCATCCAGTATTATAGCATCCTTGCATCAAACAGAAAACAGCCTAGTCAGTTTCAGCATGTGATTGCAGCCCCAGCATGTGGCTCGTCAGGGCTCTGCTCTGTGGCAACCACCACCGGTCAACTGCTCTGAGTTGCCACCACCACTATCAGGGAACACTGGAGCCTTCACTGCTGAGCAGCTGATTGGCAGTTGGATTTTCATCCAGGAATATCCCCGATCAGCTGTTCTAGGCAGCGAGAATTGCCGCAGTCCATTCACTGCAGCCCGTTCTCTGTGGTCCATTCATTGTGGACCATTTGCCATGGCTCATTTGCAGCAAATGGGCTGCAACCCATTCACTGCAGCCCATTTGCCACCGTTGTGGCACGGCGGCAGTGAACGGGCGGTGGCCACTATAGCAGTGATAGGCAGCGGTAGTGATGATCCCTGCCACCTAGAACAGCTGATTGATGCCGCATCAACCTCCCCTCTCCCTCAGTGCAATATTCACTCTATAAGATGCACAGACACTTTAACCCACTTTTTGGGGGGAGGGGAAAATGTGTCTTATATGCGGTAATCCATAATTTTGTCAGCTTTCGGAAACATTAATTAAACAATTCATTTGAAATGGCAACTATGATCTGCCAGAACAAATGAGACAAACTCTTGAAAGAATATTAATAAAGGGTTATGTTGCCATTCTTTGCCAGAAGCTCATCCCAAAATAGAATATAAGGTACAAAATTATTGACCAAAGAGAACTACATCATTGCAGTCTCGCTGTTACATTATTCTTGGAAGGAAAATTGACTTCAGATGCTATTAAAAAACAAAACCTTGGTTGCTTTTTCCAGAATTTCTTCTCATTACTTGTCAATAATTCTGCCTCATGGAACACACACTCAGAAGACTTTATACAGTTTTAATATGGATTTTACTGTATGTAATTTTAATCTTTGATTGGGAAGCACCCAGACTTTGTCATAAGATGGGTAGCTGTGTATATATTTTAAATGAATAAATACATTACTGTACTTCATTCAAGATTTATTCCCAATTGAAAGTTTTCTCATAATTGGAAGGTGATTTTCTGCTGCAAAATTCTAAAAAACAAAAAGATAATGAGGACCATTGGCAATTTTTGTTCAAGCTTTGGATAATTAGTCATTTATGCTTTCCTATGTAAAAAGTCATACTGATTAAAACTCCGCTTCTTCATATTAATTGTACATATTCCAGCCAACATCAGATTTTCTTGTGGCAGCTCACCAATTAGCAGGTATATTCATCACTGGCCCATTTTTCTGTTTTAAATAAAATCCATGCAAATCTTTCCCCCAAATATGTTTAGGGCCAACCTCAGTGGCTGTGTTTCATCTCCAATTCAACTGATATAAAGGTTTTGAGTGTACCAAAGGTGCTTTTTCAAAAAGCAACTGTGCTTTGTTTTTTCCATTGAAGATGTTTTGCTTCTCATCCAAGAAGCTTCTTCAGTTCAGAAGAAGAGCTGCCTTTTGAAAAAGCACCTTTGGAACAACTATGACCTCAATGACTGAGAATCTCCATAGACGTTTTGAGTGTACTAATAGAATATGTGAGATGACCTTCATTTTGTTTTTGATGATTTTTTTTTTACAAATTCCCAAGATATTTCTATAGTTTGTTTTAAAAGTTGAAAAAATAAATTTGTACATAGAGTTCCAAAGTCATTTCCCAAATCTAATAAAATAAATAATTTTAAACAAACAAACATAACTGTTATTAAAAACTCATACAGCAATTCCAAGTACATTAAAAATTGCAAATAATAAAAATCAAAACAGCAGCTTACATTAGGCAAAAGCAATGAAATGAATATGCAGTATGATTTGTTTACAATAAATATAATGACCTGAGGGCTAACAAAATTGTCAAATTCTAAATTTACCAACCAACAAATTTTGCCATTAAGACTTATAAAACAGTCATACAGCCATTCTCAGGAACTATTTCCAACCACTTTCACCAGTTATATATAGTTTTAAAAACATTTTGAAATGCACCCAAATTTACTTGATACTTATCAGTTTTATACTGCTAGAACCATCTGCCTTTTATCAACAGCATTTCAGTATTGCAGTATTAAAGTTGACCAGTGGTGGGATTCAAGTTTTTTTTTACTACTGGTTCTATGGACATGGCTTGGTGGGTGTGGCTTGGCTTGGTGGGCATGACAGTGGAGGATACTGCAAAATCTCCATTTCCAACCCACTCAAGGGCAAGGATACTGTAAAATCTCTATTCCCTTCCAACCCCACTAACTTGCTTTCAGCTCCGTTCTCCTGTGCAGGGCAACAGAAGAAGGCCCAGCCAATCAGTTGGGACTCAGGGGGAAATAGATGGGGGCGGGGCCTGTCAGAGGTGGCATTTGCCGGTTCTCCAAACTACTTAAAATTTCTGCTACTGGTTCACCAGAATTGGTCAGAATTGGCTGAATACCACCTCTGAAGTTGACTCAATTTTATCCCTGGAATGTTGTATGTTTGATCCTTCAATCAGTGGTGGGATTCATCCAGTTTGCATCACGTCAGGAGAATCGGTTGTTAACTTTCTGAGCAGTTTGGTGAACTGGTTGTTGGAAGAAATCATTAGGGCCGAGAACAGGTTGTTAAATTATTTGGATCCCACCACAGCCTTCAATCACTGCCAAAGTCCACTGCCTAGAAGAATCCTAACTAGCCTGGCACTCTTTTAACTGCACAGAGAAACTGCCTACACATGCAGTAAATCCTTTCCTGAAATTAATTACTTAATTGGCCAACTGTTTGCACCCCATACATCCCAAATGGCATGTGAAACTGAAGTATAAAATATTTTTAAGCAAACAAGCAAAAACTACAATAACACTTTAAATTAAAATTCAGCCAGTATAGTAATTCATAAATGAAGGCAAATATACGTGTCCCAGGATAATGTTGCAGCATCTGACCTGGGTCGGTCACTGGCACTTAAGGCTTAGGTTTCTGACTCACACTGGAGCCCATCCTGAGGGAATTTCACTCTCACCAGAATAGGAGAATAAAATCTATAAAATATAAGTACATATACTGGTGAGAGACAAGTTCCCCGAAGATGAGCTCCAGCATGAGTCTGAAAGCTCGGAAGACTAAACCTTGGGTTCTGGTGACCGACCCAGGTTGGATCGAGTTTACTCTTTCCTGAGTTAGAAAAATAAATTGAATACCATATAAAACAGCTGAGTATTTGTTTTGTGGATGCCCACTGCTTACCTTGTGCATATTGTTTGCATTTGGAAATTGTTGGGCTTTTTCACCTTGGAACTCTTGATTTCATATCCTTTGTGTAACTGACCAGGCTCTGCAGATCCTGTTTGGAGACTATTGGTTTTATAGTCTTGACCGAATAGACCAGGGGTAAGGAACTATGGCTCTTTTATGACTCATAGACTGCAATACCCAGAATACCCATGCTGGCTCAGGAATTCTGGGTAGTGAAGTCCATGAGTCATAAAAGAGCCATAGTTCCCTAGCCCTGGAATAGACAAATGAACCAATTTCAACCTTGTCAATTCCAGATGAGAAAAGAAAGTTTTTCTCACAGTTTTCTCTACAATGCTAGAGAAATTAGAATAATTTTTGAAATGGCTTACTTTTTTTGTAAATTTCTGCCTTTTAATAAAACCTATTAGTCACCAAAGATACTATTGTAAACTAATATAACTCTTTTCCTAAATGGTTGCACTGTGATAGCCTTCTGCAAGCTGGCCTCTCCAGGTTGTCTAGATTACAATTACCCAAATGTCTTTAGGCATGCTGAGTTCTGAAAGCTTTAGAATAAGGGTGTCAAACTCGCGGTATCACAGCATCATCACATTTTCCCCCTTCGCTAAACCGGGCAGGGGCGGGGCCAGCATGAGATGCATCTGGCCTGAGGGCCACGAGTTTGACACTCCTACTTTAGAACATAGAACATACGTAAAACAATATGGTTGGAAGGGATCTTGGAAGTCTTTTAGTCTAACCCTCTACTCAAGCAGGACATTCCAAACAAATGGCCGTCCAGTCTCTTATCATCCTGCAGTGATGGAGCACCCACAAATTCCAGAGAGATGACATTCTGCCCACGAATAGTTCTCACTGTCGGGAAATTTCTCTTTAGTTCTATTAGAAAACTGCTGTGCATCTATTTCCCTTCCCTACAGGAGTTTTTAAACATTAATAGTTTTGGTGCCTTTCACTTAAGAGCTTTTGGGGCCCTATTCATTAGGAATTTGGACAATTTGAAGTCTGAAACTTTCTTGAGAATGCCATAAAAATATTAAAACCCTTGTAATTCTAATGTTCTTTTGTCCTGCCTAGATTGGAATCATGTCAATCAATTTCCCCAAACACTCTCTCTTCAACCAGCTTTACTGTTGAACCTTGCTTCCTATGCTCATAAGCGTTTCCCCAAACAGGCCATATCATGAGTTCTGTTTTTCCACTGGACAAAAACATTAACCATAGAATAGATGAAAGGAAGAACTCTCATAGATATCGTTAAGAAAAAAATAAGTGGGCCAATTATACCATCATCTCTCCTGTATCTGCATTTTCCCTTCTCTCACATGCTTATATGTGTGGGAGAGTGCCAGCAAGATTGAGAATAGGTGTTGTCATAGCAACTGTAGCTCTGTGGACCCAATTTCAAATCTCTACAATTAAGCTGGCAATGTGCAATGGGACACTTTCCCCATCATGAAGAATTATTAAAGGTAGCAACAATGAGGATATTAACTCTAGAAAGTGCTTAACAGCTAGTCATGTTAGGGTGAATATGTACCACCATGGGCTGGAAGAGAGAGACTTGGTTCATATGTGCTCAGGTACTTAATGAATGCCTCTCAGTTGCACATGGCTACAAGGCTGACAGCCATCAGTAAGATTGCAGAAGTTGGGTTTCCTTCAAAGAGTGAAATTAGTGGAACCAGAGGTGGTATTCTACCGGTTTGGAGTGGTTCGCCCAAACCGGTAGCAGAAATCACAGGTGACCCCTCCCACCCACTCTGACCCTATGGCATCCCATTTAGGTCCTCTTTTCACCAAAAGCACATGCGCAGAAGTCTGTGCTCACTCACATTTGTGAATCGGTAAGGAAAGTAAGTGTATACTACCCCCAAGTAGAACAATATGAACTCAACCAGAAGTAGTATTCTGCTGGTTTGTCCTGGTTCAAGCGAACCGGTAGTGGCGGCAAGGGGGAGGTTCCACCCACCCAGATGTCATCATGGATGTTCTGCACATCTGCTGAAGCACCCCGTGCGAGCTCCTAGTTCTGAACCGGTAGCGAAAATAATAGCATTTCATGCCTGAACCCAAGCACTTCACGCCAAATGCATGCTAACTTGATTACAACGCTGTCCCAAAGCCTTGTGCTGCCTGAGGAGAAAGGCAACAAAAGGTATTTAACTTCAGGGTTAAAGAGGTAGCATCTTCTTCCAACTCATGGAGGCAGATCGGCTTACAGAAGCAACACAGCTCTCCCCTCTGATGGAGTGAAATCTCCAAAGGCTGTTGCCTCTCACTGATGAATGGTAGGCCTGGTTCTTGTTCTCTTCCTTCCGTAAAGTTTTTTATTTTTCATTGTCATAACATATAAGAACATAAGAGCATAAGAATAGCCTTGCTGGAACAGGCCACAGCCCATCCAGTCCAGCATTCTGTCTCACACAGTGGCTCACCATTTGCTTCAGGGTATTCTCAAGCATATAATCACATGAATACAACTTATCAAGGAGAGAAGCAACTTAGAATTGAGGAGAAATTTCCTGACAGTTAGAACAATTAACCAGTGGAACAACTTGCCTCCAGAAGTTGTGAATGCTCCAACAGTGGAAGTCTTTAAGAAGATGTTGGATAGCCATTTGTCTGAAATGGTATAGGGCTTCCTGCCTAGGCAGGGAGTTGGACTAGATGACCTCCAAGGTCCCTTCCAACTCTGCTATTGTATAACTTTGAGACATAGCCAACATCGTATTATATTGTTAAATGTTTACATCAGTTCATCTTACCATCAACTCCCCAAAAGAAAAAGGAAAAGTTATTGGCTCTTCTTCTCTCCATACACTATATTTGTGCGTTCACTTTCTTCTCCCTCTCTCATCCCCCTCCCAGCCTCCTTTCTTCTCTCTGTTCTGCGTCCCTTCTCTACTTCCCCTTCCTCTCTCCTTCTCCTCTCTCCCCTTTCCACTTCTCATTTCTCTCCTCCTTTCCCCCCCTCCTACCCTCCCTCCTGTCCCTCTCCTTCCCTCCCCTCTCTCCTTCTCTTCCCACTCTTCATCTCATTTGCTTGGTGTATTTCAGCTTCTGAGCAAGCTCCATTTCATGTTGATAGTATTTATAGTTCCTTTTCAATATGTACATACTTAATTTTAAATATATATTCTCCTCCTTTTAAAAAAGAAAAGAAAAATAGAACAAAAAAGTATACATATATAGTCATTGTACTTTAAAAAAAACAACAGCCTAATTTTGGTCGAGATGTAGACCTGGTTACAATTCCTAGCTATTCTCATCGTCATCTTTTTATAATTATACATTCTTATGCACCTCCAATTTGTCATTCTGGTTCTTGTTGCCCCACAAAGAAAACACATTTAGAGCAACATTGCTTAAAAGACAGCTGCTTCATTTTTTTTAATGTACTATTCCAACATAGTTGAAATGTCTTTGTTTTGCAGTTTGAGCTCACTAATTCAGATACTGTCCTCTGAAAAAACAGAAAAGGCTTTGCTCCATTATTGATGTGATGACATGGTAATTAATATTATTGTTCATCACACACAGTCAGCCAGATGTTCAGACTGCATTTGGCATTTTTGTCCACCTATCAAGTCCTTCCCAAGGACCTGGGGTAGACCAATATTATTATTAATGTTATTATGTCATTAAATTTAATGTGCCTACTCTAGTGGACTGTGGGTGGCTTACAAAATATAATACTAGATTAAGAACGATTTTAAAAAACCATGAACAAAGCAAAACAAGACAGCCTAAAGTAAACATAACCTTTAAAGGAAAGTATGACAAAGCCTTCTCCAAACACATTAACTTCAGACCTGGGACCAAAGCCAAGTTTTTAAGAGACACGACAGGAGTCCACAATTCCCATCAGCAAAAGTACATCATCAGGGATTTGGGGTTTTTTACAGCAGCAGATAGAAATCTATCCTCTTAAAAATGAATGGCCAGTGCTCACTTTGCAAGAGGTTACTTGACTTTTAAAATGGGAAATAAAACTTGAAGCATTTGCAAAGTTTAAAAGAATTATATATACATACACACACACACACACACACACACACACACACACACACACACACACATATAATTCTTTTAAACATATAAAGACAGACAAAAGTTTAAAAACATACTTATGGCCTCTTAAATGCAACCACTCTATAAATTCCCAGGGACCTACAGGACCACATAAAAGATGCTGGTGTGCCATATGATTTACACATTTTGATAGAAGATAACTAATAATATAGACCAGTGATGGGTAACCTTTTTCTAAAGGTGTGCCAAAACTGTGCATGCATGTGCTATCACATACGTGCCCACCCTCATGCGCACAGCCCGCCTTGTGTGCGGGGGGGGGGGGGTTGCCCTCCCCAGGCTCCAGAGACTTTCCTGAAGCTTGGGGAGGATGAAAATGCCCCCTCCCCAGCCCCCCAGAAGGCTGAAAATCAGCTGGCACATGCACACTGGAGCTGAGGGCTGCCATGCCAGCAAATATGCTGTAGTTCTGCCTGCCGCCTGTGGCACACGTGCGAGAGATTCGCCATCATGGATATAGATTCTTAATTGCCTCTTTTCCAGGCGACACTAAATAGAAAAATAGCTGACATTGTTTTGTAGGAAGTTAGCACCCTCTCCTAGAAAAATGAAATATTTTAGGAAATATTAAAAAGGCAGAAAATTATATTTCCCTGGATGAGAAAAGGAGAAACATGTTTTTAAAGACAAAGCAGCTCCCTGCCCCCCACTACCTTTGTCAATGGGTGATTAAGGCCTGAGCCAGTCTATTCTACATAACAAAGATCTACCTACTTCAGGCAGAGCCATAACAGGCATCCCAAGCCCTTTCGTTACATCACCACCCAGCAAGTCTCAACCAAACCTGAACTCAAGAGACAGCCTACAGAGTTAGCTAAGACCCCACCCTCTGGAGGTCTGACAGCCAGTGGGATACATTTCTTGTACAGGAATAGGAAACTATGGTGCAGCCCAGAGAGGGTATAAAATTCAGAGACTCTCAGCATCTCTGCCCTTTTTTCTTCAAGATCTTCAAGGCCCCTTTTCTCCCAGGACCTCAAACCATGTGATCCTGTTCACCATCAATAAACCTTCTTTCCAAGCAGCCACCATGTTTCCAGTGTCTTTCTCCCCACTTGGAACTGAACCCAGAAGGACATTTCTTCCAACAGTTTCAAGAAAAACAAGAGTTATAGTAAAAAAGATTTTGCTTTCTTTGGGCTGCACAGATTTGAATAGGATAGATCACTGTAGGAGGATTGATCAGCTTCCTCACAGATTATGATTTCCTCAGTCTTCTTGTTAATCTCTTCTAATTTGTCTCCAGTTACCTAGCACAGCCTTCTCCAAAAACTGGGATTTTTTCGATGTCCATTTATCCTGAATGTACCAGATTAAGGAAGGCACGAATATCAAAATAAATCAGCTTCAGCAGCAAATGTATTTGGCCTATGATAAACAGGTGGATTTGTTTTCTATTTGAGTTATGCTTTGTGCTAAACCCCTGTCCTATTTATTCCTTACAAAAGATTCTGGAGAATAGGTATATGAAGTATTAAAATTAATTTTAACCCAGCAATATACTGAAGCTGTAATGACAAAGGTCTTGGGTAAGGTAGGCATGGGAAGGATAAATGCTCATGGCAAAATAAAAGGTCCCAAGGCAGAAACAACAGGAGAGCCAGCCATTTGGCTTGCGTACAAGAAGGAACAGTGCTGTGCTTGTTCAAAGCTGTTCTATTTGGGCTGTTTGCTAGTTCGGTTTAATGAGCATCAGTTTCACCTTGTCATTCTAAGCAGCATGACCTACTCAAAGCTGATTTTGTATAGCGGTGCTTAATCATAGCCTTGGGTACTAGCTACTGCTCTCTTCAGCCAGCCAAATTGTAATACAGAAGACACTTCTCTACAATTTCTTTTTTCTTCTGAGTTTACACATGGAAGGAAAACGTTTCGACTAAAAATTTCTCATGATGAAAAAGAGAACTATTTTCTAAAGTTGGATAAGGCGTATAAATTTAATAAAAATTTAAAAATAAATTAATATAAAAAGGGTTTTTTTGAAGACAGATGGAAGATGCTAAGCTTGTTGATTAGAAAGGTTGGCAGTTCAGTGGTTCGAATCCCTAGCGATACATAATGGAGTGTGCTCCCATTACTTATTCCAGCTTCTGCCAACCTAGCAGTTTGAAAGCATGTAAAATGCAAGTAGAAAAATAGGAACCAACTTTGGTGGGAAAATAACAGTGTTTTGGGAGATCAAATTGCAGTCTCAATTTTGTGTTCAGTGTTTAGTCATGATGGCCACATGACCATGGAGTTGTCTTTGGATAACACTGGCTCTTCGGCTTTGAAACAAAGATAAGTACCATCCCCTAGAGTCGGGAACAACTAGCACATATGTGCGAGGGAAACTTTATCTTTACCTTAAGCTATAGGAAGGGACATCTGATAAACAATAATCATCCCTAACCATAGCACGGAAGATCTCATGAAGATGAAAGAATGGATGGTAGAAATACATTTTAAATTTAAAGGCACAAAAGCTGTGTAAATATAATTAGTCCTCAAACTGTATATTTTTTTCTTCCTTAGGTTAATCTATTGCTCATAAACTGGAATCTTATTACACACTTGATTGATGCTTACCTTAATTTTCTAGCTTTTTCTATTTCTAAGTCAAATTGACATAGAAACCATCCAAATCTTTAATTGTAATAACAAATGAGAGATAACCGATACCCCAATAGCAAATAAAATAACAGAAAATGCTATCAAAATGGTGTAAACAGACTAACATTTTGAATCAGGGGCCTAAAGAATTTTTATTTGTTGATCCAACCCCATAGGTATTAACAATGATCCAACATACATATGACAAAATTGAGACTGCAGTTTGATCTTCCAAAATCTATCTACTTGGAAATAGATCCCATTGAATTAAATGGGACCATTCAAATCATCACACGTACAATTGCAATACCAAATTCCATGTGTATTATTACTATACAGTTTTCATTTAATCCACTGGTATAGTAGATCATCAAGGGTTAAAGAATATCTACCCATCACAATCACACAACATTTTAACCTTATTTCTAAAAGATTATCATTACTTTTCAACTTTTGAAGAAATGGAATTAGTTTCTTAATCTCATCCTATTTGACATGTCCGTACCCAAAGATAACATAGTGAAATCTAATCAAATCTAGTCAAGTCCTTTATATTCTTACCCCTAATGGATTGATTGAATCTTGTCAAACTGAAGCTATAAGCTTCTAAAGTACTAAATTTATCCTGAGAGATTCTATGTTATGGTTACCCTGAACCTCTCCTCCTCGTGCCATCCAGCTAGGAATTGTGCATAGTTTAGGATTCTCTCTGATGGCATGTACTCCCTCATGCCTAGACAAGCTCTGGCTGCCCAAACTCCTTTCCCCTACATCTTCAGATGCACATTCCATCACACTTCAAAAATGAGAAGTTTGAAAAATTTGGTTCATTGTAAAAGGAAGTCACTGTAAGCTTATAGGCATTTTGACACATTTGGGTTTACTTACAGGTGCCCAGGTTTTATCCAATTGGAGGTACACAGGGCTATTATATAAATTTGGCAACCGCTATTTCCAGTGTCAACAATTCCACCTTGATGTCTTGTCTTCTTCTCCTCCTCCAGCTTGGCCAGACTCTCATTTTTAATTTAACTTAGGAGACAAGCAGATTAGCCTTGTTCTCAGCAGTATAGATGCCAATAGGTGACAAGGTAATACAGAAGACAGATAAAAGAGAACCAAACAACAGAGATGAGCTATCCAGGACTTCTACTGGAGATAGACTTCCAGAGGAGGTATTGAACAAAGCTCTGCAAAAGCACTGCCTATCATCAAGTCAGTAGATCAGTTTCTTGGAACCTCTATAGATAAGAAGAGGACAAGAGAATATCCACCTGTGCTCCAGAGAGCAGAAGTGTGGTTTTGCACAGGTTTGAGTGCTGGGAGATTAAGAAATTAGCCATCTTGCTCACAACCACAGCAGAAATTTTTGACACGAAATGCAAACCTCACTTCTTAATCACTTTTGAAAATGGTCTATTAACTGGCTTAAAGCTATCAGCGACCTTTTAGAATGTCACATTTGAAAAGTCATTGGGTGAGTTTTATCTTCTCAAGAAAAGAAAAGAAAAGAAAATATTTATTTTATACTCTGCCTTTATTGTTTTTATAAACAACTCAAGGCAGCAAACATATCTAATGCTCCTTCTTCCTCCTATTTTCCCCAAAACAATAACCGTGGGAGGTGCCCCATGCCCTCGTGACATCCCGACTGGACTATTGTAACTCTCTCTACATGGGGCTCCCCTTGAGGTGCACCCGGAGGCTTCAGTTAGTTCAGAATGCGGCCGCGCGAGCAATTATGGGCACCTCCAGGTTTGCCCATGTAACACCGCTCCTGCGCGAGCTGCACTGGCTACCTGTCGTCTTCCGGGTGCGCTTCAAGGTGTTAGTTATCATCTTCAAAGCGCTCCATGGCTCGGGACCTAGCTATCTGCGAGATCGGATCCTGCCCCACACATCCTCACGACCGATTCGCTCCCACAGAGAGGGGCTTCTCCGGGTGCCGTCCACTAGACTTTGTCAGCGGGCGACGCCCAGGGGAAGGGCGCTCTCTGTGGCGGGCCCGGCCCTCTGGAACGACCTTCCCCCTGATATTAGAACGACCACCGACCTCCGCTCCTTCCGGGTAAAATTGAAGACCCATCTCTTTCGACTGGCCGGCCTTGAATAGTTCTCTCTGTCTTTTAATTACAAATTTTAATGGGTTTTAATTATATATTTTTAGCATAGGTAGATTTATTTAATTTTATTTTAAGTAATGTTTGTATTTTGTATATTGTTTTTAATTATGCCTGTGCACCGCCCCGGGTCCCTGTGGGGAGAGGGTGCGGTTAATAAATCTTAATTTGATTTGATTTGATTTTGATTTGAGTTGGGCTGAGAAGGAGTCACTGGCCCAAGGTCACCAAGCTAACTTTCATGGCTAAGGCCAGACTTCAGCTCACAGTCTCCCAGTTTTTAGCTTAATGTGTAAACCACTAGACCGGGGTAGTCAACCTTTTTATACCTACCACCCACTTTTGTATCTCTGTTAGTAGTAAAATTTTCTAACCGCCCACCGGTTCCACAGTAATGGTGATTTATAAAGTAGGGAAGTCAATTAAATTTAAAAAAGGAAAGTGCTTCAGTATCGGACAAAACCCCTACCACCCACAATGAAAGCTGGAACGCCCACTAGTGGGTGGTAGGGACCAGGTTGACTACCACTGCACTAGACCAACAAAAGTCTAAATAAGATTTTAATCTAAGAAAATTATAAATGGATTAATGGTGCAGATAAATTTAAAATGTTGGTTTTTATTATAAAAGATGGAATTAGCTATAAAAATAAATAACTTCTCATGGGCAATAGATTTTTGGGTAACCTGGTAAGTGCAAGTCATAACAAAAAATAACTGATGGTTTTAGAGACCGGACAGGTGAAGATGAAAAAGTACAAACTTGATGTCAACCCATCCCACTTGATCAGACAGGAGGAAAGGTTGCATGATAGACCCCCTCAGTTAAATATTTTGACTGGCAAGATTTAGGAAGAAATCTATTGCTCCCATCCATTGGAACATCTTACCTTCAAAGGTGAGGCCTTCTGGCTTTCCAGAAAAGCATGAGGATCTGGTTCTGCCAATTGGCATTGGGGGTAGGGTTGTGTCTAAGAGTGATATGCAACCTCCCCAAAGCTCTGTAACCTTTTAACCTTTACATTTCAAACCACTAATTATAACTTGGTTTTAATTCTATTTTAACTCTATTTTTATTTCATTTTTTACATTGGTTTTTTTTAAATTTGTAAACCATCCAGAGTCATTTCGATGATATGGGCATTGTAGAAATTTGATAAAAGAAATAAATAATACTTGGACTTACAAAATGAAACAAAGCATTATAGCATCAGAAATATTAAAGGAGAACTTTGAATAATGAAGTCAGTCATTAGTAACTGTAATACCAACATCATCAGATATGATGTTGCTTCTATGGACAGACTATGTCTAGAATACGTTAATGAAGCCATGGAACAAATTTTATCTGAAAACAATAGAGAAAGTACAGAATGTGGAACTACAAATGAGAATAATTTTGAGAAGGACTTTTTATTGGATATACAAAAGAAACTGCCTAAGTTTTAAAAATTAAATGGAAAATACAAACAATAAACCAAGAAAATAACTTGGGAAATATTTTCTTATTGGGTATACAAAAAAAGATTGTTAAAACCTTGAAAAGGTCTATGGAGTGGGATAAAGAATCAAAGAGAAATAAAATCCTACAGTATTATTTGATTGAATTAATGTTTAAGGTTGTTAGAAGTAAAAGGAAAGAACGTTAGAAGTTAAAAAATAATATCAAGTACAAATAATATCTGATTGAATTAAAGTAAAAGAAAGGAAGACAGATAATGATTTATTTGATAAAGGTTAAAACAAGATATAGTAGAGTATAGTAGAGATGCTACTTCTGGCAACTCTTTATTTGTCTTTTGTGGAATAGAAAAAAATGGCAATTTTATTAAAGATTATAATTACAACAATAACAATTAATACAAAGTGAAAAAAGAAAAGAAAAAGAAGAAACAACAGGAAGAAAAGGGGGAAAGGAAGGAAAGGTAAGATAAAGTTGGTTTATTTGATCAAGTTTAAAACAAGATCTGTTGTTACTTCTGGCAACCTTTTATGGACTTTCTGTTGATTATTGATTTTATGGCTTTGCTTATAATAAGAGATTGCTATGGGATGAAAAGATATCTGTAATTCTATAGGGGATGTAGAGTTACTAAATTTGTTTATATTTGTGATGAAGGTTGGAAGTCCCTTCATATATTTTTTCTTTATTATATTCTTTCTTTTTCTACTAGCTTTTTTTTTGCACGCATGATTCTTTTTTCTCTTTTCTTTCTCTAAGTCTGGTTTGCATTAGTTTTTAGTACTGTAATCAAGATTCTTAATTTAAAATTATATTTACATTAAAAAGGATTTCTACTAGTGATTACACACTTTCTGTTCAATCTGCTTGATGAACTTCTGTCTGGAAGCATATTTTAAAATAGTATAAGATATTATAAGATAAGATATAAGATATTGCCATTATTCAGTTGATTCTGTCTCAGTTTAATTCCTGAGAAAAGTCACATCATACTCTTAATATATGGTTTGCTTAAACCTGATTTATTGCATGGTTTATAGGATACATGAACATATTCTTCTGCAAACCACAGCTTATCTCCACATAGTTAGTGAGAACACAGTGTCCTCATCTGGAAGAAAGGGGGAATAAAGGTATTTTTCAAGATATTTCTTAGTCATTCAAAAGTAATCAATGTTCTTAACAAAAGGACCTACTAGACAATGTGAGAGACTATTAAGATCATTTTCAATCACTTGAATCATACTTTCCTTGATCTTCAAATCTGCTTGAAGAAGGTTTGCTTCAAATTCATGCTCAGCCATAAGTTATAATGTTTCTCATTGTTGCCTCTGAAGCCATTTAGATGTCAAACAAAGAAAGATTTATGAGTTTTATTTTCCAACTCTGTTGCTAGAGCAGTCAAAACAACACAGGGAAAAGGATAAACTCTTCATTCCTCTGTCCCTCATTCTTCTGGCAAAACTTCCAAAAAAGAACTGATATATCTCTTTGATGGAGAAAATTGTGTGCAGATAAGACTCTCATATCTTGCCAAGAAAAGCAAATATGCTGAGTCACTCATGCATCCATTTTAGATGTTTGCTAAGCAATGCCTGGAACCAGCCACCTTGAAATTAGTTCTCCATCTGTCAAATGATAAGATGAAGTACTGTTGCATAGACTAATTGACTTAAACATCATTCATATACATATACACATAAAAGTACCACATACAGGCAGACATTCTTCGATCTGAGGCTTAGTGTTCACTGAGAATAATAAAAGTCATGTTGTATTTTAAAGGGAGGAATACAAATTTGCCTGTAAAGAATGGAAGGCTGTTCTTTTATATTTCTATAGACATATAAAGTTGTTGATGAAAATCACCTGTATTAAAACATTTTCCCCGCCCCCCCAATCTTATCTTCTAGTATCAAAAATGAATTGGGCTTTCTTATTGGATTCTTCCTTTTTTCCCTTTTCAATGTTATAACAAGATCCACATATGAGGTTAAGTCATAGTTTGACAAACTGTTGCCTTCTGAGTATAACTACAATTATTTGTTTGTTTGCTTGTTTCATCAAGCTTGTAGTAGACAACATATATATGTATAAACATGATTTTGGATACATGAAATAGATACAAATAAAAAGAAACATTAGGACAGGGACAGTAGGCATGTTGGTATACCTATGCACACCCCTTACAGACCTCTTAGGAATGGGGTGAGGTTGACAATAGACAGTCTAAGGTTAAAGTTTTAGGGGTTTGGGGAAGAAACCACAGAATCAGGTAGTGTATTCCAGGCATTGACCACTCTGTTGCAGAAATCATATTTTCAGCAATCACATTTGAAGCGGTTTACCTTAAGTTTGAATTTATTGTATGCTCATATATTGTTACGTTTGAAGTTTAAGTAGTCATTAACAGGTATGACATTGTAGCAGTTTCATGCTATATGCTAAGTGATAAATCATGATATATCTACTGTGGCTAAATGCAAAAGGTACACTAAGCAAAAACAAAACAAACCCACATTGCCATTTATCCAGTCTATGAACAAACCTTTTCTGTCATGTAGATTGGCATCTGTGTTAAACTTCATTTTAACAGTGGTGAATTGCAAATCAGAGTTTCAAGTTAATTTTCTTATTATAATAATAGCTTTATGGATGAATTAATAAGGAAGAGTAACTCTTCCTTATTAACTTATCAATAGAGCTGTTATTGTAATAATAGGGCTCTATAGCTATAAAATATATACTCATCTTTAATGCATAATCTAAAATCATAATAACATTTTTTAAAATCACCTCCAAATGTGCTAACTAACAGGATGGGATAAAATCATATGAGTTAGAACAGGGGTCTCCAACCTTTGCAACTTTAGGTCTGAAGGACTCCAGCTCCCAGACTTCTCCAGCCAGCTCTGCTGGTTGGAGAAGTCTGGGAGCTGAAGTCCTTCATACTTAAAGTTGCAAAGGTTGGAGACCCCTGATCTAAAAGGCAGCAGGCTGAGGAAAGAAAAGCTATGTTTTAATTATAAAAGTATATAAGCTTTCACTCACTCTGTATTACGGTGCACTCAGTATTGTGGTACACGGACAATGGACATGGCTTGGAAAACAGTCATGTTAAGTTTAAACTCTGAACCCTCTTTTTGCAAATAAATAACTTCTCAGCCATTTGAACATGGGAAAAATGTAGCTGGTGGTCTATGAGTTAGAACAGGGGTCTCCAACCTTTGCAACTTTAAGTCTGAAGGACTTCAGCTCCCAGAAGTATCCAGTCATCAAAGCAAAACTTGCTTCTTAATCACTGCCAGAAAATCACTTTTTGCTTAATGTTTCAGGCATAGACAGATCATATATTCTGGTGCCTTCACAGCTCACATTCTCCTAATCTCAGAGGGAACAGTAGTGGAAATGCCAATCAGTTGTCTGTGCTGATGATCTCCCATTTTCCTGTTGGATCAAAAAAAAATCTGTACTCCTCCAAGTCACACATTCCAATGTCCCAATTCAGATCACATAAATTGAGTTAGGTCATAAATAAGTTTTGTTTTAGCATGGTTTGTTTCTTTTCTTCAGGTAGTTGCTCCTTGGTCTTGGTTGAACTTTTTTTTTTTAAAGAGTGAGTTGGATTTTATTAGTACTTGCATGAGAGACCAGCAGAAAATCCCAGGGTGCAGGGTAGATTGGAACTAAAAGGAAGAAAAATCCAATTACTTCTATGTGGTAGCAGAAAAGTATATGGACACATTTCTTAGAGTCAAGCCTGATTCAAAAGACAATTTATTAGCTCTAAATTGGAGAAATAGATGTTATTCTCCAATTCCACCCTGTTATTCTACCCTGCAATTATCTCAAAAATGCATTTCTTCACATTAATATAGTTCTCTATGATTCCTTATTTTCAAATAAGAGAACTGTTTTTCACAGCTCAGTAATCTATAGATTGTCTTCGTGGCATGAACCTTTTGGCATTACTTCTGATTTCTGTATAAAGCAGCTCTTCATTGTGTGATTTTATGATGTGGAATGTATCTCTATTTTATGTTTATCCTAAAGTTCTGATGTCTGACCAGGGTTTATTCCTCTGTGCTAATTGTTTTAAAAAGATTAAAATATGTTTAAATTGCTATCAATTTTTTAAAGTTTTGATGTAGTTTTGCTTCCAGGCTCTTTCATTATTACATGGAATCAAAATTAAAATGGAAAAGCTAAGATGGCTTAAAGTTTAACATTTAAGGCAGAAATGTATTAACAAGAAAATAGAAACCCCTCTGTTCATCTTCTATGCCTCCATCTGTCACTCAACCTCCATTGAAATATTTCAACAAAATATCAAGGGATATTGCTTTGGGTGATTCATGCTACAGTATATGGTCCACTACAGCAGGGGTCTCCAACCTTTGCAACTTTAAGTCTGAAGGACTTTAGCTCCCAGACTTCTCCAGCCAGCTCTGCTGGCTGGAGAAATCTGGGAGCTGAAGTCCTTCAGACTTAAAGTTGCAAAGGTTGGAGACTCCTGCACTACAGATTTGGATGATTTCTATGGCAATGTGTTGACAAACTCCTAATACATAACCATGGCAATGAGCTACATGGAACTAGGCTGGAGATGAAATTCCAAGCTATTTCTGATTCTCAGCCTAATCTAACTCCTATTCATAAATTATCAGCAGAATGATATAAGTAGTACCCAATTCTGATTTAATATTGAAGGAGACTGGCTGGGTCAAAAGACAAATCACAGCTTTTAACAACATCTTTTGTCCTTATTAGGCTCAGGAGTCAGTTTGATTCCCTTTAGCAGGAAAACACCAGAGGAGAAAGATGGTCTCTGAATTTGTAGCCTTGAAATAAAATCCAGAGCCATTCTGATCTATTGCTTATTTTGCTTTATTTTTGAACTTGAGTACTGCAGGAGAGGAATTTTGGCTGTTCAGAAAGCAAGCAACCATATAAGAGATCATTACAATAGCTATTTAGTCCATCTTTGGAATAAACAAGGAGGGAAGAAGAATCTTCATTTTATTAAGAGAAAAAAAACTTTGTTTTGACAAAAAGTCTCCTACTGCTCCTTCCACAAGAGCCCACCCTCTTGGCAACTGTCCCTTAACAACAACTGACACCGACTGTCTTCAAGAGAGAAGTGAACTGATTAGCTACAGGAAGAAATGTGAAGTTCACCAGCAGCTGAAAGACAGAAGAGGAGACAGAAGGCAACTGTGTCATAGACGCGAATGCATCACTTCATGTACTGAAAGGCAGAAGAAATCTTAGCATTTTTAAAAAGTATGTTAATTTTTATAAAAGCAAGGACTTTGCATTGAGGCTTCTGTGCTATTATAATTATTTTCTTGCTATCTATATTATTGGTCCCAGCCCTTTTGCTCTTCCATTTCCCCCTTGGAAATCTGCACCAGAGCGAGGCAGAAGTCAGGGAGATGCATTGACCAGTTTCTATGGGTAGATGTCACAGCAGAGCTCTCAAGTCAACCTTCTGGATTTGAAGTTACAAAGCAACAACTCTGCAAGGAGGAGACTGACAGCTCTATTTTGGAGTGAACTAAGATGAGTAGGTAGGTCTTCTGCACAAGAAATCCCAATCAAGCCTTCTTTCTCAGAGCCCAGAAGACAAGGGGGCAGAGTGCTGATTCCTGAAGAACAAACTTTTGCCCATGTGTGTCTCCTGATTCAGCATAGGACAGTCGCTGAGGCACAGTTGCCCTTCCCTCCCGGGAGCCTGGTAAGGGGGGGGTGTGGGGTGTGGGTGGAGTATTGGGGTAAAGAAGCGAGTGACTTGGACAAGAAGCATCTGGCTCCGGCTGCAGCTGCAGCGGCTGCAGCTGCTAATTCAGTCTCTGAACCAAGCCTGCTGGCTGCACCTGAATCGAAGATTTTCCCTTCTCAAGGAAGGAAAAGGTAAGTGATGAGCTTTGTGTCTTTACTATACCTTGGATCAGTAACTCCCAGCAGCAATGAATGTTTCAAAAGGAAGACATTTAAAGGCTTTCTAAGTAAGGAGTGTCTTTGTGTGTGTGAGAGAGAGAGGAAGAGAGAGAGAGAGAATATTTAGATCTACAAAATGTATTGCTGGGTTCATAACTTAACCTTTCAGGAATCACAAAAAAGTGGGAAAGAACAGGGGCTTGCATTTACAATTCCACCTCTAAATGCTGTGCATTTGTTTGCTTTGGATGCTCATGACAGAGCAATAGTTTAAGGAAGGGGAAACCAGCTATTTGGGCTCAATGAGAACCCACACTCTTTTCAGGCTTTCTGCCTCTCTGCATGTCAGTTTTGAATGGGTCACTTTTATTCTCACTGTATGTTTTTAGTACCACCATTTTATGGATGCATGCTATTGAGAAGGCAACTGCTTCCCACTACACTTTGACTGTAGACATAGAATCAAGATATGGTTCTGTAGACATAGAATCAAGATAGACATAGAATGAAGACCATTAAGGGTTCAGAGCTACTGTAGATCAAAGGCACAAAAATAAACCTGGATAATATGTTATCTAAAGACCCATAATAGTGGATTGGTTATTTCCATTATTATAAATTAAATGGAATAAAGAGATGAATAAAGATTCCACAATCTTTAGAAAGTAAACCAACTATCTACTGGCTCACTGAGTACCTCACCTGAGAATTCTTTTCTTTTTGCATCATTATCTTCATGTTTCCTAGAAAACATGCTGAAGTGTTTGGAAGAAAATACTGTCACTGAACTTGTGGGAAAGGTTGTGAACCAATACATTGCCATTAAAAGTAAAGTAGTGGAATTAAAAATAGAAGCAGGGTGGGGGGGAAACAGACGTTAAACTTGTAGCAATTAAATACTCAAGCATTCTTCCTTTACCTCTTCAATGCAACACAAATGCACACACAGCCCACCCAAACATTAACGGAATCACTTAATCAGAAAAGCAGAAAAACGGAGAGGTGAGAAATGGGAGGATAGTCATGGTGCATGAAATACTAAGCTATCTTCAAGTATGGCTTCTCGTTTTTTATTGGACTTTTGAGAGACCACGCAAAAAAGGCTGCAGCAGTCGGTGTGCTGAAGGGTCTGAATTGCTTTTGCAGTTAGGGCTGCCCTTTGGGAATCAGTAACAGAGCAAATGGAATTGGACAGTCAAAATGAAAAACAAAACAATGCTAATTAATTTGTAGTAAGAAGCAGTTCCCCCCCCCCCACACTTCTGCATAGATCCCTCTAGTTTTTATTTGATATTTTACTGTCTATATACTACACCTCATAAGATAGTAAGGAGTGCATTTGGTGCTTAGATGCTGGAAGAAATCAGACAATCTCAGTTTAACAGCGAAGTACCATTATCATTACTGACTTCACTGATGTAGGGCAAATCATCCATTAGTGCTTTGTTTCCCACATCTAAAAATCATATCACAGAGGAATGTTGAAAGGGGATAAGTTGTGGCTATTATTTTTAAGAGCAGCAGATTAAAAACTGCATGAGGCGATGCAAAATGTTTAAATTATGAATGCAGTACATTGCTGTTGAGCGGAAATGTATTTATAGCAATGAAAGGTCCAAATGATGAAGATAGAAGTATCAACAGCTGGTTAGGACATAACCAGCAATTCTGCAGAATACACTCTTAAGGTTTGCATTCTGTATCTAGGTAGAGAACATTTCAAATCAAAAGGATTAAACAAATGTGTTAAGTATTTTGAACAAGGCACAAACAATTGTTACAGTGAGGCTGAAAAGCAGAAAACAGCTTCAAAATTGACTTTTGATTTCCTGAAATTTAGTATTTGGAGCAGATATAATCTTAAGATCTGACCCCTGAAACCTTTTCTGTGTGAATTTAAACAAAGATAAAATACTTTCCTACCCAAAAAAAAAAACCTGAGTGGGAAGCAAGAAAAAGATTTGATCCAAATATTTTAATTCAAAAATTTGATCACTCCTATAAATATATAGGATAAAACATTATGCAAGATCATAGTTGGAAGGCAGAAATCCCAAGAGAGACCTATGAATAGATTTACAAATAACATGGAAGTAAATCTACATTTGCCATTGGCTGTATTCTTTTAAAAAATGCTTTCTGGTAAGCATATCAGCATGATACTAATATTTGTATGTTAATTGTACATTTAATACATTTTAGATGCATATATCTAAAAATGTAAAAGCTGGGTTCTGTAATGATTAGTTGAAGGTTTGTTCTTTTCTGTCAGACAGAATTGTGAGAGATGTTGCCTAACCACAAAATTGTGGCTTAAGAACCATTTATGAATGAGGGTGTGCAAAAATTTCATGTGGGAATACACTACATGTTAGTATAGTCTTTAATGTCATTGTACAAAATAAATAAATGAAATTGGTTGTTCACTAGAAACTAACAGATATGATAGCAAATGATTTTTAGAGAACAAACTATAGCAAAGACCATAACAGCCAAAAACTAAATAATAAATAATAACGGGTCTAACATCTCCATCTGGTTCATTAGGATCAGAAAGCCTGTGTTTTCTAAATTCTGAAGAATCTTGATGAGTCTGTTTAATCAAGCCTGTATTATCGTAACTGCCTCTTTTGAATAGAAAACATCTTGGTAAGGGAGAGATTGCTGACAAGTGATTAAGGTGATTAAATGGTTAGTTTTAAAAGCTTTAATTATCTGATGACCTTGTTTATGAGCAATGAGAGGGGCCTTTGCAAGAAGAAAATTAGGCACACTGAGACTTAATTGGGACAGGTTGCAATCAGAAGTATATTGATTGAGGAATGGATCTAACTAAAACGGGACCTCCTTCCTTATTTGGAATCATTTGATGAGAATTTGGAATCATTTGATGAGAATGAAAATGTGGAATGAAATACCTAGGTGCAGACCATCAAATATCTCTAAGGAGTACATTGTTTGTACTCCTTAGAGATATTTGATGGTCTGCACCTTTGTCTCTCTGTACTCCAAGGATGTTTATTTACATGTTTTACCAAGCCTATTTGACATTTTCTCGTCTGTACTCCTTAGAGATATTCGATGATCTGCACCTAGGTTTTTCATTCCACATCTTCATTCTTATCAAATGATTCCAGCCAGTATGAAAGGCTATACCAACATCAGGCTTAGGCAGCAAGCCATTCATGAAAGGATTAACAAAGGTCTATGGAGATTCTCAGTCATCCAAGTCATGGTTGTCCCAAAGGTGCTTCTTTAAGAGGCAAGTCAACTTTCTGGTTTATCTTTGAAGGCCTTTCATTTTTTTGTCCAGGAAGCTTCTTCAATTCTGATTAGATGGTAGGGAATGGAAGAATTTATACTTCTTGCAGACAGCTGGCCATTTGCATTCTTTAGCAAGACATCATCTATCTCCAGTCTACAACAGATTCCTTTCAATTGTTTCAAGATGGCTCCACACCCATTTGTACTATTCAGATGACTCTGGCAATATAGCTAAACCTCCAGGTGGCCTTAATGACTCGCTAAAAGAATGCAAATGACCAGCTGTCTGCAAGGAGTATAAATCTTTCCATTCTTCACCATCTAGTCAGAACTGTAGAAGCTTCTTCGATGAGAAGCGAAACATCTTCAAAAAAACAAACAAAGCAGAAAGTCCAGTTGAGAAGGTTTTCACCATATATGAGCCAATATGATAGTTCCAAATAAAAGTACTCTTGGAGGAATCTACATGCCTCGGAGTCTTGCTTGCTCTGGATTTATTACTTGGAAACCTGACATGGTGCTCACCTAGTAGAAAACCTCTGATGATTCTTGATTCTATCTTTAAGATAGGATAGCTTTTTTTGTGTGCATAGGATCACTTTTCAATATATTGTTTATTTCTTTGATTTTATCTCACCTTGATTTTTGGTTAGCTGAAGATGCTTCCAATTATCTTCCTTACAACAATAACCGTATCAGAGAGATTGGACTAAGAGGGAGCAAATGACCTGAAGTCACCAAGCCAGCTTTTATGGCAAGAAAGGAATAGAAATCACTGTTTTTTTCAGTTTTTAGCCCAGCACTGCTCCACCAAACTAGTTTTCATTTGTTATGCCACTGAATTAGAACTGGCTGTCCCCTGTTTGGATGACATATCTACGTAGCATGGAATCAATCAGCATACCACATACTGGTCGTAGTAAATGTCTATTTCCCATTCCCTCACAAATTGTGTGTGAGGGATTGTTTGAAATAGATGTGTTCTTTTTCATATCTGCAGCTTTCAAAAGAATACTGGCAGAGAACCTCTTGAGTTGATCAATACTCCCCCCCCCCCAAGTCAACCACTGATGTATGAAAAGCATCATTCAATTAGTGCCCTGGGCCACGTTTCTTATGCTCATATATAAAAGAAACAAATTTCAATATTCCATACGAAAGAAAGACTCTCTCTGCTCCACATCCCATATCTTTATTTCATGCTGTGTACATTTATCTGGTGATCTGAAAAAAAATCTGAGGAGTTATGAGGTGATGATGCTACAAGGCTACCAATACCTTTTTGCATTTTCAAACCCATATAATAAAAGACAGATTAGGGATCACCATGGAGAAGATCTATCTATGTATGTGGTCACTAAGAGTTGACAACAATTTAGTGACGTATAATCTCACTAAATTGAAAGCTATGACACCTGAACTTCTGTGGGGAGGGAAGGAAGGAATGGTTGGATTGAGTCCAGCAAGCAGGATATACGGGGAATCAAGAGGTCCATCAGTCAGTGGCGTAGCGTGGGTTGTCAGCACCCGGGGCAAGGCAAGTAATTTGCGCCCCCTAACCCGTGGATTTTAGCACTCGGGGGAGGCAGCTCTTCTTGTGGTGTCGAGCCCACGCACCTCCCGTGAGGATCCGGCGGGCAGCCGCTGCCCAAAGGGCTCGGCCATCCGGGTCCGACACTCGTTGCCTCGCCTTGGGGAGAAGCGGGCGCCCTTTGCGTGGTGCGGGCCTGGGACACCCGACGCTCCTTTCTACGGAGGGCGACGGCCCGAAAGCCGGGGCAAGAGGGTCTTCCCGGGCCGCCGCGGGGCCCAGGTCGCCGCTCCTCTGGCTGGCTCGGAACGGAGGAGTCTTCCAGGGTCTCCGCACGGCCGTTGCTTCGAAAGACCTGCGCCTTTAAGTCTCGCCTGGCCCCCTCGGGTGGCGCTGGCGGGTGCGAGGAGCCGGCGCTGGCCTCAGCCGGGGGATGGGCCGGGAGGGTTTGGCCCCTACTGGCCGCTGTTCGCTCCCCGGCTCTCGCCGGCCCAGGAGCGCCCAGGCGCCGCCGCCGCCAACTCCAGAGACCCGCGGAGGAGAGCTTCCGAGTCGGGTCTCTGGAGCGCGCCCCCCCAGATGTTGCGGCCGGTGCGGCCGGCCCCCCCTGCACCCCCCACGCTACGCCTCTGCCATCAGTAGATCAGCCTGCATGTGTATTTTGGGTGCATTACAGTTCCAGACACACCATAGCTGATAGAGAAAGGAATCCGTTTCGGAACATAGTTAAACTATGTAGATATCCAGAACTGATTTTGTACAGATAAAGTGACTGCTTATGGGATTGTCCTAAATCAGTCTGGCACAACAAGAATTATTTTCAATCCTATCAATAAATAAATGAATAGCTAGTAATCAGATGCCTTTCCATAAGATTAAAATACTCCTGGCTGACTCATCATTCAAGCCCACTTGGTGAAATGACATTCAAAATGAGGAACTGTTTCTTGTCTCATATTGCATTTTAAAATGCTGAAAATGGTACAATTGATTTAAAGAAAATTTAATAACCTGAAGTCTATATAACCCAAGTCAATCCAATACCTTGTGAATCTAATGTAGTCTGGAATACTCTCTGAAATATGAATTACAAAAATTGTCCCTCCCTTATATATTCTGATTTTTATATAGCATTGAGTGTAATACTATACTATATCAAAAATACCTAAATAACATTCTGGATTTATTCAGGGATACTTATAGCGCCATCAGTTGAATTTTCTTCCCCCCACATGACATTTGCTAAGATTCCTTTTTCCTCCCTTAGTGATGTTTACTGTTTTGCTACTGATACTTAGAAATGGTAGTGTAACTACTATAAGCCACAATTAAGCTACAGTTAGTTCACCATTAACCACTAGTGCCATATGCATTGGTGCTACTCCATGTCCTTGCCTTTCCCACACAACAAACCTTCTCCAGGATTCTTAGCTGAAAGATATTTGTCAAAATAGAACATCCAAAGATACCTATTATCTGCAAAAAAGATAATAGTGAATTTCACTGTGACTGAAAAGCATTATTATGATGAGGATGTTTGGTCACCCAGATGTTTCGACTGGCTTTGACATTTTCATCCATCTATCAAATCTTTCCCAAAGATCTAGGATAGATAAATGTTATTGTTTGATGATACTAACAGTATCATTGCTGGACGGAACTTAAAGATAAAACAAGAAGATTGGAAGGAATCTTAGAGGTCTTCTAACCCAACCCCTGCTCAAGCAGAAGACCTTATACCATTCCAGACAAATGAGTGCCCAATCTCTTCTTGAAAACTCTCCAGTGATATAAGCTGTAAACTGTTCCAAGTAAAGCTGCATTTTGCAATTTACTGATGATGATTTTGTCAATGCTGATGTTGTGCAAGTGGTGCTCCAGATATTTTGGATTGTACCAAAGGAGGCAATTACTATTGATACTATCCTATCTTTTCTTTGCCATAATCGTTCAATTTCTGCTCTTTCCATTTTGTCATTTTCTCTATTGTTCTGCTGTCTCCAGGCAATGCCATGTCCGCTATCCAGACTTTTTCTATCTTTTTTATCAGCAATTGTTATGTCTGGGGTGCTATGTGGCAGGTGCTTGTCTGTTTAAACTCTAGAGCCCTAAGTACTCTAGTTTGTTCATTTTCTATTATTTTGTCTATTTTGTGGTCCACCTGTTCTTACTTTGTAGGTAAATGGTATTCCTTGCAGATATTCCAATGCACCATTGTTGCTACATTGCCATGTCATTGTTTATAGTTAATTTTTGTTCCACTGTATAACCCTGATGGCACTGCTATTTTTGCTCTCATTGGTAACAATTGTTCCTTTTTTACATCTTTTCAGATCTGAGCAATGATGAAGACTATGTCCAGTGGGAACTGCACCTTGAATGTGCCAGCCAAGAATTCCTACCGGATGGTTGTGTTGGGAGCCTCCAGGGTGGGCAAGAGTTCCATTGTCTCTCGGTTTCTCAACGGCCGCTTTGATGACCAATACACACCCACCATTGAGGATTTCCATCGCAAAGTTTACAACATTCGAGGCGACATGTATCAGCTGGACATCTTAGATACATCTGGGAATCATCCATTCCCTGCCATGAGGAGGCTCTCCATTCTCACAGGTTAGAAACATCCATGTGAGGCTTAACGGTAGCAAGTTAAGTTTGTTGTGGTTAGAGCAGATCACTTTTTGGGAGAAGAAGCAGGCTGAGGATGCTTGGGAAAATCCAAAGTTAAAAGGAAAAGGCAAGAATTGCCCCATGTTAAGTCTAAATCCTTAGACTAAGAGGCAACAACGAATTTTCCAACAACTAAGTCAGATGCTTTTGGACAAGAAGACTTTGGCCTTGGTTTTCTTGGACAAACAAACTCTTGTGGCATGACAAGCTGCTCAGAAAATTCAAACATATTTCTAGAGCAGCATGCGAGATAACATTAATGTCTATTGTTCAAATAGGATAAAACCATCTTTGGTTGTATGTGAGCCCATCAATTATCTTTGGTATGTGAGCCCAACAATTATTATTATTATTATTATTAGTATTATTATTAGTATTAGTATTAGTATTAGTATTAGTATTAGTATTATTAATTCAAATTTCTAAACCACCCCCTCTCCCCGAAGGGACTTTTCCATTCAAAGCTATTGCTTCTTTGATATTTATATAGAGATAGTCCTTGACTCATGACCACAATTGAGCCCCAAATTTTCATTGCTAAGCCAGACAATTGTTAAGTGACACTTAATAACCCTTTTTCTGCCACAGCTGTTAGGTGAATCACTGCAGTTCGTAAGTTAGTAACACAGTTGTTAATTGAATCTGGCTTCCCCATTGACTTTGCTTGTCAGAAGGTTGAAAAGGGTGAGCACATGACACTGGGACACTGCAGTTGTCATAAATGTGTGCCAGTTGCCAAATGTCAAAGTTTTGATCATGCGACCATGGGAATAGTAGTAAAGGTGAAAAACTACCATAAGTCGCTTTTTTCAGTTCCATTGTAACTTGGATAGTCTCAAAAAAAAATGGTTTTAAGTTAAAAAAAAACCACACACAACCCTATGTGTATTATGATTGGCTAAGAATAGACATGCATAATAAATTGAACCAAACTAATTCAATCTTATTTTTAATATAAGTGGATCACACGGCAACTATTTCCTTTTTCAGGCTTAGCTGCATCAATCATTACATGAAGCACCGTGATTAAACAATACTATGCATCACCATTTTTTACAGAATATATAAAACAGCAACCACAGTCAGATTATTTGCTATTAGAATTTATGAAATTTAGATGCCAAACAATAGCAAGGGAGCAATATATAGAAAAATATATGAAAAATTGTAAAAAGTAAAAATGGAACTTGAAGAAAACATTGGAAGATTGGGCAATAAATGTTTTAGATACTGAATGCATTAAACTTCAGAGGTGGTTCAGCATTTAGTTCTTAGAGCTAGACAGAAAAACAGAAGAAAAATAATACTAGTAAAAGTATCAATTCAATTTCTCACTGACAATATCACTACAGAAAAATAAGATTAAATTTCCCCTTGGTGACATAGAAGCTTTTCAATCTGAATTCATTGCACTGCATCTATACCTTTGATGGCGAACCTATGGCATGCATGCCCAAAGTGGCATGCAAAGCTATGTCTCCTGGCACATACAGCCGTGCCTGTTTGTCTTCCTGGTTTCTGGTATGCATGAACCCCCAATGATCAGCTGTCCTTCATGTGTGTGGCAGTGCCGAGAACTAGTGTGCACATGCACGCCGCGCAGCTGATTGTTGGGTGCACATGCGTGACAGAACCCAGATGTTTGGCTTTTTCAGAGCATGGTCCCTTCGCATGTGTGTCAATGCTGAAAACTGCCCAGCCAGCTGATTTCGGGCACACATGCATGCTAGAACCTGGAAGTTCAGCTTTTCCGGAGTGTAGCCCTGATGAGCGTGCATGCGAAGTTTCTGTGTGACTTTTTCGGCACTTGGTGCTGAAAAGGTTCACCATCATTGATCTATACCTTAATGGGTCCCTTAGTTCTGTAAATTCTTAAATAATATCTATTTTATTTAAATATCGTGAATATTTTTGTTTTATTGCTATTGTCCCCCACCAAAAAACTCTCCCCTTATGCTAGTCTTTAGCTCTCACCTTCCTAGGTAGCATGACCTTTGATTAGAAAAGTATTAGGTATTATGGGCTTTGAACTCTGATAAATAGAAGTCACTAGACTGGCAAATTCTGCCATAAAATCTATAGAATTTATAATAGTTTTGCTGTCTGCTGTTTTTAAACACATATTTCTGTATGATAAAATTGTAACCTACTGCCTTTATTATTCCTTGTTAAAATATTGCAGGAGATGTTTTCATTCTTGTATTCAGTTTGGACAACAGAGAATCCTTTGATGAAGTCAAGAGGCTCCAGAATCAAATCCTTGAAGTCAAATCTTGTCTGAAGAACAAAACCAAGGAAACAGGGGATCTGCCTATGGTGATCTGTGGTAACAAGAATGATCATGGTGAACTCTATCGCCGGGTGAGTTCTGATGAAGCTGAGAAGCTTGTCTCCAGTGATGAGAACTGTGCATACTTTGAAGTCTCAGCCAAGAAAAACACCAATGTGAACGAGATGTTCTATGTTCTTTTCAGCATGGCCAAACTACCCCATGAAATGAGTCCTGCTCTTCATAGGAAGATTTCTGTGCAGTACGGTGACGCTTTCCACCAAAAGTCCTTCAGGATGCATAGGGTCAAAGAGACAGATGCCTTTGGCATGATTTCCCCCTTTGCTCGTCGACCCAGTGTCAACAGTGATCTGAAATACATAAAATCCAAAGTCCTCAGAGAAGGGCAAGCAAGGGAGAGAGAAAAATGCACCATCCAGTAAAAGAAGCTCCACTGAGAAGGAGTCCATAGTATATGCGCAGTGCCTTAAAGAAAGTGGCTGAAGAAAGACAGTCTGAAAAGATTTACTGAGTCATGGGTGACAACGGCAGTCATGAAAATACTTTGGCTAGAGCATTGTACCATTTCTGTAAAGATATAAATAAATTAAAACACAGCATTGTAAATACTTGAAGCTGCTATGGTAGATACTGTAACTGCCATACGCAGCCCTTATTATTTCGTCTTTTGGTTTTTGTATTTTTTTAACAGAAAAAACCCTCTTAGTTTTCTCTTTTTGTTTTCCTTTGTTTCAAGAAGCTTCAAGGTATAAAGAAATTTGAACTTCAATTTTATACAAAGACAGTTAAAAGACAGGCCTGATTTGTACAGGTTTCTTGAGTAGCCATCATGCAGGAGACAATCTGATAACAAGATGAAAATTGGGTGTTGTTTTCCTCCAATTCCTCAACCGAAAAAGATTCAAACATTTTGAGGAAAATATACTTCTTCGTGCCAATGATAATTTGTCATTGTGTTGCTACAAATTCTACATTTCATATTTTTTCTGTTTTTTGCAAATGACAAAGTGTTTGTTTTAATTAATGTGTGAATTAGTTGGCAGATATGATCTAGAAATACCAGCTGATTTTCAGTTACATGATATGTAAATAATTGAAATATATGTACCGTAAGAACCAGCACACATGTTTCATGTGGTTTTCTGTTCCTAAAAAACATCATCTCCATATATTTGGAAACTTTTATTGTATACCCATCCAAATTCCATTCTTTTTTATTCCACAATAAGGATTATGCTTTCTACCATTCTAGTAATAATGACATTGGATGTGCAATGCCAGGTATTATGCTCTATCCTCCAACTTTCTCACATTAAAGTTGTAAACCTGTGGAGATTAATCTGAGAGCAGGCCCAATTGTACAGTAGAACTTTATATAAACACACATGAGATTATGGTATAAGGCTCTAGGCCAGTCTAGACTGAAAATGGGAGTAAAAATTTAAGCATGCATTGTTGAACAAAGCTTGCACTTAAGGTTGAGCAAGTTATATTGAACAATGATATTTATTTCTCACAAAAAATATCTGACCACCAGCTACATTTTTCCCATGTTCAAATGGCTGAGAAGTTATTTATTTGCAAAAAGAGGGTTCAGAGTTTAAATTTAACATGACTGTCTTCCAAGCCATGTCCATTGTCCGTGTACCACAATACTGAGTGCACCATAATACAGAGTGAGTGAAAGCTTATATACTTTTATAATTAAAACATAGCTTTTCTTTCCTCAGCCTGCTGCCTTTTAGATCAGGGGTCTCCAACCTTTGCAACTTTAAGTCTGAAGGACTTCAGCTCCCAGACCTCTCCAACCAGCAGAGCTGGCTGGAGAAGTCTGGGAGCTGAAGTCCTTCAGATTTAAAGTTGCAAAAGTTGAAGACCCCTGTTTTAGATCAATTGGGTTTATCTGGAATTCCTTGGCCTCTGTTTGGAATTGGTCCAAAACATCTGGAGGGAACCAAGTTGAAGTCACCTGCTGTACCTGTTTCCAGTTTAAAAAACAACAACAACACCTTAATATCGGTGGATTTCTTCCAGGCAATCTGTTTACCAGAATGTTTATGGAGAAAAAGAGCAATGTTGGTTTGTTACTAAAAGCCTACTTATCTAACTCTTGAATAATTATACTTCTATGGATACTACAGTATCTGTAGTATCCATGTGAATAAGCATTAGATTTTGTTCTGAGCCAGCTGCCTAAATGTCTTTCCTCCTTTCTTAGTTTTCTTCTTCTCTCTCTCTTTTTTCAGTTATGATCATTTTCAGCTATCATAATGGTCATATATCAGAACAGAACTGAATTTTGCATACCTCATAATCATTAAGAAGGTTTGAGCCCATTCGTCTTGAATAGGGAGATATTGTAGGGAATAATGGGAGCACAGTTGTGCTAGCCCAGGTCCCTCCGACCCCCATTAGTCTCAATGACATCCATCCTTCCTCCCTCCCTCCCTCCCTCCCTCCCTCCTTCCTTCCTTTCCATGGACTAATTTAATTTTTTATAAAATTACCTCAGACATGAATGTGTACTGTAATGTATGTGATTGTGTATGCACACGCGTGCCTAGCAGGGAGAAGAGACACTTCAGTCTCCGTAATGTTAACCTACTGTCCACAATGTAGATTTCTAAAATGCTCAACCAGCCCTTGAATATATCACACCTCTGTGTAAGATTATACCTCATACACTGTATATATGTGAATAGTACTGTGTGCTTTAGTTGGTAATGCAAGCTTTACTGGCATAAAGAAAAGTTCACTCTGACATCTAATAAGGTGAGTATATATAGAAGTTCTTGTGGGACAAAATGGCCTCCCATCTACTTCTGCAAGATTATATACTTCCTTGTTTGTTATATAAAATTCAGCATTGCTAATTTCCTAGTGCCATTTCAGCCATTTATGTCATTTTGAAAAGATTCTGCATTTGTATAGATGTTTTTCTTTCTCTCTTTCGATAAATGTGATCTATTTATTAACTGTGTCCTGGATTGATTTATTTTTATAAAAATGTAATCAGGTAGCTGATTTGCTCAGGATGGCCAGCTGTTTAATAGCAAATCACCATGCATTGAATCACACAATTTACAGAAGTCTACAAGAGGGCAAATCATGACTTACATATTTGCATCAAAAATTGTGATGCAAAATTATGCAATTGTGTGCCATTCTACACATCATTGCAGTATATTATGGATGCTACTGACACCATTGTTCTAATATAGATTCATAGGAATGTTCCAGTTGAAAAATAACGCTTTAAATAAATGGATGGATTCTCAGCAATAGAAAAGCAATTTTCCTCACTATAGACCTTGTAAGGTTTCTTATCACAGGGGAACCCACAGCCATATAAATGTAATAACCTAAATAAATAATACTCATTTACCACCACAGGAAGTTAATACTGGACAAAAGCCCATCAAACTGAACTACTAGGTCAATCCTGATTGAAGGATAACTTTGGAAATAGAAATTTTTTTTGCTTCTGGAGAACCAGACAAATTTGTCTGAGTCAGCCTGAAATCTGAGACAATATTATTATTATTATTTATTAAATTTATACCCCGCCCTTCTCCAAATGGACCCAGGGCGGCGCACAGGGATGTTAAAATAGATACAAAATATATAAAATATATCAAAATTTAAAATACTTATTCTAATAAATAAACCCTGCGCTAAAAACCGAATTAAAATCCCAAATTTAAAACTATCTAATAATCAGTATGGAGGTTACGCTAGGCCGGCTAGATGGAATAGGTGTGTCTTCAGACACTTGCGGAAGAGGCGGAGGTCGGAGATGGTGCGGAGTTCAGGGGGTAGGTCGTTCCAAAGGGCAGGGCCCGCCACAGAGAAGGCTCTTCCCCTGGGTGTCGCCAGTCGGCATTGTCCAGCCGACGGCACCCTGAGGAGGCCCTCTCTGTGGGAGCGTATCGGTCTGAGGGATGTATGTGGCAGGAGGCGGTCTCGCATATAACTAGGCCCCGAGCCATGGAGCGCTTTAAAGATGGTCGTCAAGACCTTGAAGCGCACCCGAAAGACCACAGGAAGCCAGTGCAGCTCGCGCAGGATCGGTGTTATGTGGGAGCATCTGGGGGCTCCCGTAATCACCCGCGCGGCTGCGTTCTGGACTAGCTGCAGCTTTCGGGTGCACCTCAAGGGGAGCCCCATGTAGAGAGCATTACAGTAGTCGAGTCGAGAGGTGACGAGTGCTTGAGTGACTGTGCGTAAGGCACCCCGGTCCAGTAAGGACAATAGATACCTTGTCCTGGTTTCTGTAGCAACCAGCAATTCCACAAAATGATGACCATACCACCAGTCATGCCTGCAGGAGAAGAAAAGCAGGAATATTGGAATCTGACCTGTGTCTTTTATCTACTGCCCAATAGAATAATTTCAGACAGCTCACATTTATGGAGGAACAGAAAGGATAAATAATGTTTACTCCTTTTCCCTTCCTTGCTGATCTTATGTCGTTATCACCTGAAGCCATTCTTAACCCCAGTGGCTTGCAATTATTGCTACAATTCTTAATTAACATGTTCCATCAATTGCAATTATATTAGCAAGAGTTACATGAAACAGAATCTACAGAGCCTAACAGGCTACAAAATTAATGAAATTGGGACGAGGGGAGATGGACTCTCCCTCCCTTCCCTTATTTCAAAGTATTAAACATTGCTTGGTCCAAGTAATGGTCATATCTACTTACATAGGGAAGGGGTCAGTTCAGGAGCAAAGGATTTGAGTTCAAAGTCACAGTCAGCTATGAGTGTCTTTCATCTCACTCATCATTAAAGAATTTGAGAGATGTATAACCTTATGTAATGAACTGAGATCCCCAGAAGAAGAGTGAGATAAAATAAATATGTCTTGCAGAGAGAAAATAATGATCCTTTATTAGCAGGAGTGAGTCACATTTTTTGTGGTTTCCTATTTCTTTCTCTTTGTTTCATGTGTGCTTGCTTGCTGCACATTTGTCTGAGAATTTTTCTGAGAAAAATCATAGCACAAAATTAATATCTCAATTAATGTTTAGGACCTTTCTTGCCACGGTTGTTAAATGAATCACTGCGATTAAGTTAGTAACAAGCTTGTTAAGTGGATCTGATTTTGCTTGTCAGAAGGTCTCAAAAGGTGATCATATGGGACACTTCAGATGTTATAAATAGGAGTCTGTTGCTAAGCATCTGAATGTTGATCACATGACCATGGGGAAGCTGCAACAGTCATTAGTGTGACAAACAGTCATAGGTCACTCTTTTTCAGAGCTGTTATAACTAATTGTTGTAAATTGAGGATTACCTGTCTTTGTTTTATATTAATATTTTTGCTAATACTTAAATTCTATAACTTACATGTTTAGGAGCCCTGGTGGTGCAGAATGCAGTATTGCAAGCTAACTCTGCCCACAGCCAGGAGTTTGATCCTAATGGGCTCAAGCCTTCCATAAGAACGTAAGAATATAAGAACAGCCTTGCTGGAACAGGCCACAGCCCATCCAGTCCAGCATTCTGTCTCACACAGTGGCTCACCATTTGCTTCAGGGTATTCCCAAGCAGATATCTTCACCTGCTTATGATTCCCTGCAAATGGCATTGAGAAATATTCTGCCTATCTCTCCAACCCGGAGGGTGTCCTTAGGCATCCATAATGATAGCCATTGATACCCTTGTTCTCCATGAACTCATCTAATCCTTTCTTAAAGGTGTCGAGGCTGACAGCTGTCACCACTTCTTCTGGCAGGGAGTTCCATAGACCAGTGATCCTCTGGGTGAAAAAGTACTTCCTCTTATTTGTTTGAGGTCTAGCTATCAAAGGTTTCATGGAGTGCCCCCTAGTTCTAGTGTTGTACTTATTTTTATTTTTATTTTATTAAATTTATACCCCGCCCTTCTCCTTGTTAGGACCCAGGGCGGCGCACAGGCATCTAAAAACACAGAAATACAATAAATATCAATTAAAATGTAATTAAATTCATTAACCCGTGCTAAAAACCCAATATTAAAAACCCTACCAAATTACAAATTTCCTTAAAACGTCAGAAACGGGGGGCTATCCTAGGCCGGCTTGTTGGAATAAGTACGTCTTAAGACGTTGGTGGAAGAGGTGGAGGTCCAAGATTGTGCGAAGGTCGGGGGGTAGGTCGTTCCAGAGGGCCGGGCCCGCCACAGAGAAGGCCCTTCCTCTGGGTGTCGCCAACCGGCATTGCCCTGCCGACGGCACCCGAAGAAGACCCTCTCTGTGGGAGCGGATCGGACGAAGGGATGTATGGGGCAGGAGGCGGTCTCGTATATAGCTAGGCCCCGAGCCATGGAGCGATTTAAAGATGGTCGTCAACACCTTGAAGCGCAGTCGAAAGGCCACAGGCAGCCAGTGCAGCTCGCGCAGGAGAGGTGTTACGTGGGTTTGCCTTGGGGCACCCATAATCACCCGCGCGGCCGCATTCTGTACTAACTGTAGCTTTCGAGTGCACCTCAAGGGAAGCCCCATGTAGAGAGCGTTACAGTAATCCAGCCGGGACGTCACAAGTGCTTGAGTGACTGTGCGAAGGGCTCCCCGGTCCAGTAAGGGGCGCAACTGGCGTATCAGGCGTACCTGATAGAACGCCCCCCTGGCCACGGCCACCACATAGTCCTCCATGGACAGCCGGGAATCCAGGAGGACACCCAAGTTGCGCGCCCTCTCCACGGGGGCCAGTTGTTCGCCCCCAATGGCCAGAGTTGGACTTATCTGGCTGAACCGGGGTGCCGGAAACCACAGCCACTCGGTCTTGGACGGGTTGAGCTTGAGTTTGTTACTACCAATCCAGATCCGTACGGCCTCCAGACACTGGGACAGCACCTCGACGGCATCGTTGGGGTGGTTTGGGGTGGATATGTACAACTGAGTGTCATCAGCGTACAGATGGTATTCCACCCCAAAACCACGGATGATCTCGCCCAGCGGCTTCATGTAGGTGTTGAACAGGAGTGGCGAGAGGACCGACCCCTGAGGAAACCCACATGTGAGGGGCCTCGGGGCCGACCTCTGCTCTCCTGCCAACACCCATTGCGACCGACCAGAGAGGTAGGACGCGAACCACCGTAAAACGGTGCCGCTCAGCCCCAACCCCCCCAACCGGTGCAATAAGATACCATGGTCGATGGTATCGAAAGCCGCTGAGAGATCTAATAGGACAAGGATAGAGGAACAACCTCTATCCCGTGCCCTCCAGAGATCATCCACCAACGCGACCAATGCTGTCTCAGTGCTGTGCCCGGGCCGGAAGCCGGACTGGCGCGGGTCTAGATAATCAACTTCCTCCAGGTGATGGGGAAACTGTTGAGCCACCACACTCTCGACAACCTTCACTAAAAAGTGAAGGTTGGAGACGGGACAATAGTTCTCTAACAGAGCCGGGTCCAGGGATGGCTTCTTGAGGAGGGGCCTCACCACCGCCTCTTTCAAGATGGTGGGCAAATACCCCTCACTCAGAGATGAATTCACAATGCCCTGGAGCCAGCCTCGTGTCACCTCCCAGGATGCCAGTACAAGCCAGGAGGGGCACGGGTCCAATAAACATGTGGTGGCTCTAAGGTTCCTCCGCAACCTGTCCATATCCTCGGTAGTAACAAAGTCGAACTCCTCCCAAGGTGTAATCTCAAGACCAGCACCGGACGCCACGACCGGACCACTAGTGGAGGGCAACTCGTTCCGAATCTGAGTGATTTTGTCCTGCAGGAAGACTCCAAATTCCTCTGCTCGACCCTGCAGAGGGGCTTCCCGCGGCCTCAGGTGAAGGAGGGAGCGGGTCACCCCAAACAGGGCGGCAGGGCGGTTTTCCGCGGATGCGATAAGGGTGGCACAATACTCACGTTTGGCCACTCTTAGCGCCACTAAATAAGTCCTAATATGGTCTCTCACTAGTGTTCGGTCAGATTCGGATCGAGAAGATCTCCACCTACTCTCTAGGCGTCTCTTGCGGCGTTTCATCTCCCGAAGCTCCTCGGTAAACCAAGGAGCCTGGGTGACTCGACGCCGCATGAGAGGCCGCAAGGGCGCGACTCGGTCCAAGGCCCCCGTGGCCGCACTATACCATGCGGCCACTAGGTCCTCAGTCGAGCCGTGGGACAGGGACACAGGTACTGGCCCAAGGTCCCTCTGGAACCTTTCCGGATCCATCAGGCGCCTGGGGCGGAACCAATTCGGTGTCTCCGGTTCCGCCTCCCCGCGGTGGGGTGTGACGGTTGGAAAGTCTATCCGAAGGAGAAAGTGATCTGTCCATGAAAAGGGTAAGATGACTAAATCCACTGTTCCAAGATCACTAATCCAGTGTCCACAGACAAAAATCAGATCCAGCGCGTGTCCTCCCTCGTGAGTGGGGCCCTGAACTACTTGGGTCAGGTCCATGGCCGTCATGGAAGCCATGAACTCTCGAGCTGCCTTGGATGTTTCGCCCGCCGATGGCAGGTTAAAGTCCCCCATGACCATAAGTCTGGGGGTCTCCACCGCCATCGCGGCGATCACCTCGAGTAGCTCGGGCAGGGCTGCTGTTACATAGCGGGGAGCCAGGTATACAACTAGCAAGCCCAACTGCCTCCCTAGGCCCCACTTCACGAAGAGGGACTCACAGCCGGTCGTCTGAGGCACAGTGGTCTCCTTCGGCTCCAGACTTTCCTTAACGATAACCGCCACCCCCCCACCCCTACCTAGGGCCCTAGGTTGATGAAATGCACGGTAACCTGGTGGGCACATTTCCACGAGGGGTAGACCCCCCTCGGGGCCCAACCAGGTCTCCGTAATTCCCACCAGGTCCGGGTCCCCCTCTGACACAAGGTCATTTATGAGGGGAGCTTTTTTCACCACGGACCTGGCGTTGCAGAACATCAACCTAGGACGCCGGCTCTGTAGTCCCTGACCGCCTAGCCTACGAGCGGAGTACAGGGGGTTGGGGCAAGCGATCGCTCGTAGCCAGCGACCACGATGGACATCCTGTCTCCCACCGCCCCTGCCCCTCCCTAAGACCAACCGAATGGGACGGCCCTCAACAGAGATGACCCCTGGTCCCCCCTCCCTAATGGACTCCTCCTTTATCCCACTTCCGCCTGCCGGCCCTATAACTTGACCCCCCCCTGACTGAATAAACCCTCCCCCCACCCCGGGACCCCTTAAAAGCCTGATTAAAAATTTGGATAAAAACCCCCTTAGTTTGCGCCTCGCCCACCTCTCTGGATCTATCAATCCATCCTCGAGATGGGCCCGAGTTAGACCGGGGGGCCAGGCCTGCGAGAGTGGGAGCTCCCGCAGGCGGAGAAGGTCTAACCTAGAGTACAACATCCTGAGGCCTCACAGGCATTTAAAAGGAGGAACTAAGATGTAAAAACTAAGATGTTAAAAAGCAGCAAGTCAGAATACATCACATAAAATGGCGATAAAACAAGCTGAAATTATGATGAAATTAAAATGCGGGGAGGTAGGAAGCTGTTCAAAATACACATGGAAAAAGGGGAGAAACTATCCAACCAAGGGAGGGGAAAGATGGGGGGGGGGAGATGGAAAATAATAGTCCAAGACCGCATGAAGGGAGAGTGGTCCAAAACCCTCTATTGAGCGGCTGGCTCAAGTTCTTTCCCCCCCCCCCATAGTCTGGAATGGTCTTATTAGTCCAGTCTCCGCCTCCCTGGAACCATAAATCCACGGCTCGGCCTGTAGACTGTAGTCTTCACGTGTCCTGTTGTAAAACGCCCGGCTTGACCTCCTACGCCCTGGCTACCCGGCCTACCTCCTCTCCAAACCAAGCCGGTATGCCAGGGCAGATCTCCAACGGCCCCGGCTGATCCTATTGCCGGGACCGATTTTGGGACGCTTCCCCCGGCGTCGATCTTCCACCAGGCTGGGCGGCCATGCCACGCTGCCACCACCATTTGCCGCCGCCACTCGCCATTCGCCACTCGTCGCAGCCCCGCCATTCTGACTCGGGCTGACAGGCTGCGCCGGGGCCGCGCCGGGCCGCACCAGGCCATCATCGCCATTTGCCACCGCTAGCCGCTCGCCGCCCGCCGCCGCTCACCACTCCCTGTAGCCCGCTGCTCTTTTTCGGGCTGTCCGGCCGCGCTGGAGCCGCTCGCCGCTAGCCGCCGCCCGCTGTTCGTTCCGGGCTGCCCACGCTAAGTCTGCCCACGCTGGGAAAACAGTACGATAGGGAAAACAGTTTTTCCTTTTCTACTTTGTCCACCATCCTTCAGAGGTCTGTAAAATGAGGACCCAGATTGGTGGAGGACAAGATGCTGACTCTGTAAACTGCTTAGAGAGGGTTGTAAAGCACTATGAAGCAGTAGTGTGTCTGTTAAATGACTGCTAACTTTGCTTTAAAAGGAAAGGCAGACAAATTTCTCTTTTTCTGATAGGTAGTTGAAGAAGTATACACATTAAAAGTACTGGGCAGGGAAACAACAAATGCTAAGAAAAAGTACTATATACTGTTATCTCCCTGATCTTACTAAGAAACGTTTGCTGAAGCCTCTATTAACCATACTCTAGTTCTATTATTGTCTGGGTATTTATATATGACTTCCTTGGGACTGTTTCCAAGACTGTAATTCTATTATCCATCCCACCTTATTAGCTCTTGGATTTATTTTTTAAGTTCAGTTCCAGTATTCATAACAATTTCATAAGCATTCATAGGCCGCATCATATGTTTAAAATATAAGCTAATACAGAGTTTTAATCTGAGCCACATCTCAGATGATTTAGTCTTGGAATATCTGAATTCATACAACTTGTGCTTGCATCTGTGTTTTGTTATTAAAGATCATGCCCACACGGGCAAGATAAATAGCATTAATAAGTAAGATTTCCAGATCTCTGTGGAATGAGTTAAAAATAACTTTAGCCCTAATTAGAAATTTGCTTTACATGCCATAGTCTATTAAAGAGTCAGACGTTCTTATCTTGCTACCTCTTCTCTATTTTGTTCATCAAGTTATATTATTATTATTAAGTCTTCATTTTCATGTATCCAAGAAAAAAAAATGTCTAGAAGATCTGCAAAAATGTACCTGGTTTGCACCTGAACAGCCTAGTTCCATCCGACACTATGAGACAGGGATGGAAAAATTGTCTGATACCTGAACAGCCATAGCCAACTTGTATTTCCAGATCCTGATATCAATTGTCCTTTGAAGAACTTGGAGAACCCATCATCTCTTCTTCCATACATCCCCCCTCCCCAAACACGTATTATTATTTTAATTCTATTAGAATTTTTCAAAACAAAAAAGGAGGAAAAATAAAAAATAGAGAGAAATGAAAAAAGAAGAAAACAGACAAAATTATGCCTTCTACCTTTCTTTCTCTCAAGGAGTTACCATTTCATGGTTTCCTTCATCTTCTTCGATCTTTTAAAATTCCCAAATCTAGAAATCAATTCAGTATCTTCTTCACTCAACAAAAAGTCCATAAAAGGTCTCCAGTCTTAAAAAAAAGTATTTTATCATTTTTTTTCTAACTAAACTGATTATCACAAATTCAGATAGACACACACACACACACACATGTTTTATTTTTTTTAAAGAAAGATAAAAGAAGAGAGAGGGGGGGAGGGAGGGGGGGAGGGAGGGAGGGAAGGAAGGAAGGAAGGAAGGAAGGAAGGAAGGTAGGTAGGTTAAAATTTGGGCAAAAGATAAAATAGAAAAATAGTTCTTTATAGTAGTTATAAGCGCAACGATGAATTTAGCTCTTGCTGCATGGTTACAACCTAATTCTTTTCTTTCTATAATCTATTTTATCTATTCATGAAATCCATAAATCATAAGCTGAGGTTTTCTTTCACCCAACAGACTCTTAGCCACTCAACTTACGAGTCATCCACAAAAATCTCATTTTTTTGCAGTTTACTTACAAGGAGCAGCTGTCCGGAGTGCAAGTAGGTGATCTCACAATCTTTCCTTTTTCTGAAATAACTACATTGGCTGGAATTCATCTGTCTGCTGATTTCCCTCTCTATACCATCCCTGCTTCTTCAGGGACATTGAGCTTACCATTCATGTTCAACAAAAGCCATTCCATTATTTATTCTATCCTTGTTCATATAATAATATTGCTGCACTTACCATACACAATTTTCATTTCTCATATTATTTTTCTAATTCCATGCCCAAATATCCAATAAGATTTATTGTTCAAAACAATATGTATGCCTTGTAAAGCAGAATGAACCAATAATCTCTACTATAACTTATTGCCAAATTGCATTTTAATGAGACAGTACGGAAAGTTGAAAAAGTAACTTTACAGTATGGGTTATGTTTAGAAATTCTTGCAGGAAACCAGAAAGACATGAATAGACGATACCAATAGAAATGAATATTTGTAGCTCGGGATTGAACTGAGGAGCACTAAGGACTCCACAGACACGAATACCGTATGAATTTCCTCCAAACAATGTGGGCGCTACTCTCATTTACCATACTTCCTTAAGGACCTTCCCTTATGTCTCTGCCTGACCACATCCAAATACAATTTTGTCCCATCAACTGAGCAATGCCAACCTCCAAATATCTAAACAGGGAATCAGATTCAGAACCATTCTCAATCTCAATAGAGGAGAAGGGCTCATCCAATCTAGCATCTTATTTCCCACAGTGGGCAGCTACTTCCTTCTACTGTATGAAAGCAAGTGAGGTTCAGCAGTTTCAGACCTCTGTGAATCTACCGTATTTATTCGAGTATAACGCGCACACGTGTATAACACGCACCCCTAATTTTCGATTAAAAATCGGTATTAAAAAAACGTTTTTTTTTTCTTCGCCCTCGCGTACAGTGAGCGGCTGCAGCCCGGAAAAGGCGCAGTGCGAACTCACAATTCGCTTGCGCCCTCAATGGACCGGCCCTCGTTTATAACGCGCACCCAAACTTTGATTTCTTTTTTGGGTAGAAAATTTTGCGCGTTATACTCGAATAAATACGGTATTTCTGGTTTTGCAGTAGATTGGAAGCAACAGTAAAACTTGTGTTTTCTTTGAAACTGTGGAGCACATAAATACACCCAGCAGGAAGTATGAACACAGGTGGGTGCAATACAAGAAATGTATTTTATTACCCTTTCGGGTGGAATGAGACATGAGGGGGGGTGTTTTTACTGCAGGATGTGCAGCTGTTAATTAAATGATATCCTTTACTCTTTGTTCTCAGCATTTTGGGGTTGGCAAAAATAAAAATGAATGCCATTCATTTTCAAGCCTTTTTTGACAGGTTGAGTGGCTATTCTTCTATTTCGCTGAGCAACGTGAGGCATCAGTATTATGGAACAGCTGGACAGGTAGACAAAATTCACATATTCCAACATTTTTTTTTTGCATTTAATTATGTCAATCATATGTTCTTTCTTGTAGACTAACCTTATCTGCCAACAAGAAGTGGGAACTTTTGCCAGTTTACTATAGTCCAAGTTGGGTTGTGGAGCTGGGCCTCCCCTCGTCTCCGATGTGATTCTTGATTTTATTTTAAAATTTCTCTTCACGTGTTATCAGTTGGAGTAAACTACAACTATACTAATTCTAGGAAAGTGTACATGAAGCATTTGATGTAGAGTGTTCTTAAGTAAGCTTGGCATTTAGATGTGGTAGAACCAAGGTGTCCCCCAACAATGGCCTGCTACCTCTGGTCTACTTACTCAATAGAGCATGATATTGTTAAACATTTGTTGTTTCAAGCCCTATTCTGGCTCTGGAAAAAAACAAAAATCTTCGTCCAACAGTTGTTCTATTCTAAGTTGTTTCTTCTCTCTCTATATGGCACACTTGTCCTTTCCAAGCTGAAAAATTACTAAGATTCCCAAACATTGTGAAATGCATTTTGAAAGAGGTAGCCAGGATTGCATGAAGCATTCCAAATAGAACAATACTCTAGGACGGATTTATATAACGGCAGTATAATAAGGGACATTTTATTTTCATTTCTTTTTCAAGGATACTTAGCAAGTAATTTACCTTACCTTTCTTTCTATAACATGGAGTTGGCATCTCCTTGGCTGAGCCTTTGAGTCTTCCTCAGTGGCATAGTAATAGATCTCTTAACAATAAACATGTCAGCTGATCTCATAACAGTAACATTGGAATATTGCCTTGGGCGCTGAACATCACGTTACTAAGCTTGGAGGCTGGGAAATAACACAGGAAAGACAACAGAAATAATATTGTGCCATCGAAGAAACATTTCTTTATGAGGAGGTACTAAAAAGAGCCAAATATATACATCTTGCTTCCTCGGTGTCTGAGCAGGGAAGAAACACTATAACAAGGAAGACTATAACAACCCCGAAGTGGCTATGAAAGCACCAAAGAAGGAGATGAATCAGATGCATTATGCTGTCATATGTGGAATTATAAATTATAAGTGAATAAGAAGTTATAAATTAGAACAGAACATAAATCAAATAAACTATGGTCTTTTTAAAATAATAACTTATAAATAACTTTTAAGTTTTCTTTCAGGTTTTTCCTAACATTAACATTAGTACTTTGTTTGGTTAACCTAGGGATGGGCAAACTTTGCAACTTTAAGTCTGAAGGACTTAAAGGTTTGCCCACCCCTGAGTTAACATGTAAATGTGTGGCACAGAGACTGTTTCATTTTTGTTTCCTCTGTTGTTCTAGTACTAAGAATAAATAATGAATCACTTTACTTCATCTCTATCAAAGAAAAGTGTGTTAGTAGTTACAGTATACATCCAGATCACAGATGAAATTGATTGATATATGGTATCTTCTCGAACATGGTACCTTCTAGATTTCTTACACTTTACACATACTTTTCCAGGCTTGTCGGCTGCAGATTATGGGGATGGAATTGGAGATTGGAAAATTTTGGTATAAGGATCATTGAAGTCATAATTTTCACAAATTCTGGTGACTTCTGAAAGCACAAGTAGTTCCCCAGCTCAGAGGTGGGCAACTAAAAGGCCAAGGCCAACATGTAGCTCCAAAATCATGTTTGTAGTCCTCAGAGAAACTTCTAATTATAATGTGCCTGACAGAAAAGATTTTTCAGTAACTTCTATTCATGTAGCACCTATTCATGTTTCTAGGCTTATTTTATGTTGTTTTATTATCATTGCTATGATGCCATTCATCTTAGATAGATCGAGGTATTATCCAAAATACAGTTCTGTACAATACATGCACACACATACATGCACACACCTGATCATAAAATGAAGCATCCTGCCACCAATGATAGTTACAGTTAGATTGCCTTTTCAGTGGCTCTAGTATTAACTGCTACTTCTCCGTTCTAAATGGGTTGAAACTTTCCATCAACCCCAGATTGAGTGGCATATACCATCATCCAGGCCAACCATAATCCAAACCAGCCATTTTTATCTTTGATGGGAACCTAGTTGATCCCATACTTTAGTTGAGAGAAAGTCAGTGATCGTTGTCTTCTGTTCAGACAGGCATACCTAGGACACATTGAGAGAGGGAATATCATGCATATGTTTCTGGGCAGTCTGGTAGCAAATCAGAAAATAATATATATAATTACTACAGGTTCAGATAAGGCATAGAAGCATGTTATTCCTTATATGCAGAAGGTACCATGTTTAATATATAGCATCATTAAGAAAGACAGGTACCTGTGTTAAACTATAGGGAATCTCTGCTGGAGAATATAAATTGACTTTTCCCAATCTTTTGAAATGTTAATCAATGGTCATATTAACCCATCAGAAGGAAAGAAGACAGTTTTAGAGAAAGAACATTTTGTCTCAGAAGATACCATCTTAGAAAAATCTATCAAAAAGAAACAGATAATTTATTCCATCTTGGAACAACTTTTTTATTCTGCTTTTAATGGTGATGGAGACAGAGATTGCAATCTCTTGGAATACAGAGTCATAATATTGATTGTATGAATTCAACCTTGCGAATGGTAAACCATGGTTTGCAACAGACTATTGTATATAATTTAGTAAATCTCGATTAAACAAATATCTGGGGTATGGTCATATGTGACACTCATTCAACTGTAAATTGAGATATAAGGAATAAGAATTCTAAATAAATATTGGCACTTTTTTGTCTCAGCACCCACTGAATGTTACAAAATTCACTTCTGTCCATGCTAAATTGATGGAGATATTTCCCTCCCATATTTAACTCTTTTTGGTGCAAATGTCCTTTGCACTCTATCTGTCTTTTTGAAATAAATTAACCAGGACCCAAATTTTCTAATTCATATTAGCAGTGTCTTAAAATTAATAATAAAAATAATGAGGCCATCAGAATCGAAGCGAATCCTCTCATGGAAATCATTCAATGTTTATCAGGTTTTTCATCCTCTTTTTTCCATTTGACTGGTAGTGATTATACATGATGTAATTAAATTCATAGCCAAAAAGAAAAGAAAGAAAAAGAAAGAAAGAAAAAAAAGAAAGAAAAGGGCACCAACTCTTTTTCTTCTTCAGATAAATTGTCCTACTTGTATCTCCAGGTTCTACAGGCAATGAGTCATATATTTTTTTGTTACTGCTATTGCATTCTGTTATTAGGAGAAACCTTGTATAAATAGTTGTTAAATCTTTCCTTTATCTGCTATGGTAGTTCTTCCCAGCTATGAGTGAGCATTGTCAGTTACTTTACTAATATTCTTCCTCCCACATAGCTGATTAGTGTCATTCAAGCCATGTGCGGAGGTTGGGTACAGAAACAGTAAGAATTGCAGCAGGGGATGTTAATATCAAATAGGCAAACTAAGAAATACTTTGTAGGTGGAAAAGAAACACAACACAGGCACAGGGAACATTTCCCACAAAGCCTCTGAAGTTCATATTGTTGTTTGGAGGAGACGTAATGGGCTTTACAAAGTGAAGGATAATGCCTGAATATTTGGAATTATGAAATTGAATATGGCTGGCTTGCTGGATGATTGTAAACTAGATTTTGTAGTTTGATAAGAAACTAAGAAATAAATCAAGCACGTCTGTTCCGCACAGGGCAAAAGTATCTGAAATCTAAATATCTGAATAAAACAAAAGAACTGTTTGATATATATCCACACATACAAACATATTTTGGAAGGGAGAGGACCATGGACCTGAGTAACTACTAGTTGCGAAGTTACTAATGAGAAGGAAGGACTCACTGGAGAAGAACCTAATGTTGGATTACGGGCAAAAGAAGAAAGGGACGGCAGAGAATGAGGTGGATGGATGGAGTCACCAAAGCAGTGGGTGTGTGTTTAAATGGACTCCAGAGGATGGTAGAGGACAGGAAGGCCTGGAGGAATGATGTCCATGGGGTCACGATGGGTCAGGCATGACTTCACAACTAACAACAACAAACTATTAGTTGATTCACAGGGAGGGAGGTTAAATGATGCCTTCCCCATGGAAATTAGCCATGACAGAATAAAGACCTATAAATGAAAGGGTAACACTTCACATCATCACAGTTTTATGATATAACCGGGATGAAAAAGCTGTTCGATTGTGACTTCTATCATCCCCAGAAAGCAGGGCACATTATGGAAATTGCAGGTGCAGAAGCAGCTTATATGTCCAAAGTGCAGGGACATGAGGGGATGTTTATTTATATGTCACTCAGCTCTAAACAGTGTTATTTTCTGTTCTATGCATGCTTAGCCCTGTAATTTATTTTTTAAAAACCATTTATATGGTATTCCATCAATTACTGTGGCTTTCCAACTCAGCAATAGCCAGAGTACTTTTCTAAATTTATATTCTGGTACTGAAAGATAAATCGATAAACAACATCTAATATGTCTTGGTTGTTGATATCTTTGCTATACAAATTTCACTGTATGCCTTCCATCTTTCAGCTGGTTGAAATCAGTTACAATCTGCCCATTGGCACCCTTTAGCAGGCCAGTTCAAACCTGGTTCTTCCTCCTCAGAGTTTGGAGATCGTTTGGAGGGCTTTCCTTGAAAACTAGTTTGCAAACTTGTAGTTTTTTAAAAATACGAAACCATGGTCTGAGCTAGGATGGTTTCTTTGTCTCCCAGTGCTCTAAACCTGACAGAGACCCTTGTCATAAGAGCAGCTGCCTGGAATACTTGTCTGGAGAGGAACTGCATGGAACTCCATTCTCCAGCTGTCCGTTCTGCCATGGTTGTTAGCTCTATTCTCAGCAGAATCATCTTCAGTTTGCTTTTTCTTCTCTTCCCTGGAAACCCCCCTTGCCCCCTTGGACCTTTTCATCAAAAACTTTAATGGGCATGAGAAGGTAGGTAATAAATTGTCAGGTGCTGAATCCTTTCTACAGTTTACAAAGCCCAGTGCAATTTTTATTTCAGAGATCGGGACACATATTTGTCTTGTACACAGCTCCAAAAAAAAAAAAAAAAAAAAAGCAAGTTAGAAAGGGGATTGTCTTTTGATTGACAATAACGATGACTCATCGGTGCCTGCATACCCGTAGTTATATAATGCAAGCTGGCTAACTAAAGCCTTAAATGTAGAGTAGATTTTTAAAAACATATTCTACTCTGAATGTATTGCTCAATTAAAGGCAAAATGTATTACCATTCATCAAAAATGATGATTTATCCATTTTAAAGCTTTTTTTTGTTATTTATTTTATACTAATAACCAGGGAGTCATCCTACAATTAACTTTAGAAAACACACTGTAGCCCAACAGAGCTGAAAATTACAGAAGGCAGAGCTGAGAAAGTGGAAGCTTAGGGTTGTAGCTGAGTGGTCAAGTATCTACTTTGCACATAGAAAATGCCAAATTCAATCCTCAGCCTCTCTAAACAGTGATCAAAATCAAAATCTGTCTGAAACCTGGGAAGCTGCTGTCAGCCATTACAGATTTTCTGGGATCTGAAGGACCTACTTAGCCCTTTCATGATAAGGATGCATAAAATGGCCAAAGGAAGTGAGATGCAGTTTCTTGATTTGAGTTTCTAGTGACATGTCTGGTGTTATGCACTTACTTGTTAGTCACTTTTGCTGTGCAAGGAACACTTAGGAGCCTTCTCAAGCACCACAGCCCAAACAAATTGATTTTTCCTGCTCTGTCTTGCTTTTTTAAGGTCCAACGTTCACAACCATAGATAGCTGCAAGAAACACATAGAGTAGGGGTGTCAAACTACATTTCTTCAAGGACTGGATCAGCATTGTAGTTCTTCTCTGTGGGCTGACTAGTGGGGAGAGAGATGGGATGGATACCTCCTGCAGCACCCTGCTGGCCAAAACATGCCTCCCATGCCCCATTCTAGCTGGCAGGATGCTATAGGAGGCTACCCCGACCAAAAATGAGCTGGGGGGGGCATGCAGTCCCCCTTGCCCCATTTTTTGCCAGCAGGGTGCTACAGGACGTTGTCCAGGTCAAAAATGGGCTGTGGGGAGTCGCAGGTAGCCCTCCCTTACCCTGTTTTGACTGCCAGAACCACCATGCGCTGGTCCTTTGCTATTTCTAGGCCAGTCCTGCGGGCCAGATTTAAGCACCTTGAATTTGACACCCTTGAAATAGAATGAACTAGCCTACATTTGGTTGCTAGGCTGGTGTCTTTCCTTTTCAATATTCAGCTCATATTCATTATTGCTGCATGACCCAATGCAATCAGACTTTTTTTTTAGTAGGCCATTAACTAACTGGTTCATCAGTCAATTGGTCAACCTTAGACAACACATAGGTAGATTTATCTTGGTGTCCCTTTCGCTTTTTTCCCCCCCAAGACCAGATTTAACATGTATTTTTTTCATGGGACACATGATACCATTGTTCTTTGCTGATATTTCATTAGATTGCATTGCTTTCCTGGAAGAAGACAATGGAAAAAGCACATTACTTGGGGGGAGGGGGGGAACCCACTGAGACATGTCCATGAAGGTCAACAAACTCACACCTTAAACCAAAAAAAGTAACTTCATCTTTTTATGAAATGTTTCATAAATATGTAGAGTCTATTATTTTTGTCATTCTTTGCAGTTGTATTGCCAGTCACTCATGGATCTTTTTTTTTTGAAGAATAATCATATTATTATTAATTAATTAATTAATCATATATTATAATAACCAATTTCATTGTAATTTTTACAATGACAATAAAGATTATTATTATTATTATATTACATAATTCAAAGCAATACAATACAGAATAGCTGGAGGCTTTGTTTAATTCTGATAGATTACCCACATGTATAATATAATTATTGGTTTTAAAAACAGATGGAAAAAGAAAGATTTGGATAAAATTGGAAGTAATATTTATTAATTTTCTTGTTTCTCATCATAATTCAAGTTGAGGGTGAACAGTATATAGAGAACAGTAAAGTTGGAAGGCCGTAGAGTCCATTCCACTGCTCAACCCAAGAATCCAAATCAAATATTGGCCACATAAAATAAATTCCATCATTTCCACAAGTAACCATTCCCACATGCCTGGAATGCTCTACCTGATTCCGTTGTTACATCCTCTAACCCTCATAGCTTCAGCCTTAAACTCTCTACCGTGGACCTCACCCCATTCCTAAGAAGTCCATATAGGGCAGGGGTCTCCAACCTTTGCAACTTTAAGTCTGAAGGACTTCAGCTCCAAGACTTCTCCAGCCAGCTTTGCTGGCTGGAGAAGTCTGGGAGCTGACGTCCTTCAGATTTAAAGTTGCAAAGGTTGGAAATCCCTGATATAGGGGATGTGCATAAGCGTACCAGTGTACATTCCGTCCCTGTCCTACTGTCCCCATTTACAGTATTTGCATTCATTTCTTTCTTTCGTTCATGTCCATGTTTATATTTATACCTGCTGTTTAATAAATATTAGTATTTATTGACTAATACATACAAATACAATAGAATAACTGGTTATATCTAATAGCTTTTATTGTTAAGAAGTTTTTTCTAATATTCAGTCCAAATCTGTCATACTTTAATCTGTTTTCGTTATTATTATTTTTTTGCCCCTCACACCAGCAAAGTGCATGACCTCCTGTGTGCTACCTTTTATTTGTTTGAAGTGCTAATAGAAATAATCTCTGCAATGATTCATGTGCAGTCCAGTAACTAAGATTGCTGAGGGATGTGATCAATTATTTATTGTTTTCTAGGCTTGTCCATTCTGAACAAAAGAGACGTGGAGGAAAATGTTGTCAGGACCAGTTCTCAAAATGGAGGTGTTGATCAGACATTTATTTTAACAATTGTCCTGAGCAGACTGGTTGCACAAATGCTAAATTAGCACAGCCTTCCCTAATTTAATAGTCTTGTGTTATGCAATGATACCTACCTATAATTTTGGGACTTCTAGTTCCAATGCAACTGAACAGCACAAAAAAGAGGTATAAGCTGAATTCAAACTAGACCTGAATAGGGATTCTGTTTAGTCCATTTTTAAAAGAGGTTATCCCAATTGATGCATTTATGAATGGGGTGAGAAAAATCTAAAATGGGGTGGGGGGGTTAAATATGATGGAAAGAAAAACTCACGTCTTAAGTTATTGTTCATTAGAACCATGTCAAATCCAAGCAGCTGTTTTTTAATGGTCAAAGTGCCTTTGGGGATTTTATTAATGACTATCAATTTCAGCACACCAAGTTTGGGATATTGTAAGTGGTGTGTGCTAGCTCAGCAGTGTCAAACTCAATTTCATGGAGAGCCGCATCAGGATTGTGTTTCACCTCAGGGGGCTGGGGTGAGCATGGCCAGGGGGCATGGCCAGCTCAATGTCACTCGTGTCAGGGGTGCCTCTGGTGGCCCAAGCACTCTGCAAGCAAAAACAGGCTCCTAAGCTCTGCTTTCAGCTGCGATGGCCTCCTGCAACCCTCCGCTAGTGAAAACGGAGCTCGGGAGGGCCACATGTAGCCCGCCCAAGTTCTGTTTTCACTGGCAGAGGTGCCGCAGACCGGTCCTTTACTGTTTCCAGGGCAACCTCATGGGCCAGATCTAAGTAACCCGCAGGCCGGATCTGGCCCCTGGGCCTTGAGTTTGACACCCATGTGCTAACTAGTTGCTTAATGTCAACATATTATGGGAGGAATATCCTTTATTTTATAACAGATGTAAACAATCTGCTGCAGTCCAGGAGTTTTAGACAATCCTTCTACAATCAAAAGCATATATGCCAAGGCTGCGTAGAGTTGAAATACAAAACATCTGATTATCAACAAGTTGCTCTAGACTAGGGCATTTCACTCATTGTTTATTTAACAAAATTGACTCAAGGTATATGTTTTATTTCCTGGTGGCAAATAAATATTACAACATTAAGATGTCCTGATTCCTTTTACATTTCAAACTAATCTTTAAAATGAAACTGACCATCTTTGGATAGGAAGCACAAGAGTACCCCCTGCTGGATAATTATTTTTGGACATACTGTAGATTATTTGCATTTAACAGAAGGAGAAATCTTTCACTTGAAATATAGTTTTCCACAATTTAACAGATTAACAGAGTTGGAAGGGACCTTGCAGGTCATCTAGTCCAACCCCCTGCCCAAGCAGGAGATCCTACATCTGCCTCTACCTAGGATCAAACTCACAACCTCCTGCTTGTGAGGCAAGAGCGCCACCTCTAGGCCACAGCAGCAGGTGAGATGCAAACTTTTGGTAAAAGCATAATCACTTTATTAACTTATACCAACTTTATTCCTGATCAAGCTCAGGAGAAATGGGATGACTTTGATAAGTAGAACAGATGCCATCAATACTAGTTGGCCGAATATCTACTTGCCCGTAATATTTTTTTCCTTTTTTTTAAAGTGAAGGGGATGTAACCCAGAGGTCTCAAATTCAATTTCATTGAGGGCCACAGGGTTGTGTTTGACCCAGGGTGGATGTGGCTAGCTTGACATCACTTGTGTCAGGGGTGCCTATCATATGCTACCCAAGTGCTCTGCTAGAACTTGGTTCCCATGGCCCTCGACGCAGCAAGCCCCCAGCAGGAAAAACAGTGTTCGTTGATTGGTTGCCTGTTTGACAGCTATGGTATAAATAGCTGTCGAACGGGCTCGTGTTGTTCCATTTGCCTGCTCTCTTTCAGAGTTGTTAACAATAAAGTTTAGTTGCTTGCACCAGTCACCTCAGTCGTCATTACATTTAGAATCGACTACACTTAGGAGAGGAGCTTCTCTTAATATATCGTAAGTCAAGGTGTTTAAGTGTTTAAAAATGAACCAGTGATAGAACCAATTTATTTATTTTATTAAATTATTAAATTTATACCCCGCCCTTCTCCTTGTTAGGACCCAGGGCGGCGCACAGGCATTATATAAAACCATAAATACAATATACATCAATCAATTTAAAAATATATTAAATTAATTCACCCGTGCTAAAACCCATTATTAAAACCGTAACCAAATTATAATTTATATTTAAAAGTCAGATGCGGGGGGCTATCCTAGGCCGGCTTGTTGGAATAAGTACGTCTTAAGACGTTGGCGGAAGAGGCGGAGGTCCGAGGTAGTGCGAAGGTCGGGGGGTAGGTCGTTCCAGAGGGCCGGGCCCGCCACAGAGAAGGCTCTTCCCCTGGGTGTCGCCAGCCGGCATTGCCCAGCCGACGGCACCCGGAGTAGGCCCGCTCTGTGGGAGCGGACCGGACGAAGGGATGTATGGGGCAGGAGGCGGTCTCGTATATAGCTAGGCCCCGAGCCATGGAGCGATTTAAAGATGGTGGTCAACACCTTGAAGCGCACTCGAAAGGCCACAGGCAGCCAGTGCAGCTCGCGCAGGAGAGGTGTTACGTGGGCTTGCCTTGAGGCACCCATAACCACCCGCGCGGCCGCATTCTGCACTAACTGCAGCCTTCGAGTGCACCTCAAGGGGAGCCCCATGTAGAGAGCGTTACAGTAATCCAGCCGAGATGTCACAAGCGCTTGAGTGACTGTGCGAAGGGCCCCCCGGTCTAGTAAGGGGCGCAACTGGCGTATCAGGCGAACCTGATAGAACGCCCCCCTGGCCACGGCCGCCACATGGTCCTCCATGGCCAGCCGGGAATCCAGAAGGACGCCCAAGTTGCGCGCCCTCTCCACGGGGGCAAGATGTTCGCCCCCAATGGCCAGTGTTAGATTTATCTGGCTAAACCGGGGTGCCGGAAACCACAGCCACTCGGTCTTGGACGGGTTGAGCTTGAGTTTGTTACTACCCATCCAGACCCGTACGGCCTCCAAACACCGGGACAGCACCTCGACGGCATCGTTGGGGTGGTTTGGGGTGGATATGTACAGCTGAGTATCATCAGCGTACAGATGGTACTCCACCCCAAAACCACGGATGATCTCGCCCAGTGGCTTCATGTAGGTGTTGAACAGAAGTGGCGAGAGGACCGACCCCTGAGGAACCCCACATGTGAGGGGCCTCGGGGCCGACCTCTGCCCTCCTGCCAACACCCATTGCGACCGACCAGAGAGGTAGGATGAGAACCACCGTAAGACGGTGCCTCTCAACCCCAACCCCCCCAATCGGTGCAATAAGATACCATGGTCGATGGTATCAAAAGCCGCTGAGAGGTCTAACAGGACCAGGATAGAGGAGCAACCTCTATCCCGAGCCCTCCAGAGATCATCCACCAACGCGACCAATGCCGTCTCGGTACTGTGACCGGGCCGGAAGCCGGACTGGCGCGGGTCTAGATAATCAACTTCCTCCAGATGTCGAGGGAACTGTTGAGCCACCACACTCTCAACAACCTTCACTAAAAAGTGAAGGTTGGAGACGGGACGATAGTTCTCTAATAAAGCCGGGTCCAGGGATGGCTTCTTGAGGAGGGGCCTCACCACCGCCTCTTTCAAGACGGTAGGCAAGAACCCCTCACTCAGAGATGAATTCACAATACCCTGGAGCCAGCCTCGTGTCACCTCCCAGGATGCCAGTACAAGCCAGGAGGGGCACGGGTCCAATAAACATGTGGTGGCTCTAAGGTTCCTCCGCAACCTGTCCATATCCTCGGTAGTAACAAAGTCGAACTCCTCCCAAGGTGTTATCTCAAGACCAGCACCGGGCACCTCGACCGGACCACTAGTGGAGGGCAGCTCGTTCCGAATCTGAGTGATTTTGTCCTGCAGGAAAACTCCAAATTCCTCTGCTCGACCCTGCAAAGGGGCTTCCCGCGGCCTCAGATGAAGGAGGGAGCGGGTCACCCCAAACAGGGCGGCAGGGCGGTTTTCCGCGGACGCGATAAGGGTGGCACAATACTCACGTTTGGCCACTCTTAGCGCGACTAAGTAAGTCCTAATATGGTCTCTCACTAGTGTTCGGTCAGCTTCGGATCGAGAAGATCTCCACCTACTCTCTAGGCGTCTCTTGCGGCGTTTCATCTCCCGAAGCTCCTCGGTAAACCAAGGAGCCTGGGTGACTCGACGCCGCATGAGAGGCCGCAAGGGCGCGACTCGGTCCAAGGCCCCCGCGGCCGCACTATACCATGCGGCCACTAGGTCCTCAGTCGAGCCGCGGGGCAGGGATACAGGTACTGGCCCAAGCTCCCTCTGGAACCTTTCCGGGTCCATCAGGCGCCTGGGGCGGAACCAACTTGGTGTTTCCGGTTCCGCCTCCCCGCGGTGGGGTCCTGCTGATTCATACCGATTCTCCCAAACTGTATGTTAATTTTCTGAGCAGTTCGGAGAACCGATTGTTGGAAGAAATATTTTCCCACTTTACATAATCCTGCAAGGAACGCAGGAAGGAAAGATTCTAGTGTGCCTGTATTTCTAGCCTACTCCTTATCTTAATTGCTGCTCCTGCTGCTTTAAGTGTTTTCAGAAACTGCCTCTAACAGCCTTAATGGTTCATGGCAGTATGCCCAGACTTTCTGTCTGTAGCTGAGCTTCTCCGGAGGTCATGTTTCCCCCCCCCCACCCCCAAAGAATTTTTTTGTGGTACTTTTATTCCCGGGTCTTGAACAGCTATTTACAGAAGGGTTGGCATAGTCATAGAAGAAATGTCTGAGAGGCAGGATGCAAGTTTGATATTCTGTCTGATTTTTTTTTACTACCTTTCTGAGGGCATGTGATTTTTTCCTTAAATCTGGATGATTACCTTAGGATATCTTGTGAGGTGAGTGACACCAGCTGCTATCTTTGAGTGGTGCAAATGGATCTAATGATTGCCTCTCCTGGGTGCTTTGTCAATTCACTGAGCAGAGGAGTCTCCTGTCTATGGGGATTCTTCAGTCATCCAGGTCATGGTTGTCCCAAAGGTGTTTTTTTTCAAGAGGCAACTGGCCCTTCATGGTTTCCAGAAAGTCCAGTTGAAAAAGTCCAGTTGAAAAAGCACCTTTGGGACAGGAGTCTCTTGCATTCCTTCAGAGTGGCCAGGCTACATGATTGCTCACTGATAATAAGTGGATCCTCCTTCCAATTTGTTATAGTTTGCTCTCATGATAACATGGCGTAGTAACATGGCACCAATTGTAGAAAGTTGGCACTGACCTCTTTCCTAGAAGAATGAAATATTTTGAAACATATTAAAAAGGAAGAATATATTTCCCTGGATGAGAAATGGAGAAACATGTTTTCTTAGAGGGAGAAAGCAGCCCCCCCCCCACCTTCCTTAATATCCCACAGCAGAGGTCAGCACTTAAGAGATAAAGAGATAGATAGCTAGATTCATAGGCAAATGTTCCCTGCAACAAGGTCTGAACAAAAATAGAATGGGATTAGCCCTCACTCAAGATGTTAATTTGTTAATTTGTCTCTTTAGCTCGGCATTTGGTAGCCCAAATATGCCCACCCATTTTCTGGAGAGCTTAGATGACCCCTCTGCTAAAGGGTTTCATTATATGAGCAAGAGTTGGCTGTATTTTAACCAGTGGTGGGCTCCTGGTTTAATTCTTCAATGTGCTCTGGTACCCTGCCTGATCTGTAACTCTGGGTTGCAGGTATTGCTGAGGAAAAGGGAGGTATTCAGACAGAATAGTTTATCTTTCTATGACAACGGTGACTCATTGATCTTTACTGTGTATTCCCCCACTTCTAATCTAATGATTGGCATTTAGGGCAGCTTTTTGCAAGCAAAGAAGCTTTTTGTATTTTTGTACAGGTAATCCTTGACTTACAACAGTTCATTTAGTGATCATTCAAAGTTACAATGGCACTGAAAAAAGTGACTTATGACTCTTTTTCACACATACAACCGTTGCAGCATCCCCATGGTCACGAGAGGCCAGGCGAGGCTAAGCGCCCCTCGGCATTAGTGATATCAAGTTGGCCATCTCCCCTCAGTCACATGACCACCCAGCCACGCCTACCCAGCTGGTCATTAGGGCAGATAACCAGTTGTTAAATTACTTGAAGCCCACCACTGAATAGAACTGACTCTAGATAATTTCCAATAACCCTTGGAGTGGTTCTTAGTGCAGCAGGTCCTCATCAGCTGCTAGGGAGCTATAATTTGTATTCACTGTGAACCCTGGACTATATTTCCAACTATCTCCGCATAGATCAAGTTACTATACAGTAATCAAGCCTAGTATTTTATGCCAGGCTATAAAACACAGTTGTCTAGTAGTTAATTCATTCAAGCTCAGCCTGGAGTAATTACCTGGGGTGGATCTATGTATATATTAGAGGAGAAACTCTTGGAAATAGATTGTGAATAAAATTTTATTAAAAGGAAGGAAGCTAATTAAAAATAAGGAGCTCTTGACTGTTATCTGCTCTTTACAGCAGAGAATTTTTCAGGTAAGCAAAGAAGCCAATACCTTTCACATTTGGAGTCTCCTAAGACTAATTATTTCCCCCAGTTAGGTTAATCAGACATTTTTCACCTTTTGGGGGGGGGGAGTTAAGGGCATTATTTCTTGAAGCGTGGGAATGTAGGAGTGATGCTCCTATATTTTGACATGGTGGGCACAGCAAGGATGATGTATGGTTCTTATGTATTCCCATCACGAAGCAGCTCACCCACACAAAGAGACTTTTCCCGTGAAATGTCGCTGTCATCCTTCTGCAAAGGTCTGATTGAAGATTGGAAAAAAGAGTCTTTCACTGAGATGTAGCTTGCTTAAACTACAGCCAGAATCAAGCAAGGCAGGCAAAATATTCATGGTTTATTTGGCACGATTCTCCTTCTCTTGTTCTGGCTGTTCTTTCTTTGTGTTTCTACACAATGGTGAGGAGTTTAGATGGGGCCCCAAAACAGTCCAAGGAACTGTAGGACGTTAGCATCCACCCCTTTCTTTGAAAAATGAAATAGTTTAGGAAATACTACAAGGGCAGAATATTTCCCCTAAAAGGGAGGCAGAAACACACACACACACACACACACACACACACACACACACATCCCTCTGTCAATGGGCCATTAAGGCCCAGGCCAGCCTATTCTACATAGCAAAGAGGAATCCCAAAGCCCTTTCATTATATCATATTGTTATTATTATTATTATTATTATTATTATTATTATTATTATTAATTATTATTATTAATTATTATTATTAATTATTATTATTAATTATTATTATTAATTATTATTATTAATTATTATTATTATTATTATTATTATTGCCCAACAGAGGGTATAAATCTCTCTCTCTCTTTCTCCCATTTGCCATTTTTCCCCAGGACCTCAAATCATGTGATCCTGTCCACATTAAAATCATCTTTCCAAACAGCCACCATTGTTTCCAGTGTCTTTCTCCACACTTGGAACTGAACTCAGATGGACATTTCTTCCAACGGAATCATCACTAATCCACATATTTCCAAATCATGCTTGTGCACACTTGTAATCAGTAAAGCACACAAGTCCTGGCTTCAGATGTAGCTTGCTCTTTAAAAACAAGCC